>CM076095.1:35786376-35886376 GCA_038088585.1 Chrysina gloriosa | reverse complement strand
AAAAATCAGCTATACAATTTTCAAAATAGTTTTGGAACCAATAAAAGAAACATTAATTTTAACCGATCTTGAAAAAACGTACCAAACACCTTAATCATTAATCGAAGACATGACAACATCGTAAAGCGTCATGTTGCATATCCCCGGGAATGCCATGATTGATATTTACGGTCCCGATTCAAACCTAACCAGTAATAACAAACGCAATAAATGGTAAAATCTCTGAAAGACGTCTTGAATTTGAGAAGAACGTTCAAAGTCGCAGAGGACGTAAAAAGGTTCCTATTGGTTCCGACATGAAACGCGATTGGCTTTCATTTAATTGCACTCGAAATATGGCAACGTTTAAAAATGTAACGTGCAGGATAACGTCACTAATGACATCTACAATCCTGTTTGAAAACATAACCTATAAAACAGACTAAATTCGATTATCTCGAAAACGTCACAAATGATGTATGTGCGCTGATTGGATGTGTAACTGCGTATTTGATTTTTTTGGTACAATAACGTCATTAATGGGGAATACGGCAACATTCTAACGAGTAATTTACTCATCAGTAATGACATGTACAGTCGTGTTTCAAACCTAACCTGCAAAGTTATGTGGTGACGTCTCAAAAACGTCATAGATGGCGCTACGCGTGCGGATCGAATCTGACGTATCCGTAGATAAAACCCAATCATACGGGCAAATAGGCAACTGACTTTCGTTATTCATAGTTCTGACTAGAGTTTGTTAAAAAGGTGGATGACGTGTTAACTAACGAGACCACTTTCTTTATTCAATGATAATTATCATTGAATAATAAAATTCCTAAAAGTGGCATTGTCAGTTTACACGTCATCCACCTTTTTTAACAAACTCTAGTCATGACGTCTCATCCTAACATTAATGCCAAATCGCATGTTTAATAATTTCATTGTATCGGTTAAGGTTATGTATAATACTTGTTTTCATTTTTTCAAATTTATTAGTTGAAAACAGTGTCTGAATTTAATATTCAATTAAAAAAATTATTAAAGTGTCACCAACCAAAACAACATCCTCTAATATCAAAAGCACTATTAACCTTCCTATACTCACGTCAAAATGAAAGACGTATACTATACTATATAAATCGGTCTCACAGACCGTATGCGTGAGTATAGGAAGGTTAAACAATGTTGCAACTTAGAAAATTAAAAAAGAACATATAAAAACGAATATCACTAAATTTTGCATACTAATTTTTTGTTTAATTCAAATTCTTGTGGTACGAGTTTTACGTCACGTATAACGAAAATCGGCTGCTACTTTGAACAACGTGTAGTCTCCGTCATAGAATTGACGTCCCTAATCGAAGATATGGCAACAACTTAAAACGCCATTTTCCTCTAAGATGCCGGAAACGTCAATAATGACAAGTACGACGTTGTTCAAAACGTAACCTATAAAACGGCAACATCTAAACTATCTCACGATCATCACAGATGACGTTACATCTTACGTTGAACGCAATTGGCTTGTTTAAACAAAATCGACGTCTTCAACTTGAGATATGCAAACAACTTAAAACGTCATTTGCCTGTCAGATCCTAGCAGTGTCAATCATGACGAGTACGATCAAAACATAACCTATAAAAGTCACTAAATGGCAACATCTCAACTATCTCACGATCGTTACAGATGACGTTATGACAACATCTAAAACCGTTATCTGCCTATAAGATTCCGGGAATGTCAATAATGACAAGTACAATTAGGACATAAGCTATAAAACGCACTAAATGGCAACATCTCATCTATCTCACGATCATCAGAGATGACGGTTACATCTTACGTTGAACGCGATTGGCTTGTTTAAACAAAATCGACGTTCTCAACCCGAGATATGGTAACATCTAAAAACGTCATCTGCTTCTTGTACGTACAATATTTTTTAACAAAAAATTTTCAGGATGTCCACCCAAGCGCATTTACCGACCATCTCGGACGAATACATCTACCTTTTCCTGCACGCCTGCTACTACGCGCACGACAAAACTAAGCACGCCATCGAAACGTATTTCACCATCAGGAACAATACCCCGGCCCTCTTCGCCGATAGGGACGTCTTATCGCCGAAAGTGCAAATAGTAATGCAGATGGCGTAAGTGCGAAACGTTCAACCCGCGGTTAATAGAAAGAAAAATAACGAAACATTCGAGCGACGATCGAAATACTATTATTTCGTCATCGCAATGTACTCGTCTTTACGAATACAATTTCTAAGATAAATAATCATCACGGAATATTCGTATCGCGGCGCGGCGCGCTTTCTAAACTTTCAAAGACGTCGTAATCAGGCCAAACGTTTATTTCACAATTTCCTACAAGATGGGTATGTCGAATTTATACGCGACTTATTCCATTTCTTCCGGCCGCTCGATGTCGGTCTCGGGAATTATGCTGGCTGTAAAACGAAACGTGTTCGAATAAATCGATCGATCCAAACGATTCGTACTTACCCATGTTCTCGAAATAATCCCTTTGGATTTCCGTGGAAGCGGTTTTTCGAGGTAATACATCGACTTTGGACCCTCCGTCCAACAACGGACACGAAGACATTTTCCTGACGTGTTTGTTGATCGGACATTTTTTCGTCGGGCACGCCGGTTTCTCGCCCATTTTATACCTCGGACTCTGATATTTGTCGTCCCTATTGGGTAGGACGGTTTTGGAAAGGGCGTCCGTGCATTTCTCGTTCTTTTCGACGTGTGGCGTCTTGCACCAACGATTATCACCTGTCCAATGAGAAAAATAATAAACGAATTCTATCGTGTTGGTAGCCCTGAACAGGAAAGCAGCAGCGTTGAGAATTTAGCCCTTTAGTGAAACAGTTGGCAGTAATCCTATACTGAACGCCTTAATCCGTTTCGATCTCCCGCTTGCCCGGTCAATTCCACATAAATTCTTATGGAGCGTATATATTCGTCATACATTGACTTTAATCACGACGAATATATACGTCATAAAAGCTGTACGTTTAATTTGATCATGGCAAAAATATGCGTCATAGACGTTGCACGTTTAATTTGGTCATGACGAATATATACGGCATAAGCACTGTATATAATGTGATCACGACGAATATATACGTTCAAAGCGTTGTACAAGTCGACACAAACGAGAACTTTCGTTTCAAATGTGCAGAAGGGGAGGGGCGACGGCTTTCGGATATAAATTTACAATCCAAACGTACTTCGCAACGTTTAACTACGAAATGACGTCATGTAGTGATGGGATAAGTTTGCTACTGTGCACCTTAAAACCGAAACAAAAGTTCTCGTTTCTCGCCGTGTACATTCACTTTGATCATGACGAATATATACGTCATAAGCCCTGTCATAAACACTGTATACAATGTGATCACGACGAATATATATACGTCCAAAGCATTGTACAGGCCGATACAAACGAGAACTTTCGTTTCAAATGTGCAGAATGGAAAGGGCGACGGCATTTAGATATAAATTTCTAATCTAAACTTAATTTGCTACGTTTAACTAGTAAATGATGTATCGTTCTCAACCTGTACATTCACTTTGATCATGACGTGTGTATACGTCACAAGCCCTGTATACAACTTGATCATGACGAATATATACGTCACAAGCCCCGTATCCAATGTGATCACGACGAAAATCTTATAAGAAACAATCGAGGGCAAACCTTTAACAGGAACGGCCTTCCAATCGGTATGTTTCAAATTGGCGTAGGCTTTCTCGCGCGCCTCTTTCTCTTGTTTCAGTCGCTCGGCTCTTTCCAAAGCCTTCTTATCCTTATCGCAAGGCGATTTTTCCTTGTTACAGCTCATACTTTTCTTCTCGCGAGCGCTCGGTTTGGCGCACATATTCGCCAGTTTCCTCTTGGTCGCCTCGTCGATCACCGGTTTCGGCTTCCGCTTGAATTCGCGCTCGCACGGATCTTTCGGCGTCTCCTCGATTTTCGGCACCTTGATCGGTTCGGGACACGGCGGTTTCGGTTTCTTCTTCTTGCCGCATTTCTTCTGGAAGCAGGGCGAATTCGAGCAGCGAGCTACAAAAAGACGGAAAAATTCGTATCCGCAAAGGTATCGCCGGGGTTTCGGGGCGGTAGCCGACTTACCGGTACTGACGGGCTTCTTTCTCGGTTTCTTGGGTGGATCGTCCTTGAACGCCGGTTTGTTACATTTGGAGCAAAACTCGGGTCGTTTCTGCACTCTCTTTAAGGTGCACGAACTGGTAGATGGCGCTCCGATTTTACAAGGGGCCCTATCGCCACACGAGACCGCTTTGCAAACGGTCGGCTTCGCTAGAAAGAAAGAAAAAAAATGGCAAAATGAGTTAGCGCTTTAGAACAAAAAATCGGCGATCAAATCGATGGACTAACGTTTCGGTTTCGGGGGATATCCAAGATTTCGAACTTCTTGCAGATGACGCATTCGATCCCTTTCGGATCGGGGGCGCACTTACAGGAGGTCTCCCTTTTGTTATAGCAACACAATTGTTTCTTCGGAGGACAAACGTCGACTTGGGGATAGGCGGGGGGTACGCACAACTCCTTCTGTTTATGCTTGCTCTCCGTTTTAACGGCTTGATCGAAATTGCAGGGCGATTTCGCTTCCTTTGACCTCCTCCACTTTCACTTCCGGTTTCGCCAGTTTGCAGGACTTCAACACCTTGATCGCCTGAAACGGAAAATTTTAAATGACCTATTTCCGGAAGGTGACCGGATTCACTTGTTCGGGCGAGACGCATTTCTCTTTTTCTTTCTTGCAGCAAGGCACGGGTGACGGGCAAGGCTTCTGATCCATTTTGCACTTATCTTCGACTGCTTTCTCGTCCTTCTTGTCCTTATCGCTAGTGTCTGTCGACATGAATCGTTTCTGGGAAGGTTCTTGGAGTTTACTCCCCAAAATGACGTCGCGGATTCCAGACGAGAACGCAACCGCCGATTGTGTAGGGCCCTCTCTTTTCAACCAGTAATTTCGGCTCAATTTGGGTATACTTGGGTGACTTGGGCATCCGGGAATAGATAGTACTCGAGTAAAAGATATCGGATATGGTGGATTTGGCGAGTGCTTCGTTCTTATTTAAGTTCGGATTGGACGCAATTATTTTGGTATCCTCGGTGACGAGACGCGAGGTATCGGGGATTTTCCCCGGTTTATGGAGGAGAGAACGCCTGATGCCGTACAATCTCGCTAAGGCTGAATTGGATAGGGCTGAATATTTGTTTTCTCTGATCTGAATCGATTTCGACGGCCTGATTGGTTCTAGAAGTCTCATTTTGCGGAAATTCCCGGACGGTAATTGGCCTTCCTCGTTTCCCTGCAAGTTCAAGTTCACACTGATGACGCCCAAATCGCTGACTTTGACGCTAACCATCGAATACGCCCTTAAATCGTTGGGTTGAATCGTGATGATGGTACCGGAATCGACGGTGTTTTTCCCAGCAACGGTTCGCTCTAAATCGTGGCTGGCTCTGACCGATTTCAGATTTGCCCTTTTTCCGCCGCGCGTCGAAAAGAACTTTACCCCATCTGTAATTAGAAAGAGAACGTATGAAGAAGTTGGGGTAGATGTAAGACGAAGGATTTACCCAGACCGTGTCTTCCCGAGCAGCACATGGTCGACCCGGTTCCTCCTCCTCCCCCTCCACGTTTGGAGCTTCCACAACCGTCATCTTTCCGTGGTTTCTTGCACTCGTCCTCCTTCTTCGCCGACTGACACTTTCTGACCGTTTCGCATTTGTTAGACTTTTGTTTCTTGAGTTCCGAGCAAGTCACCATCCTTTGAGGTTTCTGGGAAAGATCGATTGTTTCGCATTTCTGTTTCGGCTTGGAACAAGACGTCGGATTCAGTTTGGGTTTCGAGCTCGCGTATTCCAGTTTGGGTCCGGCACATTGTTTTTGTTTCAGTGCGGAACAGGACGCCAACTTTGGGACTCGGCACGGATCCTCTTTCGGTTTCGAGCTCGCGCATCGGGGTTGACATTCGACTTTAGCTTTCTTGCACTCGTTCCGGGGGCTCGGGAAAATGTCTTTGGGTTTCGTCTCTGGGCAGTCATCTTCTTTCTTTTTCAACGGCTTATACGCGCTGCCGCAAGGTCTAACGATCATACCACACGAATCCTGTTGTTTCTTGCAAGGATCGTCCTTCTTGCAGGGATCTTCTTTCTTGGGAATCGGACAAGGTTTGACGTTTTGGCAAGGATCCACCTTCTTACAGGGATCTTCCTTTTCGCAAGGATCCTCCTTCTTGGGAACTGCACAAGGTTTGAGGATTTGGCAAGGATCGTTCGCCTTACAAGGATCCTCTTTCTTGGGAACTGGACAAGGTTTGACGTTTTGGCAAGGATTTTCTTTCCTACAAGGATTTCCCTTTTCGCAAGGATCCTTTTTTGTGGGAAGTGGACAAGGTTTGAGGTTTTGGCAAGAATCCTCCTTCTTACAAGGATCCTCTTTCTTAGGAACCGGACAAGGTTTGAGGTTTTGGCAAGGATCCTCCTTACAGGGATCTTCCTTTTTCTTGCAAGGATCGTCGTCGGGAGCAGGATAAGGTCTAACGTTTCGGCAAGGATCATTTCCGTGTTTTTCCTTGCAGGGATCATCCTTGGGAATCGGACACGGCTTCGCCCGCTTGCATTCGTCCTTTTCCGGTGCTGGGCACTGAACGTCTTCAACCGCGGGGCAAGCTCTTATCCGAAGGCAATCGCCCTCGAGCACCTTCGGTTTCGGGCAACGGTCTTCTTTGATTTCCTCGACTGCAGGGCATACCACCTTCGGTGGGGTGCACTCTATCGCCGTTTTGGGCATGGCACAGCTGATCGCGCTTTGGGATTTCTTATAGGTGCTACCGCAAGGCTTCGCCACCATACCGCATATAGGTTTCGTCGGAGTTTCATCGCAAATTTTGGACTCCAGCTTCTCCTCTTCGGGTTTCGCAGCCACCTCGCAATCCAATTCCCTCACCGGATCGATTACGCACGTATCGCTTCGGGAACGCGCCTTCGGCTTCTCATTCTTTTATTCTTGACGCAAATCGCCAATTCCTCGATCTTCAGCATTTTCTGGCGCTGCTCGTTGATGGCGGCGATATCTTGAAGTTGCTCCTTCTTCAACCGTTGCTCCTCGACCAATCGTTCGCATCGTTTCTCCGGCATCTCCCTGCACAGCCTGTCCTCGAGGAACTGTCCGCCTTCGCTGGTGAACGGCGGTTTCTCCTTGTACCCGGCTTCTATCTTTTCGGGACATATCATCTCCACGTATTTGACTTCGCGTTTTAGAATTTCCGTCTTGTCCTCGCACTTCGTGGCCGTGGCGAAGTCGATTTTCGGCGGGGGCGGTTTGACGCAGACGCGCGTCTTGGATTTGGCCTTGCAGGCGGTCACCCTGTCGCATTTTTTGCTTTTGGCGGGTTTGGACCGGAAAAAGCCGGTGATCCTTTTGATGAGGCTGACGTAACCGCGATTTTGGGTGACGGCGTTTTTCGATATCCTCCCCGTAACGTACCGTAGGAACTCCTTTTTCCGGTGAGCTTGTAGTATTTGCCTAGGATTTTGGATGTGTTGCTTCGTCTTTAGCGATTCGAAATATTTACTCGAATCTGAGGTTAATATCGGAGGCGTCCTCTTCGATATCGGACGAAGGTTATCCGCGTCGACCTGATTGAAGTTCAAAACGGCGAATTTCGGATGATCGAGTTGTCGGAGGTGCATTTGGAAATCTTTATCCTGGGGGTAAGTCCTCAGGTAATTGAAGCTGAGTCTTAGCTGGTTGCATAACGGCTGAAACGGATAATTTTTGCGGAATGGTGCGTTAGCTGAGGGGCGAGGACTTACGTTCATAGAATTTGCGGGAATTTTTATGATGTTCTTATACATTATCGACGGAGAATTTGGGATTTTACATGTGGATACTGCAACCGGGGAAGTGTCAGAAGCGACTTTGAAACGTCGTAAGGTGACGGCGGTGGCTAACTTAGATGACGATTTTGGAAGGTTGTGTGTTTGCCTGTGCGGGTCGAACGCCAAGCATGCATCGAAGCCCATTCGCACGGCCGACTGAGATTTGGCCAAAGTTTTCGGGGAATTCCATCTCCAGTCGGGGAATATGCCAAAGCACGGCGTTGGTACCATCTCAATGCGGTTTTATATCTTTTGAACTCCTTGACCTTACTAGTAGATAGAATTCGCCGATTCTAGATTACCACATTCCACCCCAATTTCGCAATGCTTTAGCTGCCACTGCCAGAAAGATGGCCAAAGGTATTGGACCAGAATGAACAGTATATAATTCAATAAAATATTTATTCACTATAAGAAAATTGTCTTTCATTTTCATTAAAAAAAAAAAATTACCTACCTTTCCGGTTGGTGGTGACAATTGGAAAGTTCTAAAATCGAGACTAAACGACAAGGAAACGCTTTTCCTCTCCAGACATCGAAACTCTAAATTTTATTTAGACACGAATATCTCACACACTCAATTACATTTCGACCATTTCTTGATCCAAGCTTCGCGCTGTCGCATCCAACGATCCCTTTGCTTTTCGCATTTCCTCTTCTCCTTGTACGGTAGCCTCTGGCACAGATTGGGCGCATTATCGCAGTACGACTTCTTCGTTTTACACGCGTCCTTCTTCTCTTTGCCTTCTTGGGAAGCATCCTTCTTCTTCTCGCATGCATTTTCCTTCTTCGCTTCGCAAGCGTCCTTCGGTTTCTTCTTCTCTTCATCCCCGCACGTGAACTTGGCATCGCACTTCTTCTCCTCCTTAGCAGAGCAAGCATCCTTCTTTTGCTCGGACCCGCACGCATCCGACGTTACCTTCTTGCAATTCTTTCCGCCCCCTTCCCCCTTGTTCTTGCAACCGTCATCTCTAGGAGGGCACGTTTTCTTACCGCCTTCGCCTTTCTTGCACGGATCGCCTTTTGGTTTGCAGGACTTCTTACTCGACGGGGCTTTCTTCTTCTTTTTGTACGATACGACCTTCTTCTGTTTGGGCGCGCATTTGTCTTCCTCCTTTTGTTTCCTCCCGCCGCAAGCCTCCTTCTGTTTGCTACAACGATCTTCGTCTTTTTTCTTGCAATGATCTTTCGATTTGCCCGATTTTTCTCCCTTTTTCAGCAGGCTAGCGGACACCTTCTTTTCCTTCTTGACGGATTTAGTTTTGGCGCAGGGATCGGATTTGTTGCTCGCGCAGGAGTCCTTGGACGGTTTGTTACTCGCGCAACGATCCTGGGACGATTTTCCGCTGCCGCAGGTGCTTTTCAACGTTTTCTTGCTGGCGCAAGGGTCATCCTTCTTCTTTTTACACGAATAATCTACGCGCGGGCAGACGGGTTTCTCGCCTTTTTTACCTTTCTTGCACGGATCGCTTTTCGACGAGGAGCACGGCTTCAGCGCTTTCCCGCCGCTTTCTTGTCTTTTGCAAGTAACCTTCTTCTTCTTCCCCCGCAAGGGTCCTCTTTACTCTTACCTTTACCGCAAAGATCTTTCCTCCCTTTGTCTCCTTTCCTCTTGCATGGAATCGATTTCCTGCAACGATCGCTCGTGTCCCCGCACGTACCCGTCGTCGTCTTCTTCTTGGATTTGCTCCCATCTTTCTTTCTCAAGCACTCTTCTTTGATGTAGGGGCAAGTGCCGCCGAGTTTCTTCTTGGGATTCTTGCGCTTTTTCTTCGCCGTACCCGGATCTACCTTCTTACCTCCGCTGCTATCCTTGCAGTTATCTTTGGTGGGGGCGCCGGTCCTAAAATAAGCCCTCTGGAGGTCACCGAGGAATTTCCTAATTTTTCCGGCGGTTTTGACCGTAAATTTTGGCTTCCTGCGCTCGGACGCATTGTGCTTGTTGATACTCAATCCCCGCGCCCAATTCCCCAACACCCTCAAAGTCGAAGTCGGGGCGCTTGACTCGTTACCCGTGGAAGGCCTCCATGGATTCACTACGATATCGCGACAAGAATGCGTTTCGAATTTGATGTATTCGGCGTGCAAATCGGTGGTGTGGTTCGAACGAGGTGATCTCCATGCTTCGATCAGGTGTTTCCTGGCGATACTGGGGAAGACGCCTTGGAAGTTTAGTGCTCGGCTAACATTTCTGATTAGATCGTGTTTATGTAACTGCAAAAATGTTTTGTTAACTGGGGAAGGGATGGCTTCGCACCGTCAATTACCAAACATTGTTCCACTGGTAATTTTGGAAGAAGCCTGAACATCCTCAGATACGGTTCACATCGGAATTTTGACAGGAATCGAAATTTGCGCGTCAAAACGGGATGACAGTTCTTGATTATGTTGCTATAGATACTTACATTATGTCATACTTTTTGCCACAATTAGGGAAATTAAACAAGAGTGATTGAAATAATAGTTATATTCTCAGAACGTTTGCAAAAGTTTTCGGCACACCTTCATCAGTTCTGGAATGAATAGCGTTAGTTATTTATCATATCGTGTATTAGTATTTTTTTATAATCATTTTTTGTTTTTAGTATAGTGTTTATGTATAGTGTCTTCAAAACCAATCCGAATTTTTGCGAGACCTTCGTTAAAACTGGCTCCGGGAAGTCTCGTGGGACGACGTTTAAGCTCAACCCGGAATTTTCCAGGACCTTCGTCCAAACTGGCTCCGGGAAGTGCCGTGGGACGACGTTTAAGCTCAACCCGGAATTTTCCGGGACCTTCGTCCAAACTGGCTCCGGGAAGTCTCGTGGGACGACGTTTAAGCTCAGCCCGGAATTTTCCGGTACCTTCGCCCAAACTGGCTCCGGGAAGTCTCGTGGGACGACGTTTAAGCTCAACCCGGAATTTTCCGGGACCTTCGTCCAAACTGGCTCCGGGAAGTCTCGTGGGACGACGTTTAAGCTCAACCCGGAATTTTCCGGGACCTTCGTCCAAACTGGCTCCGGGAAGTCTAGTGAGACGACGTTTAAGCTCAACCCGGAATTTTCTGGGACCTTCGTCCAAACTGGCTCCGGGAAGTCTCGTGAGACGACGTTTAAGCTCAACCCGGAATTTTCTGGGACCTTCATCCAAACTGGCTCCGGGAAGTCTCGTGGGACGACGTTTAAGCTCAACTCTGAATCTTCCGGGACCTTGGTCCAAATTGGCTCAGGAAGTCTCGTGAGACGACGTTTAAGCTCAATCCGGAATTTTCCAGGACCTTCGTCCAAACTGGCTCCGGGACGTCTCGTGGGACGACGTTTAAGCTCAACCCGGAATTTTCCGGGACCTTCGTCCAAACTGGCTCCGGGACGTCTCGTAGGACGACGTTTAAGCTCAACCCGGAATTTTCCGGGACCTTCGTCCAAACTGGCTCCGGGAAGTCTCGTGGGACGACGTTTAAGCTCAGCCCGGAATTTTCCGGTACCTTCGCCCAAACTGGCTCCGGGAAGTCTCGTGGGACGACGTTTAAGCTCAACCCGGAATTTTCCAGGACCTTCGTCCAAACTGACTCCGGGAAGTGCGGTGGAACGACGTTTAAGCTCAACCCGGAATTTTCCAGGACCTTCATCCAAACTGGCTCCGGGAAGTCTCGTGGGACGACGTTTAAGCTCAACCCGGAATTTTCCAGGACCTTCATCCAAACTGGCTCCGGGAAGTCTCGTGGAACGACGTTTAAGCTCAACCCGGAATTTTCCGGGACCTTGGTCCAAACTGGCTCCGGGAAGTCTCGTGGGACGACGTTTAAGCCCAACCCGGAATTTTCCGGGACCTTCGTCCAAACTGGCTCCGGGAAGTCTCGTGGGACGACGTTTAAGCTCAACCCGGAATTTTCCGGGACCTTCGTCCAAACTGGCTCCGGGAAGTCTAGTGAGACGACGTTTAAGCTCAACCCGGAATTTTCTGGGACCTTCGTCCAAACTGGCTCCGGGAAGTCTCGTGAGACGACGTTTAAGCTCAACCCGGAATTTTCTGGGACCTTCGTCCAAACTGGCTCCGGGAAGTCTCGTGGGACGACGTTTAAGCTCAACTCTGAATCTTCCGGGACCTTGGTCCAAATTGGCTCCGGGAAGTCTCGTGAGACGACGTTTAAGCTCAATCCGGAATTTTCCAGGACCTTCGTCCAAACTGGCTCCGGGACGTCTCGTGGGACGACGTTTAAGCTCAACCCGGAATTTTCCGGGACCTTCGTCCAAACTGGCTCCGGGACGTCTCGTAGGACGACGTTTAAGCTCAACCCGGAATTTTCCGGGACCTTCGTCCAAACTGGCTCCGGGAAGTCTCGTGGGACGACGTTTAACCTCAACCCGGAATTTTCCAGGACCTTCGTCCAAACTGGCTCCGGGAAGTCTCGTGGAACGACGTTTAAGCTCAACCCGGAATTTTCCGGGACCTTCGTCCAAACTGGCTCCGGGAAGTCTCGTGGGACGACGTTTAAGCTCAGCCCGGAATTTTCCGGTACCTTCGCCCAAACTGGCTCCGGGAAGTCTCGTGGGACGACGTTTAAGCTCAACCCGGAATTTTCCAGGACCTTCGTCCAAACTGGCTCCGGGAAGTCTCGTGGGACGACGTTTAAGCTCAACTCTGAATCTTCCGGGACCTTGGTCCAAATTGGCTCCGGGAAGTCTCGTGAGACGACGTTTAAGCTCAATCCGGAATTTTCCAGGACCTTCGTCCCAACTGGCTCCGGGAAGTGCCGTGGGACGACGTTTAAGCTCAAC
Source organism: Chrysina gloriosa (assembly GCA_038088585.1). Taxonomy (NCBI): domain Eukaryota; kingdom Metazoa; phylum Arthropoda; class Insecta; order Coleoptera; family Scarabaeidae; genus Chrysina; species Chrysina gloriosa. The sequence goes on along the minus strand of CM076095.1, from coordinate 35,873,707 downwards.
CCGGAATTTTCCGAGACCTTCGTCCAAACTGGCTCCGGGAAGTCTCGTGAGACGATGTTTAAGGTCAACTCTGAATCTTTCGGGACCTTGGTCCAAATTGGCTCCGGGACGTCTCGTGGGACGACGTTTAAGCTCAACCCGGAATTTTCCGGGACCTTCGTCCAAACTGGCCCCGGGACGTATCGTGGGACGACGTTTAAGCTCAACCCGGAATTTTCCGGGACCTTCGTCCAGACTGGCCCCGGGAAGTCTCGTGGGACGACGTTTAAGCTCAACCCGGAAGTTTCCGGGACCTTCGTCCAGACTGGCTCCGGGAAGTCTCGTGGGACGACGTTTAAGCTCAACCTGGAATTTTCCGGGACCTTCGTCCAAACTGGCTCCGGGAAGTCTCGTGGGACGACGTTTAAGCTCAACTCGGAATTTTCCGGGACCTTCGTCCAAACTGGCTCCGGGACGTCTCGTGGGACGACGTTTAAGCTCAACCCGGAATTTTCCGGGACCTTCGTCCAAACTGGCTCCGGGAAGTCTCGTGAAACGACGTTTAAGCTCAACCCGGAATTTTCCGGGACCTTCGTCCAAACTGGCTCCGGGAAGTCTCGTGGGACGACGTTTAAGCTCAACCCGAAATTTTCCGGGACCTTCGTCCAAACTAGCTCCGGGAAGTGCCGTGGGACGACGTTTAAGCTCAACCCGGAATTTTTCGGTAGCTTCGTCCAAACTGGCTCCGGGAAGTCTCATGGGACGACGTTTAAGCTCAACCCGGAATTTTCCGGGACCTTTGTCCAAACTGTCTCCGGGAAGTCTAAGACGTTTAAGCTCCACCCGATTTTTTGTTTTTATAAGGAAGAATGTTATAACTTTTATTGTCATTATTTTTAATACCTCTATCATATAATTTATTATTTAATTTTATTATTTTTTCGTAAAAACTGTTGGAAGAATGATTTTCATCTAAGATGTCTTTAACTTTATTTAAATTATTTTCACCAAAGTCGGTATTAGCTAATCTGGCCGCTTGATCAGCTAATCCGGTAACTACATTAATTCTATGTAATTTTTATGTTTCTGAAAAATATTTCGTACATGACTGTGGCGTTAATATACGTTGCTATAGATATGAAACGTCGTTTTTAGAAACCTAGTCCGATTGCCACGAACGACTTCTGAAGGCCACAACGTCCTATTATACTCGGTGAGAGACACCGACTACACAAAATTCGTCTTTAGCGATGCCGTTAAGGCGTTCTGCATGTATAACGACTGCATCTTATCCGAGGATGGCCTGGCTGAGGGGTGAGTTCATTTAGTTTCCAGAACGATCGATTAGAGAGTCCCAAATTTTAGCTACATCGTCCTCTTCGACATGAAAGGAGTTTCCCTAGGACACTTAGCGAGAGTCAGCTTGCCGTCTTTAAGAGCTTTCATGGTCTACATCCAAGTAAGCATGCCTATCCCCCTCCTTAGTCCCCACAAAATATGTCAACATAATTGACTTGAATCGTTTAGGAAGCCCATCCTGCTAGGTTAAAGGCCGTCCATGTCCTGAACACCGCCAATTTCATCAATCATGTGATGAGACTCATCGTACCGATGATCAAATCGGAAATCTTAGGCATTGTTCACTTCCACAGCGGTAAAAATCTCCCCGCGAATCCCGTTTGGGAAATTTTCCGTTTTTGTTTTCGCAGGAATCCATCCGGAAAACATCCCGTTGGAGATGCTCCCGAAAGATTACGGCGGAGAAGCACCGACCGTCGGCGAACTAGACGAAGAAACCAAAAAGTTAACCTCGAAGTACGTGCAATGGTTGAAGGACACCGAAAGTTTCAAAACTGACGATTCGAAGAGGCCTAAGAAGCAATCGTGGTGGAGTTGGTTAACTGGCGGCGTACCCGCCCCCGCCTTGACCATCGAGGAGCAAAAGGAGCAGTTCTTTAAGAACTTACAAATCGATTAAAATCGTTGGGTTTTTGGTTTTAAAATGAATTTAGAAAATTACGGATCGGATGGTGATTTTTTTTAAGGCTACGAAGAAACTGGAATTACAGGAATCTATATTTTTTTAAGTTGCTTTTTTTAAATATAATTTCGTTTTGTTTTTATACGACTAGAAAGGAATAAAGTCTCTTGTTACAACGTTGTTTTCCTTTGTTTCAAAATTTTGCTTTTCGTACTTTTTTTTCCGAAACGACCAATCAGTGAAAATCATCGATAAATATTTTGACTTTCCCGCCAGTAACTTATTTCAAGTTTGGTGCTATTTCCTAAATGTCAAATCTGTCAAAACTAGGATTAAATGTCATTTGTGAATAGGGCGTTGCTATTGTTTACTCAAATTTCGCGCCAATTTCTAACTGTCAAATCTGTCAATAGTAGAATTAAACGACATTTGTGATTGGTAATTTTTACCGAATTGGGCGTTGCCATTGGCAATTCAAATTTCGCGCCATTTTCCAAATTTTAAATATTTTAAAAAGGCGTCAAAATTAGGACAATCTCAAAAGTTAGGTAAAATCTCCCTAGGGGGAATCGAGAAAGGAAAAATGGTTCGTTTATGATTGTTAATTAAAATAGCCTAAATTTGGTGCCATTCTCTGAATATTAACTCCGTCAAAATTGGTGGTGCCATCTAGAGTTGAACTACCCTTTCTTAGTGATTAGTAATTTTTGTTTCTGACATTCTTGTTTAAACCTGATTATTAGAGACGTCGTTTTCGTCCTTTTTTAGACAGTTTTCGGGGATATTTGTGCGGTTTCAGACGTCAAATGTGTCAAAATTATCATAGGAAACAAGATTTAGACCGCACCTCTTTTGCCACTGGTCGATTTTCTTAAGGCGTTGCTATTGAAAAGTTTTGAATTTCCCGCCGATTTGTTAACTTGTCACTAGTTACTTTTGAACTTCGCGCCCTTTCTGAATTGTTATTGCATACTTGATTTCCATACTTTTTGCTAGTTTACCATTGGCTACTTTTGAATTTCGCACCTTTTATGGGATAAGAAATTATTGATTTTGAATCTCGCGGTTTTTCATAGATTGTTAGCTTTTGAATTTCGCGCCTTTTTTAAATTTATTTGTTACTTTTGAATTTTGTGCCCTTTCTTGAATTGTTATTGAGGATTTGATTTCTATACTTGTTGTTAGCCTACTATATTTAACGCCTTTAATTGAATAAGCAGTGGTTAATTTTGTATTTCCGCTTTTTCGTAGATTGTTGTTGGAAGCTTTTGAATTTCGCACCCTTTTGCTAATCTGTCATTAGTTACTTTTGAATTTTGCGCCCTTTCTTTAGTTGTTATTTAGGACTAGATTTTTATACTTGTTGTTAGCCTGCTATTGGCTAGTTTCAAATTTCGCTTTTTCATATATTGTCGTTAAAGACTTTTGAATTTCACGCCCTTTTGTTGATCTGTCATTGGTTACATTAATTTTCCCCTTTTCTTGAATTCTTACTACAGACTTGATGTCCATACTCTTTGCTGGTCCGCCATTGGCTACTTTCACATTTCGCGCCTTTTATCGGATAACCAATGGTTAATTTTAAATCTCCCACCTTTTCATAGATTGTCGTTAGAGGCTTATGAATTTCGCGCCCTTTTTCAATTGTTAATAATAGTCTGGGCAAACAACGTTAACAGCGTACAATTACAAAATAAGTTACGAGAGCATCGCCGACTCCCTACTCTTGTGTCAGTACTAAATCGATGCTGTGTGCGAATAGTTTTGTATATGTATGTAGGCTGTCGTATCTTATTTCTTAATTACCGCTGTTTGCCCAGACTAGTTACTGAGGATTCGATTTCTGTACTTGTTGTTAGCTTGTCATTGGTTACTTTTGAAATACGCGCCTTTTATTGGATAAGCAATGGTTAATTTTGATCCTCCCACTTTTTCATAGATTCTCGCTAGAATTTGTTTGAATTTCCCGCTTTTTGCTGTTAGCTAGCCATTGGCTGCTTTCTAATTTCGCGCCTTTTAATGGACTACCAATTGACACATTTTTAATCTCGCGCTTTCTCGTAGTTGGTTCCTAAACGTCAAATTTTTTCGGCAAAACCGCCCCCTTCCCCCAAACGACTACCACCCTATCAAAATAACGCCATATCATTCGTCGCAACGTCAAATTCTCCCTCGAAAATCTTTCGGCCGGGGGTTATCTGAACTTTAGTGCGTCGTTCGGTCGCTTCGCTTCGGTGGCGGCGCCACCTTCCAGTCGCCGACGTCGGAGGCGGCCTATACGGGAGCGACAGTCAATCGCCATGCGCCCTTCTAACGATTTTAGTGTATGACCTATAAAGTGATAAGCGGCCATGTTCGCCGACTAGACCGTATGTAGTACCGTCCGTCTCGTTTTTTCCGCGAAAAAATCGCGGCCGACTTTCGGACGGGTCGTAACAGTCGCGAAAACCGCCTCCCGATATCAGTAACGACGATGCTAATCGCCCCCGACAATCGCAAAACGCGAGGCACCGGCCGTTAAGTCGTCGCGGGGGCGAGAGTTCGCAGTCCGAAACGGTGGAAAAGGCGATTTGAACGGGGTGAGAAATTCGCCGCCCCCGGTGATCTCGAGTCGAGTGTCGTCGTTTCGAGAAATTATGCCTTCATCGTAGGAATTAGAGAGTAAGTAAGTACCGCTATACGACGGCTAATTATCGTTCCGATTCGTTTTTGTTTTCGCAAAAAGGTGAAAGTTTATCGACGAAAGTAAAAATAGTCGGTCGCCGATTCCACCTTTTCTAATTTCGGAAGCGAGCGGGCGAAAAAGTATTGATTATGCAATAAAGGAAATTATCGAAGGGAAATCGAATCTGCAAATCGCTCCCGAATTGACTCGTTACGCCGAAATAGGGGACGACACGGATCCGACGATTAGCGTCGTACAGACGTAGGTATGTGTGTAACAGGTAATTTAGTAAGGGGATGGATCGTTTGGATATTCGGAGGGGCGAATTAGGCGAGTGAAGTAATTTCGGAGCCGGGAACACGCTTACTTAGGGAACGGTGAGAAAATTAAATCTCCAAAATGTCTTATTCTTCTTTATTCTTCGATCGGTTTGACCGATGTAGGATTCGTAAAATCGGTTGATTTCATAACATTCGATTGTTATCCCGAACAAAACAAAAAAGGTATCGAAAACAGAAGCAATGGACCGTTAACGATCAAAAACTTAAAGATGTAATCAATTCCCTTTTGGCCAGCGGTTCCCAAAATGTCACATCAACGTCGTTAGTTCTAGCCGACTTGGTTTCAAACCCGAAGTCTTTGCCAAAATTTTTTTCTGAGGCATAAATTTATTTCTAATTTAAAAAAATAAGCATTTTGAGGAACCTCGTAGTAACCATAACAACGCCAATGGCTTTAGGAGATGATGCCCTGGAGGTAGTACCGGATTTACTAATAAATTCGTATGATGTTTGTGCTTATGAGAATTCAATTAACAAATTCCCCCGATATGTACTTAAATTCACATTTTTGACGGAAATTTGCTACTACAGGAGTGGACAACTAAGTTGCCACAGATCCCTGCAGTAGTTGCAGCCGCGCTTTTCGGCTAACGCGGCGGGGGAAAATGTATAATTAGAAAACTACGCTCGCCATTCGCACACGGGTTTCGCGGTTGTACCGCTCGTCAGTGCGACTTTGTGAGAAGTAGTTTTCATTTTACACATAAGCACTATATCATGTCTCCCGGATCGAGTGGCATTACATGGGGTAACTTCCTTTTATTGAAGATGCACTTTTGGTAAAAAGATGGGCTATGTATTGCAGCTTTACATGTCCATGTAAAATCCGTTTGAAAAAGTTCAAAATGTCAAACCCGTCAAAAGTTATTTCAAAAAAAAAAAAAAACAGAAAACTGTTATTCTCTTGTAAATTGTTTAAGTCAAAGTAATCCTGATTTGTCCAAATTTGCGCAACATATCCGTCAATTCTTTATAGACGAAATCGTTTATTAAAGTAAGAACAAATCAAATAACTCGAATCGCGGTGAAATTGCAGTTGTTTCCCGAAGAAACGAATCCCGTTTCAACATCAATTGTTTTTCTTTTAACAAAACATAATCGCTTTGTTTTTGGTGAAATTTCAATTGACACTAACGTTTGTAACATTTTCAGTTTAAACCCTTATAGAAACAAACGGGGAGGTTGATCGTAAAAAGGCAACATGCCACAATTCCGAGGTGGGATAAAAAAAGTTGAAAAAGTAAGAGTAATTGAATTTTTAAAAAATTTAAAAAACAACAAAAAAATGAAAATGTAAAATACAAAAAAAGAATAGAAAATAATCCCGTAAACTTACTTGATCAAAATGTAAAAAGTCAATTTTACTGGTATTTTTTACTCAATCATCGTTGGAAAGAGAATAAGAAATTCTATCCAATCACCTAAAAATCCAATATGGCGGCTATTTAATTTGTGGAAGTTGACACGTGTACTTGAAAAGCAACCACCTTGAATTTTTGTTCGACATGAATTTTAAGTTGATCTGATGGAAAACAGTGACTTTCATGTGAAACTTTTTACTCATTTTTTATCTCTTATATTTACGAAAATATTCGATATACAAGAAAATAACAGTTTTCTGTTTTTCTCCTGAATAACTCCTGGCGGGTTTGGCATTTTGTACTTATTCAAACAGATTTTAAATCAGCATTTAAATCTGCAAAATATGGCCCATTTAACCAAAACTCCATCTTCAATAATAAGAAAGTTACCAATGCAATCCCACTCGATCTGGGACATACTGTATACTCCTATGGATATAAAACAATTTATATACAGAATATTTCGCATTAACACGACACGACGTCACAGGGAGTTTTAAAAATGATTGTCATTAACACGGTTTTGCATCCATAATATACAGGCTGTTTCAAAATTAGCTCGCATTATCACGACGTTCCATTTCCCATATACAAGGCCTACAAAAATGAAATCTGAGAAAAGGAAAAAGGGTGATACGTAGAATTTTGATTCCGAGTCTTGCCCCCCTCCCTTCCTCCTCCCCTTCCTCCTCACTGTCCGTTCTCTTTCCCGCCCGAGCATAGAAACCGGAACAGAAACAAAAACGCAACGTTTACTCTTTCGGTTATTTCCCTCCCAGTCCGAATTTCATTTGTGGAATTAGGTTTTTCACAATGACGAAAAACATTAAAAATTAGGCAACGCAGATAATTGATTTTTCCCCGTTTTTTAAATAACAAGCATGCTGCGAGCGATCCCATTGTTGTCCCAAGATAAAAATTTAAGGATATGCTCTTTAGGACTCACCTTTGAGAATCCCAAATTTTAAAAAATCGGGGAATACATTTCCCTCATCCCTTGCCACGACTTTTAAATTGGAGAGGCACCCATCTTTTTTTTTTTTCAAAAATCTTTTTGTTATAGTAGTCTTGTAGACTACATTAAGTACTTTAAAACAAAAGAAAATTGGGCTCTCTAGCTACAATAGAACCGAAGGTATTGAATTTTGAAGATGCAAGTGTCTCGCGACTTCGAGTTTTTGGGGGAAACTGTTACCCTCCGTATGTTCGGCCCCTGGCGATTGTGGGGGCTAAAAATTTGTGTTTGTCAATTTTTCAGTTACTATAACAACTAAACCAAATTTCATCGAAGTCGGAGGGGGTCCAGAAAATCTTTGCCTCTTTTTGATCGATTTAGCATGGAATAACCCAAATATCAGTTGTAGATGTGACAATTCAATTAGGAAATTCCCATATGTACTACACTGCGCATTTTTGCAGCTATTTACTACTTTTACCCAGCGATGGGTTAGCCGAAAAGCGACTACTGCAGGAGTTTGGGGCAACTTAGTTGTCCACTACTATAGAAGTAAATAGCTGCAAAAATGCGCCATTTAGGTACGTATCGGGGAAATTTCTTAATCGAATTCTCATATGTAGCATGTATAGTGCATATCTGGAAAATGAAAAACTGCTTTTCACAAAGTCGCACTGACGAGCGGCATTACCGCGAAACTCGTCCGCGACTGGTGGAACTAGTTTTCTAATTACACAATAAATTCGTAACTTATGGTGACGTTATTTATATTCCTTCTTTTTCTTTTGGAAAGCACCTTATATATATACCCCGCCAAGGGCTTGATCCGTCACTGTCTCGAAGCACCAATCGCGGTTCTTCCAACTTACTTTTGTTATTCGTTTGAAATTCGTGAATTGTTTAGTTTTTTTTTCCTTATTTCGAACTCGCTCGCCCCAATCCGCTTTCCGAGCCCCCTCTTCCACACGCGCCTCTAATCTCTATCTCCCTATCGTGTGTGTCAAACACAAAAATTACACCGCAATTATCGATTCTCTCGTATCGTTTGTGCACGCGTCGCCTCGACGTAAGTACACACATACATACATTTAGATTTCCCAGCGCCGATAACGTCGAAGTCGGACGCTCACGTCGCCGTCGCCGTCCCCTTCCCTCCCCCATTTTCCCCCTGTCATTAAAATCGACTTTAAAACCTCTCCGAAAGTTCGTCCAGTTCTTTCAACGTCGTCGTCCTTCGCAGAACATGGACTTGGAACTGCAATTGCGTGCCGCCGAGGCCAGAAAATACGAATTAGAGAGGGCCCACACCGAGGCCTTGCAGGCGCTACGCGGATGCAGCGCCGATCTGTTGGAGGCCAGGCAGTCTAGGGTGAGGGAATTGGAGAAGAAGGTCGCCTTGGAAACAGTACGGTAAGACTTCTTGTTAAAGACGCGAGAAAAAAGTCTAATGTCCCCCATCCACCCCCTTCCCGCCTCCGTATTGACGTCGGTTTTGCAGATGCGAAGAGTTACAATTGGAGCTGGCGGCTTGTCAAAGGAACAGATCGGGCAACGCGTCCTGCCAAAGCTGGTCCAGCAAGGGCACCGAAATCGACAAGATCATGGCCAAGATCGAACAGGATAATCGCATTTTAGCCGAATTGGATCACAGTCGCTCGACCACATTAGGTGAGTTGAAATTTGACTTGCGGAACGCTTTTATTTCCATATATTGACGTTCGTTTGCTTTTGTTCGGGCATTCTAAAGACGGCGATTGACGTGTAACAAAACGTTGTAATGTAACGCGATTAGAACGAACTCAGTCGCCCGCGTCGAACAGCCGTGCTCCAAAATTGAATGTCATCCTCCTGGCTAGCATTAGGTACATGACAATACCCTGCTCAAGTCTCTGGCCACCTTCTTCTTCTTAACTTCGTAACATAATACCGTAACGTATTAGTAGTCTGGGAAAAACAGCGGTAACAGCGTACAATTGCGAAATAAGTTATGACAGCCTACATATGTGACACAGAACTACTCGCATACATCATCGATTTAGTATTGACTAGATAAGGGGACCGGGAGTCGGCGATGCTGTCGTAATTTACTTCGTAATTGTACGCTGTTACCGCAGTTTGCCCACAACTACATATTAGTCGCCGCCTTGTCACAATATGTTACCTGTGACTTCTCGTTTCAACGTTTGACGTGTAGATGGTGCCCCGCGTTCGTAGTTGTTCATCCAACAATACTCGATACGACATTTCTCTTGTAACGTTCAGTCGGACAGGTCGTTTCGTGACTAAGTAATTCCGTTTTCGCTTTTAAGTCTCGTTTGCCGAGCATATACACGAAAATTCGACTATGGGAAGTATACTAGTATCGTTATGTGCATCTGAAAGTTTCGCTTCCCCAATTTTGGTGTTCGAACTAATCGTGCACGTTAAGCGTTTGATTTTACCTCATTTGGAGGCGAGTCTTTTTTTTTGGTAACTACAATGTCGTTATTCTTCTCTTTCGCGTTGTTTGGTGCATAGGGAACTAGTGTAGGCTAGGATAACTAGTATATACTAGTATAGAACTAGTACAGAGCTAAGATTTATTTTTGAGAACATCTGAGAACTATCGTAGGAGCTGGAAGCCGACTTAATCTTCCAGTTGCTGTGTGCAACTGGTGCGAGAAAACTAGCCATCTTTTTTATTTCTTTTATGGTATCTTTAAATAGAGTTGAAGTAATTTTGCAGGATAACGATCCAGAAAGTAGACGGTTGGGATAACCTCGATTCACCTATTAAAGAAGCTGGAGGATCTCTTCGACTCCAGGCGCTTAGTTGTGATCCAGTTCTATAATTGGAGAGTGGCATCTTGTTACTAATGTCTATAATATATTAATAATTTCAGCCGTTACTTTGCGCTACTTCATTATCAATAGAAATAAACGAATTTTATAACTTTGTATATACCAGGTTACTTTATGAAATTGGTAATTACAATCTTCTTGTAACGTTCAGTTGGAAAGGTCGTTCCGTGACTAGGTTGTTCCCCTTTCGCTTTTAAGTCTCGTTTACCGAGGGTATACACGGAAATTCGAAGCGTATTATTACTAATATTTTTTGCACAGTAAAAATCACTTTTGTCCCCGTTGTATGTGCCCGCAGGATTGGCGACGAGCGCAAGCAGTCACGCATTGGGCGAAAGCAGCCCGCCCATCTCCCCGATAACCATGTCACACACGACTCCATCCATGTATCCGACATCTAACTTCACGCAGAACACCGCCGGTTACCCGCAAACTCACCAGTTGGCCTACCTATCGTCGACCAACTCCTACAATCCGCCGATCTCCCAACACTACAACAGTCTCGGCCATTCGTACACCAACAAGAGCATATTGGGCAACATCAATTCGTTGGGACAGCAATCGTTATCGCAGAGCCTCGGTCAGAGCTTGGGTCAAACCTCCATCGGTCCCAGTTCCTTACCGAGCAGCTTAGGCCAGACGGTTTTGGGCGGAAGTTTGGCGCATCAAAGTTTGGGCGCCACCTCTTTGAGTACCGGCGTCCTCGGTCAAAGTTCGCTGGGAAACCCGGCTATGGGCGCGAGCATCGTCCCGTCGTCCTATACGACCACTTCGATCTCCAATTCGACGTTCAGTAATCCGTTGGTGTCCACTAATCCCGTCTCCCTGTCTCAATCCGCTTATAACAATCCCAATTACAATAATCCGGTAACTAGCGCCCTCAACCAGTATAATCTTCCTTACAACACGATCGCCAGCTCGAACTACTCCAGCAACGTGACGTTCTCCAACCCGCTAAGCTCGCAGTTCAATAACATGTCCCTTTCGGGACCGGTCGGAATGTCGATCAAGTTGAAACCGCTCGAGGAAGTCGAATTGGGTAAGTCGTTTTTGGGAAGAGGGGGAAGTTTTGAGCTCAGTCAGGATAATTGGGAACCGTGTGCAGGTGCCAATAGGAGGGTGGCTACGCCATGTACGCCTCACCAACCCGGCTGGACCATGGCCCAATCGCTCGGACTGTCCGACAATCGCCAACGCATGATTACCGATGGGATCGATTCGGAATGGAGCACCACCATTCACGGGGTGGACAGGGGATACATCAACGGTCACCCGGGCGACGGACAAGTTGACATGTTGGATATTCCGGGGAAGGGTCGATGCTCCGTTTATATCGCGAGGTAAGGCAAACGATTAATTTCCTCGTTAACTCGTTATCGGGGGCGGATTTAGATGCAATAAGGGAATTAAGGTCTTAAATCTCGACCAGCTGGTGGAATTTGAGGGGGTTGATTCAAGTTTCGGAAACGTTGTATCTCGTCCCGCTGATAAAATATGGCGGGATACTATATAAAATACGTAAAATTACCCTTACCGCACCCCTTTCGGGAAAAAATACAGATACGTATTTCGGCCATCCTCAGTGGAAAACTGGGGGAATTTAATATCATTAGCGAATCCTGCTAATGCCCAAAACGAATGCTGTATAGAACACTAAAACACTGCACAATGAACATCACACACCGAACGCATGCGCCAAAGTAGGTATTAAGTTGATAACGATATTGAGATAAATGTTAAAACGTCTAACCTCAAATTTAAATTATCTTTAGACATTTAACATTAGGAGATTTTAAGGTGGTAATATTGTCGAGGCCGATATTACCATACAAATATAAGAGATACAACGCGTCATACCTATCTTCGCAATGCGTAGAAAGTCTTGCAATTTAAGTGAAACAAAATGGAAGAGTCATCTCACTCGTTGAGACTCCCATTATGGGGAGGGTGTATTTACACTAATTCTAACCTAATTTTCATGCTCTATGGAGCCTGTCGATATGGATTGAATGATCCTACACTAAATCTAAATTTAATTCAATAGCTCGTACAATTTGGAATTTGGAATAGGTCCACCATCTGCATTCATAATTCTCTCTCTCTATTTTTATAAATATGTATATACTTTCGCAGCTATTTCGTAGCACTTGATTTTTCAGGCCCGTTGAACCGAAAATGAGCTGTGTAGTTCTTGTATCGTGTTAGGATCGATCGTCTAGTTTGCCCCAGTGTATTTTATGCCACATTCCGACAACGGATTTCGTAGATACCTAACTTTTGATTTATTTCACCTTTATCCTTGGCATTTCTTAAAAGATTACCGAACCAGCTCGAGCGTAAACGTAAGAGCGTTAATTTTGGGCGGGGCTAGGCGCTCGCTTCGTGTGAAAGACAAAGAAAACACACACAAAAGAACATAAATTAGCTGTTTTATATGCGACCTGTAAATTAAACCGTTTGAAAACTTTGGGAAGGGCCTTCGTTCAATGACGGGATGGTAATTTAACGAACTTCTTGGCCGGTTTATTCAAAGTTAGGCCGGTGAATTTCCCAAAAGCGGGATTTCAGATGTTAACCTTTACGCGTGGTAGGTTCCGGGTTCGAATCTTGATCGGAATTTTTGCGGTAAATCCCTAGATTTTCTTGCGATGCACACCAAAAAAAAAAAAATTAAGTCTGGGGCGTTTGAAGGGGACCGGTTAAAGTTGAGGCAACGTTCTATTCCGACCCCAATAACGAAGCGTGGTCGGATGTTAACCCTTGGGTATGGTGGGTTCCGGGTTCGATTCTTAATAGCAACGCGTAACGATACCCTCCTTGATTTTATTCCTTGGGGTTCGCGCGGCGCAACCGCCCAGGATTCCCGAGGGCCCCCGCGTCAAACGTGAGGCTTAAGCATGTATCCCTTAGAGGTTTGGAGGGGAGGGGATGAATGATAAAATAGGATAATTGCTTAACATCTTTGACGCGTAGGTTCTCCTACGATCCCGAACCGGACGTCGAAGAAGAATTGAACGTGCAAGCCGGCGACTACCTGCTAGTTTGGGGCGAACCCGTCGGGGGTATTTGGACGCCGAACTTTTAGACGGGCGCAGGGGATTGGTCCCTCCCATTTCGCCCAGAGACTTATAGGTTAGCATCGAAATATGTTAAGTCCATATTCTTCAAAATTTCCTCGATAACTCTCTGTGCACCAGGTGACGATCTGTTGGAGTTCCATCAAGCGGTCCTCAGCACCTTGAGGGAGGAGGAGATCAATGCCGAAACGTTCGCCGCCGACGTGCAACGCCTTAACGAACTGGCCGAGATGTCGGAAGGGCAGGAAGACGACCTGAACGACGGGGAGCAAGGTGAGAAGTGGTCGACGGCATGCAGTAGCTTAGATCGTTTCTGTTTTTATTGTGTGTGTGTGTGTTGGTATTTTGTGATCTCGTATCGCCGTTCAGACATAGAAGCAAAACGTATTAGTCAGCTCGGATGGATCTAGAGGGCACTTTTATTTTTTAGAGCCGTAACATAGAAGTCGATAGTTTTTATAGGGGTTTATTATTAGTTTCTAAGGCGAGTTTGGACCGTCTAAAAACAAAATAAAGGTGCTGCTTACAGAATCGGTTCTAACCAGTTAACTTCAACCAAACTACGCTTTGATTTGCATGCGCTAGCTCGAAGTAGATTTTGCCGTTTTGGAGTAGGACCGTTTAGTGCTAGCAAATACGGAAACGGACCGACGACGGTAGTCTTTGCACGTTTTCTCTGTTAATTTTTATTTTTCTAGCGTGACGCGGATTCGTAGCCGGGGCGAATTAGGGTTCAGACTCGAAACGATAATAAAAGCATCCCCCGGCTAGAAATTCGCGTTCGCATTTCCGGTTTGTCCACTATACCTTTCTTTTATTTAGCGAGAACGATCGATTGTAGTAGATTTGCATGAATTCAGCATCGAACCGCAATTTTTAATTAATTAACGACTTGCGCACTCTTGTTTCCACCATTGAGGATGGACGTTCATTTCTATCCGAAACGATCTTCATCGATTACTTATTCTTCTTCGATTCCTCGTCCTCAATATTTTTTATTATTATTGCGGGGTGTATAACTTGAAAATGAGGGATTTACGAGAGATGGCGTCAGTTGTACTTGACAGCTCAGAACCATACTGTAAATAGAGAGATATCAGTAATTCCTGTCCACCACATGACTACTAAATTAGGCAACCCAAATAGCAACAGTTGGTAGTACACTATTACTTTATGTAAAATATTGCAGAAAGTAGCGTATTACGTTAAAAATATTAAGTTTTAATTAGAGTGCGCATTTTAAAAATAAAAATAATTTTTTAACTTTTTTTATTTATTTGTAATTTTAACGTTAGATAGATCGTAAGCTTATATTCTAAGCCTCTTAATTGGAGATGGATTTAAGTTTAATAATTGCGACAATTTATTCATTAAGTTAGTCTAACAGCTGTTGTTACATTAAGAGTAAAATATGTAAATAAACTCTGTCAAACTACAATAAATGTTCAAAATGTGATACGTTATACGTAGAGTTTGTTTCCATAGAAAAGATTGATGTTTGTGTATGTGAGAGGGATTCGATATGAATTCTCTCACAATGCACGTATTACGCATTTTTTACAGTTATTTTTTCATAGAGAAGAGCACATTACGTCATGAGAAATATGCGCGAAGTGTGACGTTTCACTAACGTTCGCTACTAGGTTGCCATGGTAACGTATACAGAACACCAAATTTGGTTAATTGCGGCGCTGACGTAATGTGCTCTTCTCTAAGGAAACAAACTCTAATTGTATCCTCCCTTTTAAATTGTCAAATACGTTTCTTGCTTATAGCTCATGAATGTTACGTAAGCGTTGTCTATACACTTCATTTTATATATAATAAAAGAAGTCAAAAATCTAGAGGTGTTAAATCCGGTACTCTTGCAGACCATCTTCCCTAACTAATAACACGATCATCATAAAATTATGCCTACCTAATTCGAATGTATCCAATGCAATACGAGCTACTAGGCTGAAAATATCCTTCCGTCAGTTCATCATCGTGCAATTGTTCGATGAATGAGTGTAAAATATTATTCCGATATCCGTACTCAAAAGTACAGTTTCTGTTGGTTTAAATGTACGATAAAAATAACAGAGCGAAAATGTAAAGAACGACAAAAATCGCGAATAACGATTGTACGCCTATGTCGAATGCTAGTATGATCCTAAGGATATGCAAATTACTTTAAATGCATGATAAAAATAATGGAGCGAAAACGTGACGAATGGCAGCAAAAATTGTGAATAACGATTGTACGCCTATGTCGAATAGTAGTATGATCTTAACGATATACAAATACCATGAACCTATGAACACAGAAATTCTCAAATTTAAGAAAAAAATGCCGTAACGTGTGCCGGAGTGCCGTATTAGTTGAAGCGTCGCGACTTCGAAAGGCGAAATTTGCATGTCAGGAATGCTTCTGAACACTAGACTACTACATACACTTATCAAAAGTCAAAAAACTTCACGGACCTAAATAAAAAAATAATAAAAAAGTTAGAGGACGGTTAAACTTACGGACGGGACAAAAATAGGACGGCGGCGCTTCTAGCCTTAAACGCCACGAGAAGAAAAATGTCATTTCTGCGTCGAATGGTGACTGAAGACGAAAAATGGATCCATTATGATAATCGCAAAACGCAGGAAATCGTATGTGAAGCGTAAAGAAAGAGGACGTCCGTGCTGTTTCACTACCAGTTGTCGTTGAAGGTTATGCTTTTGAAACTTAGTTTCGCCGAGTTTAAAAACGATATCCATTATACGCTATGCGTACATTAACATCGACTGACTCTCACTGACCACTGCTGGCCGAAAACGCAGCTCATCTCGACGGTCTCGCGCCCCTGCGCCAAAGACCGTCGGCCATCCTCGATTTACTTCGTGTACGCATTATATTTGTATTGCAAAAGAGCTACTCTGCAGAGACGACTATCGGCCGAAATTATGAGCGCGTTGCGCTTGCCTTTTGTATGATTGTACAGCCGTGTCAAATAATTATTAAAATGTCAGTTACGTACGATGAAATTACGGAAATTTAATATTTTCAATGAAATACCCGGTAAATGCTAAACGTTAATATTTAATGCTTAATGCGTAAATGGAAGATTTATTCTGGTGGTTCAGCAGGTCAGTAGCACTAATGGACGAGCCTCTCCTTCCCTTTGAAATAAAGCCATATTTTTGCTAAAACAAGCCCTCATTTTCAAGTTATAGACCCAATAATTCCGATCTTCTCTGATTGTGACATGTTTGTATTATACATAATCTTCCCTCTATCGTTCTTCTTCTTTTTCTTCCGCTTCACTACAATTCACACCAGACACACGCCGAGCAAGCGAGCGAGCGAGAGCTGACTAGTAACGTATTCGTCCCGAGCACCTAGCGTAGTCCATACTGACGTTTATTGACAATGATTTGACAGATATATTCTTCTCGGTATTAGTGCCAGCGCCGAAACAGCTGACGCTCGAACGCCAACTGAATAAGAGCGTACTGATCAGCTGGACGGCGCCCGATATCGGTCCCGGTAATCAGATCGAAAGTTATCACGTTTACGTCGACGGTGTGTTGAAGACGACGATCAAAGCGACCGAACGGACCAGGGCGTTGGTCGAAGGTGTCGATAGCAACAGGGTAGGTCACGGCGAAGCTCCGCCCCCAAACCAATCGGAATACTTACGAGTCTTCCCCATTTCCAGCCCCATCGGATCAGCGTCAGGTCCGTCACGGCCAATCGTAGGACGTCTCGCGACGCCGCTTGCACCATGATCATCGGCAAGGATACCCATCAATTGGGTCCCAGCGCCGTACGTGCATCCAACATCACCTCGACGCAGGCCGTCATCAGCTGGCTACCGGCCAATTCGAACCATCAGCACGTGGTTTGCGTCAACAACGTCGAAGTCAGGACGGTTAAGCCGGGCGTGTACAGGCACACCATTACGGGATTGGCTCCTAACACCCAATACCGCGTTACGGTCAGGGCGAAACATCACCGGGCCGCCCAGAACGTGGCGAATCTAGCCGAAGATCTTCCGATGCCGGCCGCTGCCCACACCGACTTTAGGACCCTCCCCAAGGGCTTGCCCGATCCGCCCAGCGATATTTTGGTGGAGCCCGGTCCGCAGGACGGCACCCTTTTGGTAACGTGGCATCCGGTCATCACGCCCCACCATCCAGGATCGAACGTGACCGGGTACGCCGTGTACGCCGACGGTAAAAGGTCACCGACGTCGATTCGCCGACCGGCGATCACGCTCTCATCGACATCAGCAAGCTTTTAGGTTTGAATCCGAAGCACGTTACCGTCAGGACCAAAGCTAGGGACAGCCAATCGGCCGACTCCATCCCCACTCCGATACCGTTTAGCGTATTGAGGGGCGGAGCTAACAAGGCCAGGCAACAGACGTATCCGACCGTTTTGCCCGCCCATATGCGACAACAGTTGCCCCGGCAACAGCAACAGCAAATCCAACAACCGCAACAAGGAGGTCAGCAGGTCAGTTTGTCAAACTTGAATAGCGGGAAGCATCGTTAACCCTTCATAGAGCAAATAACGACAAACCAGAAAAAGACACACGATTTAATGCAAAAGTATGTTTATTGGGACATATAAGAAACCCGTATTAAAACCTTTTGAGCAATCCCTGTACACTACTTTTTTCCTACTTAAAACTTTTTGAGCAGTTGCCGTATACGACTTTTTTAACTTAAATCTTTAAAGGGCAAATAACGACAAAGAAAAAAACACAATTTAATGCAAGGCATGTTTATTGGGACATTGAAAAAATATACACATTGCAAGTTTGACACAAAAAAAAACATGAACATTTTCCATATTTTTCACATGGTCGATATATCGACCAGTATCCTATACAGCAGGCATGGGCAACCTTCGGCCCGCGGGTCAGATGCGCCCCTCGAATAAGATTTATCCGACCCGTTGTTGAATTTTTCCGTTGCATTTTAACACGACCCGTCAAACTTGTCCTACAAAAATAAATATTTTTCAAGATTACTCGTGGCCGCCAGAGAAAAGATTGCCCATGCCTGCTATAAACTGTTAAAACTTTTTGAGCGATCCCCGTACGTCAGCGCTAGTGCCAAATCTCGCCACGGGGGAAATACCAGGTGGCGCCACTATAGTCAACGGGGTCATTTCAGCACCGGTCGATGTATCGACCAATAATCCTATAATGGGTTAAACCAAAAAAAGAAAAATTTTATAGGTCATCGAGCACGACGAGAATCTCAGCGACAAGGAGATCTTCCCCTCGCAAACGCCACATCGTCAGCAGACCGGTATTCCCTCTATCGGTAAGTCCGAGAACGAATCGGATCGTTAATAAGATTCCCTCTCCCCCAAGAACTTTGTTGTTGTGGCAGTGCGTAGATTTAATTTTTTGTTTTTGAATTTGGTATCTAACCTAGTTGGATGTTGGCAAGCCCTTTAGTGCGGAGACAATCCGCGTCTTTAGAATTTAGAGTCGAGTATATATTGGTATCTTGGTATGTTAGATTTCGTTGTTGAGATCTGTTCGCGCCACGAAAACCGGAGAGAGTTGATCGAAAACTTTTCTTTCTATTTCCAAAATCAAGCTCATCGCTCCATTCCAGAAATTACGAAAGATTCCTACGAAGGGAATCTGTCCGAAGACGAGATGATCGAGAGACGCAATCAGCGACAGCAAGGGCAAGGGCAGTATCATCGGAGTCAGCAGAGGAGCGGACAACAGCAGAGATCCGATCATCAGCAACAGCAACAGCAGCAACAACAACACCAACAGCAGTATTACCAACAAAGTAAAAAAGAAATACGTTTCGATTCGAGTCGGCTAAAGCGATTATAGGCGATGTCTTTGTAGCTCAAGCCAATCAGAGGAACGCGACCAATATCAATATGAGAGGTGCGCCCCAGCAGAATCAAGGGATGAGATCGACGGGTTTGGGAGGCGTGCAAAACTTGCAGAACGCCAATAATCCCCCAACGGCCCAAAAGAGGGCGCGGTGGTTCGTGGCCCTCTTCGATTACGACCCGGCGACGATGTCCCCGAACCCCGACGCTTGCGACGAGGAACTTCCCTTTACGGAAGGGGACTCGATTAAGGTGTGGGGGGATAAGGACGCGGACGGTTTTTATTGGGGGAATGCAGAGGTTGGTGTGACGAAAAACTAGTCGATTTCCTCCCCCTCATCGGAACTTTGCGATGTTACAGGCAGGAAAGGTTTCGTCCCTCATAACATGGTGATGGAAGTGGAGGGGAGCCAAAACCGCGATCGATGGGGGATATTTACTCCAATTCTCCCGTTAAGAAGATGGTAGCGCTCTACGACTACGATCCGCAGGAATTGAGTCCGAACGTTGACGCGGAGGTGAGAAGCTAGTACACTTCGTCCCCCAAAAATTCTCCGTTTCCTTCCCCCTCCTCATCCCCCACGTTTAACGGCTCGTTCTCGCTCTACCAAGACTTTAAACCCAACTGCAGGTGGAATTGTCGTTCCAAACGGGACAGATCATCAACATTTACGGGGGATGGACGACGACGGTTTCTACATGGGGGAGATCGACGGCGTCAGGGGATTGGTGCCGTCGAATTTCCTCGCCGAGGTCACCGACCAGTACGGACAAGGCGGGCAGGGACAGCAGGGGGCAGCAGCAGCAGACCGGGTCGATGGGACGCGGACAGCGCGGCGGTAGGGGACACGGACCGGGGGCAAGGGGACCGCCGCCCCCGCCCCGCGAAACCACCGGAAGACAACGGAAAACAGGTACTATGAGAACGTCCGGTCGGGTTTTTGTACGCTCGGAACGAAGGGAAATGTCCGAAACACCCTCGTACCGATACGCGCAGTGTACAAAAACCTAATTCGTAGCTTTCTCGACTACTACTTCATATGGCTGAATATCCGTAACAAAAAAAAAAAAAAGAAACAAAAGAATGGCGTTATATGCGTAAAGTACGCCGAATGTTACCTTGAAAGTTGAAATATAGAGAATAAAATAAAATTACCCTTATCACACACATTTCGGGAAAGATCCAGATACGTATTTCGTATTTCGCTGATAAATGAAATCTATTGATAAAGAATATACTGTAGGAATTTTAATATTAATAGGTTTTGACAGGAGTTGTCACTAACTTTAGAGAGTAGAAAGCAATGAAGTATAAGGTTAACTACTATATCTATTTCAATGGTAGAAAGAGATTGAGTGAAAGTGAGCGGGAACGAACTGGTAATATAAAATATTATTATTAAATTAACTGTTACTAACCATTTTAGAGGTGCGTTTCCTTAGAGAGAGAGAAAGTTAACAATACTAAGATTCCTTGATGTACACGTATAACAAATGTAACTGAAACAATATACATCGACTCTTGACACACGCTTCGTACCACGCGTCTTATCGACTCCATCTTTTTTGCAGTGCTACCAATCGTCTTCGCTTTTTTCTATTTATCACCGCCTTAATTAATTTCGAACTTTCAATTAGCATAGCGTGTCTTTTCTCTAAAATAAGTCGGGCCACACTTGATTTTTCATCCTCTGTTGAATCGAAAATGAGCAATATGCTCCTTGTTCCGTGTTAGGATCGAACGCCTGGTTTGCCCCAGTGTATTTTATGCCCCATTCCTGACACCCGATTTCATAGAAACCTGATTTTTGATTTATTTCAACTTTATCCTTGGCGTTTCTTAAAAGATTACCGAACCAGCTCGAGCGTAAGCATAAGAGCGTTAAATTTGGGCGGAGCTAGGCGATCGCTTCGTGTGAAAGACAAAGAAAAATGAAGTTCAACTTTATCCTTATCATTTCCTAATGGAAGTTCAGTATCAACGATGTTTTGGAGTGATTCGCGCGTTCAGTGTGTGATGTTCATTGTGCATTGCTTTAGAATTGTACAGTGTTCGTTGTCTTGGGCATTCCCCCAGTTTTCCACTGAGAATGGCGACTTCGTTGCCGAAATACGTCCCTGGAATTATTTCCGAAAGGTGTGGTTGGGGGTAATTTCATTTATTTTATATATTACTTTAGCCACAGTCTCCTTATTCTAATTTGAAAGTAAGAAACAAATGAATTTGAAATCGGGCAACTTTACGCATATAAAATTAACATTTGTACTATGACACGCTTGCTATATATATATATATATATAAATATATTTATAAATATAATTTTCTGTGTAGTTTTCCTTTGTTTTTGAAGTTTGTTTTTTTCTTTCATTTCAACTGTCATTTTTCTTTAAATCGAAAGAGGCGACCATTTTAGTAACTAAACAATTACAAAATGGCGATTCAACCTCTTCGTATTTCGTTTCCTGATTTTATCGATTCTCTTTTGTTTTGTTGTTTCTAAACAAAAGAAAAACACTACTTCGGCTTTCGTATAAAACAATCTGTTCTGATTACTACTCTTTTCTTGCCGTATATACAGTCTGTTCCCGTTAGAAAACGGACAATTTATACAGCATGTCCGGCTAGAAAGCGGACAGTTTATACAGTGTCCCGTTAAAAAGCGAACAACTTATACAGTATACGGTGTGTCCCAGATCAAAGAGGATTGCATGGATAACTTTCTTCTTATTGATAATGGAGCAGAAAGAAAAGCAGAAAACCGTCAAAATTCCCATCTTGTTGCCCAAACTTATTTAACTAATTTTCCGGAAAGAAGACAATCAAATATCAAACTATTTAAGTATGCAAGTTTGAAACCTAAACCTAAAAATCCAATATGGCGACCATTTAACTTAAGGAAGTTGATACGAGTACTTCAAAAAAGCCACCTTGAATTTTCGTTCGACGTGAATTTTAATTTGGTCTTATCGAAAACGGTGACTTTCATATTAAACTTTTTCGTATCTCGTATATTTACGAATATATTTGATATACAAGAAAATCACAGTTATTTTTGACATTTTGAACTTTTTCAAACAGATTTCAAAGTCAGCGTAGAAAGCTACAAAACATATCCTATTTCACCAAAACTCCATTATCAATAATAAGAAAGTTACCCATAGAATTGCATTCGATCTGGGACAGTCTGTATAGTATGCCCCGTTAGAAAACAGACAGTTTATACAGTACATCCCCTTCGAAAACGGGTAGTACTTTTTTCGGGGATAATAGTCGGAAGACAGACTGTATTTGCGTCGTACTCAAACAGGAAAACAAAAGAAAATCGTTCCTTTCGAAATTTCAAAAAAAAAGAAACAAAAGACGTATATGTGTGCGTTTATATACAGTTTATTTCTTACGACTTGATCTCGATTTATTCTTAAAACGGAAAAAAATATATAGAAAGATTGCGATTAAACAACATAAATCAAATTACCATAAAAGCTAATCGACTTGACCTTGAAAATGACATTCACATCGACATCAAGATATCCCTGCCTATAAACTACATATACAGTGTATGTACATATAATAAACAAAGTTTTCTTCGTCTCGTTATCATTGAGATACTTTATTTTTCTTTATTTCGTTGTTGTTTTTGTTGCCTTTTGTTTTTTTTTCTGTTGTTTTTTCGTTAGTGTTTTTGTTTCCGTTCTTTTCTTTTGGGTTGTAAAAAATAAACTGAGCTTTCGTTGTTAAATGTTGGAATTGCACTATCAGGATTGGATGCTCATTGCTAGTTTCTATCTCTTTCTATCTATATGCTGTCGTTGGACATATGCGGATTGTGTATACCTCCGGAAACAATAGAACACCGAAAACCAAACCAAAAGAAAACGATCGCGTACGATCGGCGAGGGCGTCGCCGATCGTAGGCGACGGAAAGAAACGGTCACGAAAACAAAACAAACAAAGAAAAACAGACAAAACAAAGTAAAACTTCGCCCCTCCCCCACTTCACCCATCTTGATTTTTTAATAGATTTGAATTTTATAAGATAGTTTTTTCAACTACAATTGGTCGATTAAACAATACTGGTTTAGACGATATTTATATTCCCACAACGTTTAGGGAATGTTTTTATTCGAGAACTATCAATAATAAAAAACAAATGTTTCTTTATACATTTATCTATAAATAGTTACATTTTCACTGATGAAGGTGTTTCGCAAACGTTCCCTAAACGTTCTGGGAATATAAATATCGTCTAAACCAGTCCTGTTTAATCGACCTAATTGTGGTAAAAACAAACTATCATATAAAGATAAGTACAAAGGTCACGGAATATATGCATATAGGGTTTGTTTCCTTAGAGGAGAGCACATTACGTCGGCGGCGCAATGAGCCAAATTTGGTGTTCTGTATACGTTACCATGGCAACCGAATAGCGAAAGTCAATGAAACGTCACATTTCGCGCATATTTTCATGACGTAATGTGCTTTTCTCCAAGGAAACAAAGCATACATTTAACAAATTTGAATATAACGTTGAATATTGTTCGCGTTTTCTCTTGTCGAGAGTTGTAAGAAATGATCTGTTATCGTGTCGCGCGTGTCTCTTTTAAATTCGTCGAGAAAATTAAGAACAAAAAAAAACAAGTCCGAATATGTCTTCGTGACAGCCAGCCGATTTTGTACTTTTGTGTTGTCTGTTGCTAGATGCCTGCGTTGTGTTACCCTCTCAGTTAGACAATGCTACCAACACTGCGACACCGATTACACAAGCCTTCACCGATCATCAGGTAACTGTCTCACACGCCAAGCTCTTACTGTCTCTCTTTCTATATCTGTTGCTGCATGTGTGACGATGCAATGTGCCTATTCCCCCAAAAATACAACAACAACAACAACAACAACAATCCAACTACAACAATTACTACTACTACTATTACTACTACAACTACTACAAATACCACTACAACTACAACAGAAACCGAATTCGCTACAACAACAACAACTACTACTTCAACAACAACAAGTACAACAATTATATCTTCTACTGCTGCTACAACATCAGTTACTACTGTTACAACTCGTCCACGTGCTGCTGCTACAACAATATCAGCTAGTACGACGGCTACGCCTCTATACCGAGAGGCCGACGACGATTTGAAATCGTAGCTATACAAAAAACGGTTACGTATTCAAAAAGACACGTCATTTCCGAGTAAGTTACTATCAGGTAACCGATTACCAGCTAAGAAGTATAACTAAACCAAACTAACTAGGTAACCGAAGTCACTTAAGTAGATTGAAAACACCCGAAACAAGAAGATCGAGCTAATAGCTTTTGGTAAAATTAGGTCACTTATAAAGTAGCTGGGTTTCGTAAGCACAATGCAGTAATTCGGTTAAAACGTAACCAAGTAACTACGTACGTTAATATTAACGTTCAGCTAATCGAGGTAACTAGATGGATACGTAGTGCTCGAGATTGTGCCTCGTTCGGGCGATGAGGTAACTAGAGATAATTCCCGTAACTGAGTAACTATTAACAAAAGAATAAGTTACTAGTTACGTACAAATAGTTACGCAAAAATTAACCGTTTGCACTCGGTAACTGATACTTTTCCAACTTTTTCACAATTCTAGTTACATAGTTAAGTAATAAATTAGACTGCGATAGTACTCAGCTACATCGATGGATATACCTTTCTTAATGCACTTATTTATTAGCTAAATTTTCCCCCACTTTCATAATGACAAGAACGATTGTGTTTTGTTACTGACAAGCTCAACTGTCCTATACTTTGTTCATTCAACGGAAATAGTTAAGCCACTCCCCTCCCCCTACAAAAGCGCGCGATATTTGAATCAAAATGTTTCTATTGGTCGTACGTTTACAAGCCCGTATCTCAGCAACGAGTACGCTTCGTTCGTTCGTTTTGACAGGAGCTTCCCAGTAAACAATTTCTTAAATTCCGCGGGCGGTTTAAGTTGGTATTTCCGGCAATAGCGAATATATTCGCAAGCGTTGTGCTTAAAGATTGGCGAGTATGTCCAGTATTGCCGGAACTACCAACTTAAATTGTCCGCGAAATTTTAAAATATTTACTGGGTTCAACGTTCATTCGCTTTGCTCTTCTTTTCTAATCCATTTATCAAAAACAGTTTTTGATAAATTAAAATATTTGTGTAATTATTTGATTTCTCCCGATTGAAACAGTTTCAGTTAAGGAATCAAATATGAACTTTTTTAAATTTTGGTTGTTATAAATGGGTACTATTTTTACATTTTTTTATGCTTATCGGAATTATTGCAACGTCTAGTTAATAAATAAGGAAGAATTTCAAATTTGCCGTGCTTTTACTAAGTTGTAGCGTTTTAAACTGTCTATTGCGCTCATTGGTCTAAATTTGTTGGGGAGTGGCTTAACTATTTCTGTTGGATGAACAGAGTATAGCCTTACTCTGTTCATGCAACAGAAATAGTTACTTTAATATACTTATAGTTACTGCTGGTACTTTTTAGAAAAATCATTTTTACTCTGACAATTTGCATATTCTTTACAGTAATTTTTGTTGTTATAAATAAGTATTATTTTTTAATTTTTTGATGCTTATTGGAATTATTGCAACGTCTAATTAATAAATAGTGAGTAGTTTCAAACTTCATATCTTTACTTTAATTTTTTCGGGCTTTCTTTAATTCCTAGCTTAACTATTTCTGTTGGATGAACAGATCTATAATTTGATGTATTCAGTTACGCACGTGAGAATGCTTACCCAATCACATTGTTACGATACAACGATTATAACCACACTTTTAACTACAACAAGCAGCTATACTCTGTTCAGTCAACAGATATAGTTAAGTCACTCCCTCTACAGAAGCGCGCGATATTTGGATCAAAATGTTTCTGCCATATGACCAAGGTCAAAGGCCATTTTGTTTCGAAATTTTGACAGTTTCAGCGTCTAGTTAATAAATGATGAAGAATTTCAGTTTTCGTATCTTTCCTTGAATTTTTTTAACGCGCTTTCTTTAATTCGTAGCGTGTTGAATTGTCTGTTGCGCTCATCGGTATAAATTCATTGGGGTATACGGGCTTAACTATTTCTGTTGGATGAACAGACCTATAAATTGATGTATTCAGTTACGTAGCTGAGTATGTTTAGGTACCCAAGCACATCGCTACGATACAACGATTATAACCACACTTTTAACTATAAACAACCAGCTATACCCGTAACTAGTCGGATTTCTCTATTGTTTTAAACAAATGAGAAGTTATCACGCTATTCGTGTTGCTACCCCCTTCCCCCGTTTTGATTGTTGTTGCAACCCCCTTTCTCTCTCTTTCTCTTGATTCTCTCTTTAGTTTTGACGTTTTAGTATCGTATAAAAATGTAACAGCATCCCGCCTCTTCCCCTCCGTTCCGTCCTGAAAAGTTAATTAAGGTAGAGCTTACGTAATCGTACGCTTTTGTCGCTTAACTGCCCCCTTTTCCCCTTCACCGGGAAAATTGAAATTGCGGACCCTCGTATCTCCCCTTAAACTGCCTCCTCTCCCGCCCTCCCTGAGTCCCATCGATTAACAAAGAAAAAAACAACAAACAAACGAGGATTTCGACTCCTCGCTTTCTTGACGCAACGTTTTTGCAGGGACAGAGGCAGAAAGGGGCAATGATAGGGCAGAGAGGTGGTAATTTGGCGCAACAACAAGGTTTGATGGGCGTCGCCACGACCGGCCTCAACGCCCAACAGAGTTACAATACGTCGAGTAGCAATCAATCACAGGTCGTTTACGGCCAACAACAATCCACGCAACAGATGCAAATCCAACAACAACAGCAACAGCAACAACTCCAGCAGCAGCAACAACTCCAGCACCAACAGCAGCAGCAGCAACAACCTCAGCAAGCTTTCACCGGCCAACCGAGCGGCCAGCAGCAATACGGGATCATGGGTTCGAACATGCAATCGTCGGTTTCCAGGATACAGCACAAGGGCGTACCGCAGGTCATACCGAACGTGATGGGCGCGCAACAGATGCAAATCGGGGGACAGCAGCAGCAACAACAACAACAACAGTCGCAGATGCAACAGAATCAACAACAGCAGAACGCTAGTGCGCCGAATCTGATGCAAAAACTGAACGAAATCACGGCGCCCGGCGGCGACATCCTTTCGAAAGGAAAAGAACTGATATTTATGAAATTCGGACTGGGAGGGAAATAACCGAAGAATAAACGTTGCGTTTTCGTTTACGCTTTTTTCTGTTCCGGTTTCGGCGCTAGGACGGGAAAGCTAACGGACCGAGGAGGGGGGCGAGATTCGGAGTCGAAATCGTACGTATCACCCTTTTACTTTTTCATTTTTGATTTGATTTTTTTGAACGCCCGTATATCGGGAATGGAACGTCGTGATAATGCGAATTTTTTTTTTGAAACACCTGTATATTATGGATGCAGATCCGTGCTAATACCAATTGTTTTTGCAACTCCTGTATATCGCATATGGGTAACTTATTATTGAAGATGGCGTTCTGCAGGTTTATAAGCTGATTCAAAATCTGTTTGAAAAAAAAATTAAAATGTAATATCCGTCAGAAATTATTACAAAAAAAAAAAAAACAGAAAACTGTCATTTTCTTGTATATCAAATACCTTTGTTTGTTTGACAGCAAATTATTCGTACAAAAATATCCCATTTAAGCAAAACTCCATCTTCAATACTAAAAAGTTACCCGTGCAATCCCACTCGATCTGGGACAGACTGTATACTGGTATTCGAATGGGATTATTTTCTCATTTTTGTAATTTTCCTTTTTTATTATTGTTTTTTATTGTGTTTTTTGTTCTTTTTCCATTTTTTAAATCCCACCTCGGAATTGTGGCGTTCGTTTTCTTTTTATCATCAACCTATGCGTTTTGTCTCTACAAGGGTTTCAAATGAAAACGTTACAAAACGTTCGTGCGAATTGAAATTTCAAATTTTATCGCGCTTTTTACCAACAAAAACCAAAACGATTATGTTTTGTTTAACAAAAGTTATTTGAACCGGAAGAAACGCGGGAAATGAAGCAAAGTTCTTGCTTTTAATACACGATTGGAAGGATATGTTGAATAAATTGGGACGGGATAAAACGGCGTAAAACAATTTGACGAAAATTCGATTATTTCGAGTTAAACAATTGTTTTTTTTTGGTCCAAACGATTGGAAACAAGTAATAAATTGGCTGTACAACAAGTATATCATGAGATAAGTAGATAGATAGGTAGAAGTAAAATGTAACTATGGGGCGGGGAAAAACAAGTGAAGAAATGTTGGGGTGAGCGTATATGTAAATCTATCGCGAGTGCCAAAAGTATCGCACAAAATTGTTTGTGCCTTCTTATTCTTCCTACGCGACTCAGGACGTCCGGTGTTCTTCAAAGAAGAGAGAAGAAAAAATTTGACACTTCCACTTTTCCTTTCTTCTTTTTCTCCTTCTTCTAAGGGTCTTTGGCGCTTTCTCAGGGCGTCGAGTGTGCTTCAAAAAAGAAAGAAGAAATGAAATTTGTTCTTTCCATTTTTTCTTTCTTCTTCTGACGGTCTGTAGTGCCTTCTCAGAACGTCGAGTATTCTTCCAAGAATAAAGAAGAAATTAAAAATGCTGTTTCCACTTCCTTTTTCTTCTTTTCTTCTTCTTCTAGCGCTCTTTAGTGCCTTCTTAGGGCGTCGAATGTTCTTCAAAGAAGAAATTAAATTTGTTAGTTTGCACTTTTTCTTTCTTGTTTTCTTCTTCTTCTGATGTTCTTTGGTGCCCTCTTAGGACATCGACCGTTCTTCAAAGAAGAGAGAAGAAATAAACTTAGTTGCTTTCGCATTCTCTTTCTTCTTTTCTTCTCCCTCTGACGCTCTTTGGTGCTTTCTCAGGGCGTCGGGTATTCTTCAGAAAAAGAAAGAAGGAAATAAATTTCTTGTTTCTACTTTTTCTTTCTCCTTCTTTTCTTCTTCTGACGCTCTCTCATGCCTTCTCGAGGCGTCGATTATTCTTCAAAAAAAAAGATGAAATAAACTTAGTTCTTCTTACCTTTTTTCTTCTACTTTTTCTTTTTCTGACGCTCTTTGGTGCCTTCTTAGGGCGTTGAGTGTTCTTCAAAAGAAAAGGTAGACACCAAATTTGTTGCTTCCACTTTTTTCTTCTTCTCCCCTTCTTCTAAAGCTTTATGGTACCTTCTCAGAGCATTGAATGTGCTTCAAAAAAGAAAGAAGAAATAACATTTGTTGGTTCCACACTTCCTTTCTTCTTTTCTTCTTCTAACGCGCTTTGGTGCCTTCTCAGGGCGTCGAGTGTTCTTCAAAAGAGAAAGAAGGAATAAACTTAGTTGCTTTCACTTTTTCTTTCTTCCTTTCTTCTTCTTTTGACGATCCTTGGTGCCTTCTCAGGGCGCCGAATGTTTCTCAAAAGAAAAGAAAGAAATTAAATTTGTTGCTTCCACTTTTTCTTCTTTTCTTCTTCTTCTAACGCTCGTTGATGCCTTCTCAGGGCGTCGGGTGTGCTTCAAAGAAGAAAGAAGAAATAAAATTAGTTGCTTTCACTTTTTCTTTCTTCTTTTCGCTTTCTCCTTTTTTTTTCCTTCTTCCTTTCTTCTTCCTTTTCTTCTTACTTTTTTCATCTGTTTTTTTGTCTACTTTCTCTTCATTTATTATTCTTTCTTTTCTTGTCTTCCTAAGTTCAGTCAGTGTTCTGACATACAGTAAACAATCATATTTCCTGCGTTCACTCGATAACTGACTGTCCATACCCAGACTAGAAATTAGACAGTCGTTTCTTTTTATTCTCCTCCCTTACCTCCACCCTCTTGATCTTTTACATTTTTTTCTCATTTTCGGTGTTAGATTCGGAGCCACCGAGTCGTATACGTACGTATAGGGTACCGCTGTTTTCTTAGATTTTTATTTACTAAAAGCATTTCCGTTAATTGGCAACATTGCTGGAACTGGCCACCCGGGAGGGATTTACACGTGAGAGATGACATTATTCGAATGTTGCCAGATCACTTTCCACAACCGTTCTCGAAAAGTCTTATTGCCAACTTCGCGCGATACATTCTCTACAATGGTACCAACATAATTTTGACATAAACGCCTGTCTTCGGTTCGTGTTTGATTGGTCTTTAAATAAATTATCGATTGTGTATCGTTTGCTTATAATTGCTTATATATCGATTTTATTATCAGATTGGTGCGATAATTTTGGCGCTCGCTGTACGTATATCAGACGAACTATGTGCAACATAACTGTCCTGACTTACCACCGACTACGAAAAATTTAATAACAAAAGTGTTCATTTCTTGTACTGTATCTGTATTATAAATTATAAAAAAGTAATAATTGCTACATATATATATATTACCTAATTATTATTATTATTATTATTATATACTATTACTACGCGAAAATTTATAACATACATAAAAACATGCATAAACAGAACAATATACCTACCTACATATACATATATACAAATATGTATACATTGTAATAACTCTTATTATTGTAATAATATGCTAAAGACTATTTATATACTATACGACAGATACACAAAAAGATATATTATATACATAAATACATATATAAAAGGATGCTATATGGCAAAACGACCTCTATATATATATACTATTATTACTAATTATTATTATTATTACTGATGATGATACACAAGTAAATACATGTTGGTGGCTTTTTTTACATTGCAAAATCATATCGAAATGTTACCAATAATAATATACATATATATATATATATATATATATATATGGATATATTTAATACTAATTATCATATTAAATATAATAATTATATAATATAATAATAATAAAATAAATATTTATTATCGCTATATCATAAATAATTAATTAAAATATGATGATAATAATATGTATAAAAAAATTATGGCAGTATTATTATTGTTAATTAAAGAAAAAATGTAGAAAATGCTATTGTGTAAAAAAAAATTAATAATAATCCGATTAGATTTTGTTTTAAAGAAGATATATGTGCGATAGGATCAGGTATGTTTGCCACACTTCTCGACGGCGCTGTCGAATTTTCAAATATTTTTTTTTTTCTTTATTTTTCGAAATTTAAAGAAAGAAACCAAGTAGGTTACCGCAGTTTTTTTCCTGCTTTTTCTTGAAATTGCATGTTTTTTAAAATTTATTTTCGTTTTTTCCCCGTTTATTCCTCTTTGTCTTTTTTCGTTTCTCAGAAAAATTCGCAAAAAATTGTAGTGAAGCTAAAAGGGGTCGAGGGGAGGGAAATACCTAATCCTATCGGAGAAATCTTAATTTAAAAAGAAAGAGAAAAAAGAATTATCCACGTATGTATGTAGCCTATTCCTTTATTCAACTACGATCTTGATGTTTATTGCTTCCTCGAAATGTTACTACGATACTAAATTGTTAAGTACAAAAAAAAAATGACCAATCATGACTAAAAGGAACGACTAATTAATAGCTAAAATGAATAAATACATACGTACGTACGTACTTACGTAACGCCCCGTACATAGAGAAAGTTTGGAACTATTACGTACGTACGTATACACGTATATACAGTGCCGGATTTTCCTATCCGGACGAAATGAAAAATTGCGCGTTGTCCGGATATTAAAATCCGGCACTGTACATTATAACCGGTAGATTTTAATAGTTTCGTGTGTAAACGAATAAAACAAAAACCAAAACAAATGAATTAACGTTGAATATATATATATACATATATTCTACTTATAGCTAAATAGCCGATTGGTAGGCGTGTCAAAATAGTTGAATTTCCATTTTGTTTCGCGCTCCAAATCGAAAAATGCGACTGTTTCGTTTTGAATTTCCCGCACTTTCCCGAATTTCGATTTGCGTTTGTTCCCGTCAACTGTCATTTTTTGAAATTTCGTCGTTTTAAAGTGAATAATCATTTTCAAATACGCTTACCTAATCGATTCGGAAATGATGACGATGACGGAAAGTCGAAACGACCACGAAAAGAAATTGAGGAAAAACGAAAAACAATTGAACGCGATATCTTCCTAATGACGTTTCTTAACGGTTTAGAGCGATAAAAATTAATAATGGACTCGATTCGGAAATTTATTGGCACAACTGCGCGTAAATTCTTTTTACAAGAAAAAATGGAGAACGGAAAAAAAGAAAATCGTGGAAAAAATTTAATCATGCTTTGATCTTGATTTTATATCATTTCGAAATATACGAAAAATTGAGATTAAAAGAAATATATATGATATATAAATAATATCATGTTTCTTAAAAATTTTTTTCTAGTATGATAATGTTGACTTTTAAGCAGCCCTAGACGAGTGTGTCATCAGATTTAGTTGTAATCACTAAAAAGGGGTTCACAGTTCATTGATATTCTAAAAAGTACGTCATTGATGAAAATAATTGGAGGGTGGAGTGAATAATTCCAGAAATAACAAAAAAATAAAATAGAAGGGCCCGTTAATTAATTTAAAAAAAAAAATCGAGGGGAAAAGTCACTTCAAAATTTCAATTTTGTGATAAATTAAAATTTGGAAAAAATCATTTTTCATCCTAGTTGACTACGAATTTTTTGTGTTCATCCTAGCCCTAGTCCACTAGAAATGTTTTTTTTCTTTTTTTTTTTCTTTTTTTTTCTTTTAAACTCGGGGGAACCCGAACTTAAAATGCACGCTCTAATTTCGTATATTTCGAGATTTTTGGGTGGTATTTTTGGCGAAATTCGTTCGTGCCTTTCACTCCGTTATGAAAATGCGCACAGTTAAATTTTAGCTTGTTATTGTAGGAAGAAAATGGCGGTTTTAAATGAAGAGAGAGAGAAAAGAGAAAACCGACATTTATATATTATACGTTACTTCCGCGTTTTTCGCGCGATTGTATTTTATTGGCGCGTTGTAGGAAAATTGTGTTGAGTTTATGGCCAAGAAAAAAGTTTATTTAAAGTTGAGGATGGGACGTATCGAGATTTTATTCGTAATACTTACATATAGGATGAGGGCGAGGAGGGGAGGGGGAGGGGAGGAGGTTACCCGTTTGTTGAACGCCTTTTGTTTCATATCGGTGATGAACGATTTTTTGCGTCGATGTTATATAATTTATACGTAGGGAAGTTCGGAAAATCAACATAATACAAAAGAAATTGGCGATTTTCCCGACGTCCTTTACGATATTTTCCTATAGTGTACATATACTACGTGCTTGTAGTCGATGTTTTTAATCACGCAAAACTTGCATACCCGAAATAAAAACGGGACAAATAAAAGAGAAACGGATGATAATATTTAGAACAAAGACAAACTAGACGGGAAACGGAAAAGACGCGATCGTGTGTGTGTATATATATCGATTTGAAATGTTACGTTTCCGCTTTTCATTGACATTTTCGTTCTGATTGTATCGTAATTATTACTTTGAATGTTAAAGGAAAATGATAATAATTAGAAGGGAAGGGGGCTTTTGAACGGGGGGCTTATACATATAAATAAATAATAAATAATTATCTATACGTATACATATATATTATTAATTAAGAAATAAATAACTAACACAATTCTGACTGTACCTACTTATATTCCCAACAAAACTATATAATAAAAAAATAATAATTAAAAAATGGTCTCATATCAATAAAGAAAAAGCGACCTGTATATTGCGATGATTGCTTATTGTATGTTTAATCTCCATGTATTATACACAACCTACTACTATTACATACAAACATATGAATGATGAGTGAGGAAAATCTGAAAATAAATCATTTACAAGATTCAAATCGAATTTCTGTCTTAAAAACGTACGTCCTTTTGGGCGTTTGATTATTTTCTATCATACATTTTATTTGGTTATGTTTCTTTAATTTTATTTTGATTCCTATTTAATTTATTTAGGTAGGGTTTCCCCAAGTACTTCAGATTTTGACAATCGACTTATTTAGACCTAGATTGGTCATATTATTTGGTACGTCAATTTGCTACGATGGTGTCCTCAAGATTACACGATATTCATGAGATGTACGTTGGCAAGCCTGCTAGACGTCCTCCTTTGATGTCATGTTTGAATTTTGCCCAACGCGCGCAGAAATAATTGGATCAAATAATCATATTTAAGTTGGTCACTTTTCTTATCAACCTAATCGATCATTTCTGCTTGTTATGTGACGATAAGTTTGTCGTACTGTACGCCAACTTGTTGCAACAGTGCTAGCAACGTTATATTTTCTAGTTAATAAATAATGCAGAATTTCAAATTTCATGTCGTTATTTCAAATTTCGTCTGTTGCGCTCATTGGTACAAACTTATGGGGAGTGGCTTAACTATTTCTGTTGGGTGGACAGAGTATAAAAGCCTCAAATATGATTTTTATCCTTTCAAAGGTTTGCAATTCCCGCTTTCTTTACAAAATAAACGCCAATCGGGTTATGTACGTCTGTAATTTCCGTTATCGAAAATGATACCGCATATTTTGTGTGGTACTGCGAAGATGGAATTAGTTCGTATATGTGTAAAGTATAACCTTAAGTTGGCCTTACTTGCTATTATAAGTGTCATTTAATTTTAGCCACTTTTTGATTGTCTCCAGTCGAATGGAGAATTTAGGGCCTTGTAGCAAGAAGCTTACTCTTTATATTCCTCTAGCAAGCTGTATGCAAACAAAGCTTATATACAGTCACCACTTGACGAGTTTTGGGTGCCTGGCTGAAATGTTTTCTTCCGTAAGCCAATAAATACGAAGAAGAAGAAGAATGGGGAGTGGGGAATTGTGTGTGTAGAGGTTGGTAGAGTGGGAAGGAGGAGATGACTTGTAATGGCGTTAATGAATAAACGGTTATTATTGTTGTTCCGTGTTTGTCCAGAAGGAGTCTTTTCGTCCGGTCGACTGACAAACGTAAGAATCGGTGGAAGTCCTACACAATTAGCAGCCATTAGCTCTTGAGTTGGTAACACAATGCTATGAAAGAGAATACGAATAATGTCGGTGCCGATACTACCGACGGAAGTTAGTAGAGAATTGGGGCGCTCTCTACACTACTTCACATTCACAACGTCAACTGTCAAAGAGGTTAAATGTCAACCTAAAAAATGGCACCAGGATTGTTAAATGCGGTGCTTAAAAGGGCTCTCACTTCGTCCCCGTCGAAGCTGTTCCTCAAAAACGGCGCCGCTCTGATTCACACGAGGTAACCACTTCGACTTTCCACCTTTAAAACTCCGATTGTTATGTAACGATAACTTAGGTTATGTCTCTCAAACTCTTTGTGTGTATTAAGGCGCTCCACGTAAGGGGGTTAAGTTAGGTTATTTCTCAGCGTTTCTCAACTTTTTGGCATAAATTTAAGCGCGCCTATACAGGATACCACACGTTAAGAATCATTGGCTCGTATCGTTTTGCAGCCAGGATAGAAAAGCCGCTAGATGGGCCCCGGACGCAGAATGGTTACGTCAATTCGAAGGTCCCGTCATGTACACCGATGAAGTGACCTCGCAATGGGCCCTCCTTCCGTGGAACGCGCAGAAGGCCCCCACCGAGAAGGGCGTTAAGAACTTAACGATCAATTTCGGCCCGCAACATCCGGCCGCTCACGGCGTATTGAGATTGGTCTTGGATTTAGACGGAGAGGTTAGTTTCCTACTGCGTTAACGAGAATTCTTGTTCATCCTAATTTGTAGATCGTTAAACGAGCGGATCCGCATATCGGTTTGTTGCATCGAGCCACCGAAAAGCTGATCGAATACAAGACGTATACGCAAGCGTTACCGTATTTCGATCGTTTAGATTACGTCTCGATGATGTGCAACGAACAATGTTATAGTTTAGCGATCGAGAAATTGTTGAACATCGACGTACCATTGCGAGCTAAATATATCAGAGGTACTCCGTCCGATTGAATCAGATTCTTTTCGTATATTCCGATCTGATTTCAGTGCTATTCGCGGAAATAACTCGCATACTAAATCATATCATGGGTATTGGAACTCATGCCTTGGACGTCGGGGCGCTAACGCCGTTCTTTTGGCTATTCGAAGAACGCGAGAAACTTATGGAGTTTTACGAGAGAGTTTCCGGCGCTCGCATGCACGCCGCTTACGTTAGACCAGGGGGTTTCCTTGGATATTCCGATCGGACTTTTAGATGATATTTACGAGTTCGCGCTTCAATTTAAC
The DNA here is from genome assembly GCA_038088585.1 of Chrysina gloriosa. Lineage (NCBI taxonomy): Eukaryota > Metazoa > Arthropoda > Insecta > Coleoptera > Scarabaeidae > Chrysina > Chrysina gloriosa. Next base: position 35,837,473 of record CM076095.1, on the reverse strand, counting down.
GAACGTATCGATGAGGTGGAGGACGTGCTAACCAGCAATCGCATTTGGGTGCAACGCACCAAGGATATCGGAGTCGTCTCGGCGGAGGACGCCTTAAACCTCGGTTTTAGGTAAATACCCTAACGATTGGTGAGATATCAATAAGTGTACGATGATTCTTTTCGACGTAGCGGGGTTATGTTGAGAGGATCCGGTATCAAGTGGGACTTGCGTAAAACCCAACCGTACGACGCGTATGATTTGATGGATTTTGATGTCCCGATCGGAGTGAACGGGGATTGCTATGATCGATATCTGTGTCGGATCGAGGAAATGAGACAGTCACTGCGGATCATCGAGCAGTGCTTAAACGATATGCCCGCCGGCGATATAAAAACGGATGACGCGAAAGTTACTCCCCCAGCAGGTTGGAGATGAAGGTTAGTTTTTGGCATTTTTCTATAGTCCTATGGAGGACAGTAAAATCGCGCCGAAACGTACTGTCGCGAGAGACTGATGTAATTTCTTTCCTCCGTACAGACTTCGATGGAGGCCTTGATTCATCACTTCAAACTATTCAGTCAAGGCTACCAAGTCCCGGCTGGCGAAACGTACACGGCCATCGAGGCCCCGAAAGGTGAGTTCGGCGTTTATCTCGTATCTGACGGTAGTTCGAAACCTTACCGGTGCAAGATCAAGGCGCCCGGTTTTGCTCATTTAGCCGCCCTTGAGAAGGTGGGTAAGAACCACATGCTGGCCGATATCGTAGCGATCATCGGCACCCTCGACGTGGTATTCGGCGAGATAGATCGTTAAAATTAGTCAATTTAGGTTAACTCCAATTCTGCGTTTAATTTATATCACGTAGTATAGGTGTTAAGACCCTGTCCCCGGCTCCCAAAACAAAAGAAGGAAAACCTGTGTAAATAAGCGAATAAGAAATAAAATTATTCTTAAGGTTCAGCAAGAGTTTATTTCATTATTACTACCTACATCCTAGAATAAATCATCAGATAAATTATCACAGAAGCAAAGCTAGAAATGTAATATAATCCGTTTTATTCCTCGTTTTCGTCCTCCGATCCACGTTCTCGTACTATTTCCCTCGGTACGTCGTTCTGCTCCGAAATGGGATTGTTGAGGAACATCGTCGATAATTTAGCTAACGATCCGACGGCCCTAAATCTCATCTGAGCTCGAACTTTCTCCACCTTCTTCTTCCACTGCGGAAACAGCAAAAAAGGAGCTTAATAAATCAGAGGAACACCCCCGTATGTTACATACGGTAATTTAGAGACACCAGAAAGAATTAAAATTGGACGCGTGGACATCGGACAACGAAGCACGTGTCCCCCCGTAATTTAGACGTTTCGTGATACCTTCATATCTTCTAGTATACCGTAGAAGGCGATGTTTGTGGCCTTAATCTCAAAATTTTTAAGATTTTTCACATTTAACGATATGAAATGTTATGGTAAATGTCAAAGTCATTAGTTTTAACCTTAAATTTCGAAGAATTTTGACACTTATCCATAAGGAATTTTAAAGTAGCGACATTGTTATGGTAAATATCAAAGTCATTTCCTATTTACACTCAAATTTTTGACGATCGTTCTCGTTTACCAATAGGAAAATCTTAAGTTGGCAACATTATTACGGTGAATGCCAAAGTATTTGATTTTCTATTCTCAAATATTGGAGATTTCTTAAATTATTTTTTTGCTTTTGTGTCTTACATTCGAATTTCTCTTAATGATATAAAATGATTGGCGTGTGGACTATAACTGTTTATTAAAGCCTATCCTACGCTGTCTTACATTTATTTTGTTTTTGTTTTAACTTTGGTAACTATGAATAACGCATAGCTAAAATTGTACAAAAAATTATATCTATAAAACCAAACACTTATTGATAGGAGAATTTAAGGTGGCAACATTGTTATGATGAATGTCAAAATCATTTGCAGTTTTAACCTCAAATTCTTAAGATTTCTCACTTTCCTATGGGAAATTTTAAGGTGGCGACACTGTCGTAATAAATGTCAATGTCATTTTCTGTTTTAACATCAAATTTCAAGATTTTATTGGTACCTAACGGTAGGAAACCTGTTGGAGTAGATGTCAGTCGTTCGATTACTTAATCTCAACTTCAGGTTTTAAATTGGTAACGTATTGAGATACATAAATGTGCGATCAGTGCATCTAAGCAACTATATATATAATTATACACCGTTGTCATCCTGTTATTCACAAAGATTTTGAACCACTAGCAAGCGATTCAAGTGGAAATATTGCAGAACTGTGAAAATGTTCGGTGACGAGCTTGTTGGGTATATAGAGTATATAGAGTACATAGAGTACTTACAGTTGCAATGCGATCAGCTTTAATGTATGCAACCAACATTACTACATTTCGGTTTCCCCGCGAAAACGAAATCTCCATCTTTTTATGGTTCGTTTACGTTCGACCACAGAATATTTTATATTCTGTGGTTCGGCGATAACCTCTAAATAGACGAGTCGTTATTTATTATTTTAAATTGCCGCTAAATGTAACATCAAATCTATGGCCGAAAGTTACTGAATTTCGATCCGAAGATCGAAAATCCGCCTCAAGTTTTGCTTTCGCTGTGATTTGATGAGTTCGACAAGTTTGGAAGGCATGTTTTTATCAATGTATTACACATCAATGGTTTTGAGTTAGGGGATTTTCATTCTATCGTTTTTGTCACGAACTTTTGGGTTGGTAGGATTGATACAGTTGGCATCAGTGAACGAAGTGAAGAAGATTCGACTTCTTATATTCATTTCGAGGTGTTTTTGACTTTTTACAGCGAAAATCGCGGAAAACATTAAACTCGAATTGTCCGGCGTTTAACGCGAATTAAGTAAAGTGCCGTAAGAAGGGAGATCGGAACGATTCGGATATTTTCGAATTCCTAACCTCAACCATAAACAAATAGCGTTTCGATCATTTCCTATCGTATTTCGTCGCGATTTTCACGGCGAAACGTTTCGTCGATGGGAAAGTAACGTCCCCCGCGTCCCATCGCGCTTCCAAAGCGTCGCGTTTTCGATATATCGTGCCGCGAAGAACGGTGACTGTAGTGAATGAATGAAGTGACTATACTCGGACATTCTCGTTTAAATATGCGCTCCGCGTTTTTATCGCGATTTTTTCGAGTGGACGACGCACGGAGATAACCGGCGAGGTGACCATGAGCGAGACCGCGCCTTAACTTTTAAGGTAAGTCGAATCTGTTTGTATCGGTTCACTTACTTCTTCATCCCTCGAAGGCATCCCTGCCAGATACTGTACCATATCCTTCTTTTGCGGGTCGAGGATCGCCAGGACGGAGACGCAACCGTCCACCGTTCCTAAAACGAGCGCTTTGCCATCGGGGAGCTTTCGATTGCGGATAGCTCAGCCTGGCAACGATAGTTCGCCACCATTTCAGCATCGGGTCGTTCTGGAAAGCGTATATTGAGGATTCGTTATATGTTTAGATTGTGGGGATCGAATTACCTGAATACCCTCAAGGTCTTTTTACCGCTGTGGTAGTACAGGACGTATTCGTCCGTTTTCGTGGAACATGCAGATGATGGTAAAGACACCTTCGGCCACCTTAGGGATGTAGGTCTTGACCGTCTGACCTTTTTTAGTTCGAGCAATTCCAATCCGCCTCTGAACACGATATAGGAATTAGTGGGATGGAAATGTGAAATTACTAAATAGAAATAGTCGAGTCTAGACGTACCGTTGAGGTGCGTACAGGCCGTATTTACCGTCTAGCGTGCATATACCGCCCCATTTCGGTACGGTACGGACGTGCTTTTTATTTTTAATATCGACAATGGCCGATTTGTCAAGCGCTGCGATAGCCACCAAGTGTCCTTTATGAGGCATCGGGATTAGGGAAGCGACGTCCTTGAATAAGCAGAAAAAATTCCTCATGATACCTCGGAATTGATTGCAACGATAGTGATGTGACGTATTTAGTGAACGGATGGGATTTGTGTGATGACGCAAACCTGTACAGCCGCTCAGACAAAGCTTTTGATCACTATTATAATCGGCACATTCTGCTGTGTAGTGCACCGCTTATACTAGAAATCAAAAAGCTTCGTCTGGGCGATTGTACAGATTTGCGTCATCCCATAAACCTCAATGGATGGTATATGGGACGACGCAAGTCTGTACAATCGCCCAGATGAAGCTTCTCATCCCTACTCCACTGACGTACTCAGCTGTGTAGTGAATCGATTATACTAAAAATCATAAAGCTTTACCTGGACGACTGTACAGACTTGCGTCATCCCATAATCCTTTAAGGGATGATGTATGGGATGACGCGAATCTGTATAATCGCCCAGACAAAGCGTCTCATGTCTACACCACCTGCGTATTCTGCTATATAGTGAATCGGTTATACTAAAAATCAAAAAAGCTTTGGCAGGACCACTGTTCTGACTTGCGTCATCCCGTAAACCTTAATGGCTGGTATATGGGATGACGTAAGTCTATACAATCGCCCAGATAAAGCGTCTCATCGCTACTTCATCTGCGCACTTTGCTATATAGTGAATCGGTTATACGAAAAATCAAGAAAGCCTTGCCTGGACCACAGTTCAGACTGGCGTCATCCCATCAACCGTAACTCATCGCCGGCAAAGCAACGGATCGCTCAGGTAGCGATCGTACGCTTCGTCTGGACGGCCGTCGTGGCTTGCTACATCCTATAAACCACCCCCTTACAATAAATCGCGAAATTTCGAAAGGAACGAGGGCAAGCATCTTCCACCCTCCTATTTTTGTACGATAAGGTTGAATGTGCCGACCTTCTTGACCGCGAAGCGCGCATGTCCACGACTAATGAGAATAATTGTGCGCCATTGACTTACCGGTGTGATTTAGCATCACTTATAGATACCTATTTCGACTTTAAATAAATTTCGGACAGCGGAAGCCCCTGTTGACGTAACGGAGATAAGGCTGTTGCACGCCAAAATAACCCCTAACTTAACCCCTCTCCCCTCCATTGCTCCCCAGGTAATCCCACCGCACATACCCCAAAATACAAAAGACTTTTAACCGTTCCCTTCCTTCCTCCCCAAAATGAAAAATTTTTGGACCATACCCCGTATAACACTCTTACTTCAAAAAATTTGAGCAGCGCCCGTATACGAATTTTTTTGCTTAAAACTTTTTGAGTGACCTCCGTATGTTAGCGCTTAAACGCCAGTTCCAAATCTCGCCACCGGAGATCCCAGACCGCTAATGGTGGAGTGGTGGTTCATGAATCGGCCATCTCTCTCTACTGTCGTCTTCAGGAAAGTCAATTGGGGAGATTCGCACGTTATAGTTATAAAGTTTTTATTGTCTAAGCGAATTCCCCGTCTTGACTTTTCCATTGAAGATGACTACTCGCGAAATTTCGAAACGCGTCGGTTTCTTTAAAATTATTATTCTACCTTAGTGGAGCACGACTTCAACGTCATCCGATGCACCAAGTTACCGCTATTCGCGTTATAGACGATGATGCAATCTCGATTCGTCTTATCGGCGGCCACCACCACGATGTGTTGCTTATCGGACGTTATGACGGCCGGCTTGAAGGGCACCCCCGTTATGCTCCGGACGGGATACTCGAACGTGTAGTCGGTCTCGCCATCTACAAATCGTCTCGACTTTCGCTTCGAAATGCTTCAAATTATCAGAACGATTTTGTCACAATGTTTCGACAAATAAGTCGTCATCCTCACGAGGTGCTTATTGCTTATTGAGGGTGACAACTTAGTTATCGAAGTAAGTCGTCATCTTCGGTGTGTTTTCCCCTGAAAATGACGACTACTCACCCGGTACCGTCCTGACGCACGCGGTGGCCGTGGTCCGAACCACGTCGCTCCCTTTGCGGATTGCTCGGTTTCGAAATCGCCAGAACTTTGGTGCCGTCCTCCATCAAACTCAACTGTCGAATGCCTTGCTGTTCTTCCTTGAAGATGACGCGTTCGGTGAGCCGGTGCCATATCAAAAGGTGTCCAGATTCGGCCGAGACGATATATTTCGCGTCGGGGGTGATCGAGGCTTGAGTGACGATTGCCCCCAACGGACTATCGGCCAGTTTCGTCACCAATTTGCCCGTACGCAAGTTCCAAACTCCGACGCAGTTTCTAGTAGCGGTCACGGCCAATCCCAGTTCTTCGGAGAGGCTACGAAAGCCGGAAATGCGCGTCGTAGTTTTCGATCCTTTCGAAGGATTACGTACCTGATGGAGTCGATCTGTAGCTCGTGCCTGTCAATTACGTGCACTTGCTCGAAAATGTTATTGATGTTCCACACTTTGACGGTCCTATCGATCGAGGAGGTAACGATGCTGTTCCAGTTACCGACTATGAGCGCTTCCAGTTGGATGATGCGTCCGAAATGCGCGTCGAGCACCTTCACCAGTTTGCTCGTCTTTAAATCCCAAACGTACAGGTTTTTCCTAGCCACAAAAAAACCGTTAGTTTATCTCAATGTTGAGGCCCTATAACCACCCATACACGTCTCGGAACGTAACCCACCTTACTCCGGCGATGGCGAAGTTTTTATGTCCGCTGATCATGATCGAATTCGATTGGAGCATCTTGGTGGAAATATTGCGGATGCCGTACGGCAAGGCCAACACCGCCATCTCCCCCGTTTCCGGATTATTATCCCGGGAGTCCAGATACCAGATGGCGAATCCGTTACTGGTCGTCCCTGCAATTTCCCCTCCGAATGTCATCCCCTGTAGTCTCCCCTCTCCTCTCCAACGAACGAACGTGAAACTCACCGTACAGAACTTTCTCGTCCTTGTCCAGTTTCAGCTGCAACACCACTTCGGTATCGTCAGTGGGAGATCTCGGCAAATCCCCCGCCTTCTCCCATCGACAATCCTCGTCGTTCCTCGCGTATTTAGAGAGACAAAAGAGATCGTTGGTCGTGCAGGCGTACAGGGTTTTTGGTCTTTGGTCACCACTAAAGAACTACCGATAAAACATTTACATTACGATTGTTTCCTTTTATTTCCCTAAATCGGGGAGGGAAAGCGGGACGTATCCGTACCTGTGATAATCGAGGGGCTCGTAAGCTTTGATTCCTTGGTAGAAAATGAAGACCATTCGATCTTCGTCTATGTTGCCCGTCCATAACGTGACTTTGAATTCTCGTTTGGTGGCGTACTCCACTTCTGAAAACGGGTGGAGAAAAGAAAAAGGAAAATCGGGATCGGTTTAAGTTACCCAAGTTTCAAATCGCCCACATGGGCGTAGCTAGCGAGGGGCAAGGATTGTTGTCTGACATGTATATATATACATGTAATCAACTGCCCACTCAAGAAAATTTGTTGTTCCCCCTAGAAAAAATTCCTAGCTACGTCCATGATCGCTCAGCGTATTAAAATTTCAAGAATGCCACCGGTTGAACTAGTTTTGATTACGGGCGTGCCGCTGTGATATCCAACCGTGTAAGTAATGGGACGAAAAGTGGCGAAGACGAGGGCCGGCGTTGCTATCGCAATTACCGATCCAAACGCCCTAAAATCCGATGAAAATGTCCCGAAAGCGGTTACGCTCCAAAATTATCCACGCCCCTTTCTATGAAAACGCATTAAAAGTAGCCACGCCCGTTTCCTACAAAACGACCTAAATCTAGCCACGCCGTTTCCCACGTAAATGCCCTAAATCAAACCACGCCCGTATCTACGAAAACGCCCCAAATCGGACCACGCCCTCTTTCCATAAAACGACATAAATCGCGCCCCTTTTCTACGAAAATGACCTAAATCTATCCACGCCTTTTCCTACGAAAATGCCTGAAATCAAACGAAACCACGCCTTCCTAACAGACGACAAGCTACACCCGCCCACATTATGTCGTTTTTAAGTAAGCCACGCCCTTCTGGCGAAAACGCCCCGAAACAAGACACGCCTTTCTACAGATACGTATGAAAATGAACTCGCCGGAAACAAACCGCGCCTTTCCAAACAAAAAGGGTTCGTCCTCATTACGGGACGCCCTAATGAAAGCCACACCTCCCTTATATACACGTCCTCGTACAAGCCATATCGTTCCCGATTTCGCCCATTCGAGACAAAGGTTGGTTTCTAATAGGAAATTCTAACGGGATTTCCTAACTAACAGTACTCAAATAGAACGCATGAAGAACAAAACTTTCGACATGGAATGCCAAAGAAAAGTTTTTTTACCGTTGATATTTTTACTTACTCAAAATGGGCCACATACTCGAATCGTACGGATTTCGGAACTTCTCCTCGAGGTTCCCCCTCAGGTCGTAACGTACCCAAGTTTTAGGCCCGCAAATGAACAGATTGTAGTCCAACAAGTATACAGCGCATACTTTCTCGTCCTCCTCCAACGGATTATCGATGACGGTGAACTCGCTGGAGAGCATATTCAATAGTACAGTCTGGGCAAGACAAAAGATATGTAGAAATTTTCGATTTTCAACCGTTCCACGCCGCGCTCACTTGATCGTTATTGGTGTAAGCCGCTGCCCACTTGTTATCTGGGCTCAGGACGAGTTGCTGCATTATCCCTTCGATGTTAGGATTGACGTCCCTCGTTAGATCGCTGGTGGACAAGTCCCAGGTGATGAAGCGATTGGAAACGGAGACGACGTAACGCAGGTCGGCCGTAAGGCAAATGGCGAAAACGGCGAACTGATGGCCCTCTAGCGAATACTGAGAAACGAAAAGGGGATTGAAACGATTTTCTTTTGTTTCAGTCCGCCCAAAAGAATGTCAAAAATATACGAAATACTCAAAACCATCAACGCCACCCCGTCCAAGTGGAGATCCTATCGGAAATTCGTCGTGGATGGGATGCAAGTCGGTTTGGTCCGTCCGGAGGTCTCGCGGGAACTCTCGAAATATCCCGAAGTCTTGGAAATAACCCCGAAACAAGTGAATTTTAAACCGGATCTGGACACTTATGACTCGCGCAGTGTCGCTATGGAGGGCGTTTTGAAACAATTGAAGGGTCGAGACCGGTTTTCGACGTTGCGTAGATGGAGGGACGAATGCTTCGAAGTCAAAGCCACCTTCGATTCCCGCCCTCTTTTCAAAATGGATCGATCGGCCACGTGCCTGTTGGGGGTGAAAAATTACGGCGTCACCATCAACGGATACGTCGATCATCCTCGTTTCGGTCTGTGTTTGTGGTTGCAGAAACGTTCGGCGAAGCAGAAATGGGGCGGAATGTGGGATACCATGGTTGGGGTGGAATTTCGGCCGGACGCGGTGTAATGGAGACCGCGTATAAGGAGGCGGCGGAGGAAGCCTCGATTCCCGCCGAATTTCATCGAAATTTAAAGAGCGTGGGTGCCGTCGGCTGTTTGTACGAATCCGACGACGGGATTTTCCCCAATACGGGATTCGTTTTCGACCTGTCTCTACCGGAAGGGTTTGAACCGCAGAATCGGGACGGCGAGGTCGAGAAATTCGCCTTGCTGCCCGTCAAGGAGTGCGTGAAGATCGTCGAGGACGGGAAGTTTAAGAAAACGGTGATCGTGGCGATCGTCGACTTTTTTCTGAGACACGGCGTCATCGTTCCGGACGATGGCCCGTATTATGTCGAAATCGTAGAGATGTTGCATGTGGAGTTACAGAAATTGTATGGGAATTAGTGAATTAAAAAGAATTTTCAGGAAAATTTTAGTTTTTTTATCCACCTGACTGAGATTCCCCAAAAAACTGCTATCAGCGCCTCCTTTGACTGTCGTAGGAGTTAGGGTACCAATGGACAACGATTTCGTTAGAACCAAGGAGACCCAAGGAACAGTACCACATCCTCTGGCATAAAGCCGAAATATTCAACCTCAAATTTTGTGATTTTGACATTTGTCGACTGGATGTTTTAAGGTGGCACCACAGTCATGGGACACGCCAAAGTTATTGTTACTAACAAAAAGGAAAACATCTCCAATTGAGGGAAAAGCAAACGTGCAAAATGACCGATGGTTGGAACAGTAAAATTGGGGAAGCGTAACTCCCAGATGCACACAACGATAGTATTAAACTTCCCAGAGTCGAATTCGCGTGCAGATCCTCGACAAACGAGATTTTAAAAGCGAAAACGGGATAACTCATTCACGGAAAGCGACCTGTTCAACCGAACGGCGCAAGCCGAATATCCAACACGTGCTACCAAGAAGCGAGGCGCCATCTACACGTCAAAAGTTGAAGCCAGAGGCCACAAGTAAGAAACCGGAACGCTGTGACAAATTAGCCGTAAATTATTTCTTCGTCTAACCTCGAAAATGATTAAGATAAATGTCAAAATGTTCGACTTCACTCTTCGAAGCGATTTTGAACACCTAATGATGATAAATTTTAAGTTGGCAAGATCGTGAAGATGGATGTCAAAGTTATTTAGTTACGTAATCTGAAAGGCAGACTTCAATTTGGTAATGCTAGCGAATTGAATGTCAAAAAATTCCACTTCAAATTTTGAGGGATATTTTTGACATCCAACGATGGGAGATTTTAAGATGGCAACATTGTCAAGGTAAATGTCAAAGTAATTTGTTTGTTTAACCTGAAAGTGAGACTTCAGGTTGGTAATGGTGGCGTAGTGAATGTTGAATTATTCAACTTTAAATTTGGAGGGATATTTTTGACATCTACGGATTGGAAATTCAAAGGTGGCAACATTGTCGAGAGAAATGTCAGTCAGTTAACTGTCACAACTGTCAAACTGTTCTTCAGTAGTTCCAAACTGATTGAGGCGAATTTTGGACTTAACAATGAAAAATTTAAAGGGAGCAGCATTGTCGAGGCAAAAGGCAGCCATATGATTGACGTTTGAAGTTGGCATCGTCGTCAATGACATAACTGTCAAAATGTTTAATCTCAAATTTTGAATATTTCGAAATTAATCGAGGCGAATTTGACACTTAACGATGAGAAATTTAAACGTGACAACATTGTTGAGAGAAATGTCAGACATGTGCCTAACGTTTTGAGTTGACAACGTCATTAACATGACTGTCAAAATGTTTATCATCAAATCTTCAATAGTTCCAAACTGATTCTGGCGAATTTGAGACTTACCAATGAAAAAGTTGAAGGTAGCAACATTGTCTAGAGAACTGTCAGTCATGCGGTTAACGTTGTAAGTTGACGACGTCATTGATGTGACTGTCAAAATTACCTTTAAGGGTCCTCCGGGCGTATGCAAGCAATGATACAACGGCATCAGAGCGCAATGGACCGGTCCTTTGATATCGCAATCGTTCAGTAACATTTTAATATTGGAGTTGGTACCGCTTTCCGGAAGTAACCTCCCTACCAATTGCGGAGCCAACATTTTGGGGTACAAGGCCAAAACGGCCCCGCCCAGTCGCAAAGCGTCGGCGACCAACATCAGCTCCCTACAATCGAGACGTACCGTCAGCGAGGTTGATTAATATTTCAAGGAAAAGGGGGGAAGGGGAAGGGAGGAGTACCTTTTGCCGTTTTTGTCATCCATGTTAGTCGAGGCGTCTTCGTAATCGGCAAGAACCGCCTGTAACGGGCAGCTGGACAGCTTGGCGTGCAGCCATTCGTAATTGAAGAGGACGTTTTCGTACAAGTCGGTGAATCGTCGCGCCCTAACCAGGTGGTAGGGTAATTCCCCGAACTGAAAACGTGGGCAGTTGTTATGTCATTGAGGTTACTTACGTTATCAAAATTTCAAGATGGCAACACTGTTGAGGCAAGTATCGATATATTTAACATCAAACTCGGAGGATTTTTCAGTTTTAACGATACGAAATTTTATGGTGGCGACATTGTTTTAATAAATATCAAAAATAATTTTTCGTTTAACCTCAAAATTAAAATTTTAAGATAATAAATGTCAAACAAATGCGTCTAACCTCAAATTTGAAGGGTGCTAAATGTCAAAGTGACACGCCTGCTTAACCTCGAATTTGATATGTGTCAGGGTAAATGTCAAAGTACAAATTACAAGCGTGCCAACTTAATTCGAATCGGTCTTACCTTGCGTAAATTGTATCTGGAGACGTTCCCGTCCTTAGAATAGAAGACCAAGGGTTGAACCGGGACCTTCCTGTCCGCCGATCCTTCCTTATCGGTCAGGTTGAATCGGTGCCGTTGAATTTCGGTGAACTTGAAGGGTTTGGGATTACCGCCGCCCCAAATCCCCAAGTAATAGTCGGCGATCATGGAATGAAAGTACATGGCCATGTTCATATTCTTGAAGTACCGTTCTTTGGCCGTATCGCGAAATTGCCTTCGGAAAAAACGTTCGGATGAGCGTCGGAAACCGGATTCGATCCGAATCGTACCGACCTGTGGTACCAATTCATGACGCTGACGCCGTCCGCTTCCCGTTCCGACAAGTAATTCGGCAGATCGTTCCTGATCCTCGTCCATAATAGGGGCGGAATGCGCCTGACCGGCGGTAAATGGTACTGGTACACGTCGTCCAAGACTTTATCGTCCAAGGAGATCAGATCCTCCAGCTCCGACTCGGATAGGCCGCTTTTAGCGGCCGTTATGTAGGCCAAGGCGTGGAACACTAAAATCCTGCCGTGCTACGGAAGGAGGGAAAAAAGTTGAACGTGCACGGCCGGAACGACGCCCGGAAACACCGACCTGCTTTTCGATCCTTTCAAAAAGCATCATGATCGAGTCCATGACGGTCGAAGCGAGATGGGTGTCGGAACTCTTCGTATAGCTTCGCCATCTGCAAATTTCGGCGAAGACCAACTTGACGAAGATCGGAAGGCTGCATTTTTCGATAGCATTGGACACCAGTCTCCATTGGTAGTTGGTCAGATCGCGACAGGACGTCCCCATCCACATCCTGTCGGAAAGAAGGGGCGGTAAAAACGGAATTCCGATTTAGCGTGAGGTAATCGACCTACTTGATAACCTGCATGGCTAGCTCCTCCCCTAAAGCGGTCACCTCGATGAAATTATCCTCGGCGTCCACCATCCGACGCAGGACGTAGTAGTCCTTGGAGACGTCCGGATTGGACTCCTCGCACGCGCACGAGACTATTATCTAGAGATTATCGAGAGAAAGAGGTCCGTTTAGACGAGGCGCTTTCGAGAGAGGGGCTGGACACTTAACCTTGCAATAGGGTGGTAACCTCGTGGGTAACCACGATACCCTGTTGGCTCCTTGACACCCCGTTAGCTGGTCGACCGAATCTAGAAAGAACAGGAAGGGCTGCTCCCTGGTGGCCATCGTCAGAAGTTGTTTGAAGTGCGCCGTTAATGGGACGATGTCGTCCGGAATCGTGTCGAACGGTATCATGAAGTTGTATGAGATCTAAGACGATTAAATCGATTAGTGTTGGTTGTAAACCACGCCCCGTGCTTCTGGGGAACCGGGGAAAGCCGGGGTCTAGTTGTAGGTACCTTCCCTCAATGCGCAAGGTCACTTATTCTCGCTTCATCTCCAAGATCAAGCCGAGCTGTTGCAGACCGAGTTTCTATTTCAAAATCTCTCTTTGACGGTCTTAGAGAGATGGCCTTTGGGAGGAGATAAGGGCGGAGCTTAATCGTCGACCACTTACCTGCTGGCAAATGGAAATTAAGGTGGGAGTCAGGGCACTGGAATCGGGCGTCGTCCCCAGGAACCTGACGATGCTCAGAGGTCGAGACCCTCCGAACCAACCTCTAGACGTGCACATGCTGGCGCTTTTCGCCAACAAAGAGGTCTTGCCGCAACCGCCCTCGCCGTAGAGGATCAGGATCTTATCCGAGTCGTCTAGCATGTAGTTTTGATCTTCTCCAGGCTGTCCTCTCTACCGTAGAATACCTGGAAAGTTAAGTTTCGGAGTTTTTGCGGTTAGAATTATCGAAATCTCGAGTAAAGGGAAAGGAAAAAGTTCATTGGAATATGGAGGTATTGCCGTGTCTCCTTTAGAAAGGGGAAAGAACTTGCATTTCGAGGTTGCTTCGATTGCCAAAAGGACAAAAGATTGCTGCTATCACAAGATATCTCCTGGTCCTTGACGAGGAGCTTTGTGAGAAGAAGAAACTCCTCTAGGATGTGCAAGATCTGATCTGAAAATGATCGCCATGTTCGAAATAGTTCGAAACTCCTAAGGTGACCTCTTCGTCATCTTCTTCTCCTAAGGCTCATAGCTCCTCCCGGGCAGCAAAAGACGCTCAGTGATGTTTCTTGGCTAATTGTGATAATAACACAACACACTTAACATTGCTATCCCTACCTTTAAGGTGACCTCATCCTCATCTTCTTCGTTTAAGGCTTATAGTTCCCACAGGCGAACAAAAGACGCCCAGTGGTATTTCGAGGCTAACTGTGGTGGTAACATTGCTATCCTTACTTTTAAGGTGATATCATACCTTAACGGAATTGTTGCAAGCGTGTAGATGTTGCAAAATTTCGGTGATGATCTGGCCGAGAGCGCTGGAGTCCTCCTTCCGCATTGCCCGATCGACCAATTTGATGATGTTCTTGTAGAAATGCATGATGAAGTTCTTGAGGTACTCCTCGTGCGTCTCTGGGTCCAAACCTTCGCGCCCGATCCAATCAACCGTGTACCTGTTTGGGGGAAATGAGATTTTTGAGGTTACGAGAAGAATTACGCGGGTGGCTGCGTCGTCACAAGTTTGGGAATTTGGTAATATCCGTACTTTTGCATGTTGGTAGTTTCGATTTTATCCGGTAATCTTTCGTCCCTCAAGTTGGCCAGCAATTTCGTGGCTTCGGCGTCCATGCTCCGGTTGATGATGTCGACGAATAAGGAGGCCTTCTTCAGGTTTTGCAGATTTATATTGTTGATCATCCTCACGTAAGCTAAGCAGTGATTTTTGGTGTTTTTGACGTTTAGGATCCCGTTGATGACCTCCCTCTCGGTTACTGGAAAATTATTTTTGTTTTATTGAGTTGAGAACCTTGACACGATCGGGAGGGGGAGGGATTACCCGACATGAAATAATTATGCATGGCGTCCTTGTCCATCTTTCCTTGCTGATACAACGAAGCCGCGGCCTTCCTGAATAATTTCTGGAACTTCCCCAAGGTGTCCCACCAGATCGCTTGATCTTCGGCTTGTAATTTCGGAATTCTCTGCGAAAGAAAAAGCAAAAAGTGTATCAGAAGGTGCCCGGGGTGAAATCCCCAAAGACGAGAAAACGGACGCGCAGGGTCCGAACTCACTTTGTTATTGAAGTTGATGAGGATGGACGAAATCGGTTGCAGGACCGAAATGGGAGGTACCGCATTGCTATCCTTCCGGTACCACGTATCGATGAGGGTGGCGTCGTTTCCGGTCGCCGAAAGTTCGTCTCTGATCAACTGAAGTTCCGACGATAAGACGTAGGTGGGTATGGGACGGTAGCCGTACTTTTGACCCAGGAAGACCTTTTCGTTTTGTAAACAGTGTAAACGTTGCATTTTTGTCTTTATTCAAGTCGAAACTTACGACAAAGTTCGGGCCCATCGATAGACGTTGACAGTTTTGGATCTCCTTCATGCATAATTCGGTGGTCATGTGATCGTCGGTGGCTTCGTCTCGCACTCCCCATCTCATATCGACCACCTGGAAAAAATGTAGTCGTTAGATTTTCAGGCACCTAAATTTTATGCGCGTGGTTAGATTTACAGCGTTAGAATTCGATAGGCGTGGTTAGATTCTTACCTTTGATACTCAACGGGCGTGATTAGTTTTTGAGCAGTATAATTTGGCGGGCGTGGTTTAGATCTGTTTCTAAGTTCCATGGGTGTGGTTTGATTTACAGCATCAACATTCGATAGGCGTGGTTAGATTCTTACTTTTGATATTCAATGCGTGCGGTTAGATTTTTAGCTTTGTAATTTGGTGGGCGTGGTTAGATTTTGAGTATTTTAATTTTGTACGCGTGGTTGCATTTGTTAGTATCTAAATTTTATGAGTGTGGTTAGATTTTGAGCATGGTAATTTGATGGGCGTGGTTAGATGTTGAGCACTGTAATTTGGTGGGCGTGGTTAGATTTTGAGTATTGTAATTTTGTAGACGTGATTGCATTTGTAGGCACCTAAATTTTATGAGTGTGGTTAGATTTTGAGCATTGTAATTTGGTGGGCGTGGTTGGATTTTGAGCATTGTAATTTGGTGGGCGTGATTAGATTTTCAGGTATTAAATTTTATGAGCGTGGTCAGATTTACAGCTCAATATTCGATAGATGTGGGGTAAGTTCTCATCTTTGATATTCAAACGATGTAGTTAGTCTCTGAGTATTGTAATTAGGTGGATGTGGTTAGAGTTTCTGCTTCTCAGTTCCATAGGCGTGGTTAGATTTATAGCCCTAATATTCGATAGGCGTGGTTAGATTCTCACCTTTCATATTCAATGGGTGTGGTTAGATTATGAGTTTTAAAATTTGGTGGGCGTGGTTAGATTGTGAGGTTCTAAATTCTATGGGCGTGGTCGGATTGTAAGCTTTTATTTTCGATCAATCAGATGCCAAAGCTGAAAATTTAGCTTCCCTCCACTCCCTTCCCCCGCCTAAGCCGCAAACCCAAGTTACTCCCTCCAGATTCGAAAACGAAAAGAAAATCTACTCGTGTGACCTTAACATTTAAACCGCCTACCAAAACGTCTAAAATAATTGTTGACTATTTTGTATAAAAAAACAAATTCAACTTATTTGATACCTAAATTTATCTTTCGAATTTGAAGTATTTACTTTTAAAATTTAACTGAGCGCGGATTTTCGAAGATAACTCTCATCAGAAGATGTATTACAGTATTACAGTATTACACAATTCGACCCCTGATTCTGATCGAATCGTTTCAGAAACGGGAAATCTCGAAATACGCCAAGAAATTTATTATTTTTCCCATTTATCTTTCGAATTTCAGATCTTTATCTTGAAAATCTAGCTGGAAAAAGCGATCCCCTTTTCTTCTCATCGCCTCAAATGCGTAACAAATCTGATATTCGTGTAAGTCATGACATCTCCTCCCTCCCCCACCTTCCTCCTTGCCCCTCTCCCACCCATCTCACCGTGTCTCAATCGGGGTGTCAATACTGTCGTACCAGGTGACTCCCTGGTACTGAACTTATTGACCTATTAACGCGTTCGGGGCGAAAACGATTTCGCGTTTCGTCACTCCCCGAGGGGGAGGAGGAGGGTGTTGAAATCGATACCTCGACGAGAGCAATTTTCGAAAAATCAAAAAATCGACGATCGTGTACCAACCTGGAACTCCAATCCGTGCTTCTCCCGGCAATAATCCTTGATTTTGGGGTAGCATTTGGCCATCAACGTGTTCCTTTCCATCGTAGTATCTACGTAGGAGAGAGAGAGAGAGGGACGGAGGGAGGGAGTAATTAAAAAAATTGATGAATTCGAAATTTTGCGTTACCCGTAAACGTGGAGCTGGTGAAGATCCGAACGATTTTCGAACTGACAGGGGGCAAATCCTCGAGACACCCGCCAAAAATCAAATCTATCGTCCTGTCGTCCATTTCCGCGTTTGTATTTAGAATGAAGAAGGAAAAAGACAATTGAATTTGCGCGAAGGGGTATGGAAATCCGATCACCCTTTTCGCGATCGTCTTTTCGCCGAAGCTTCGACTCCGTCGATTCGAACTAGACTAGAAGATATTTTTATTGTGGGTAACCATTAGCAACCGCTTTGGACCTCCCCCTCCCCTCCTCCACCATTTCACCAACTTTCCCCCTCCCACTTCCCCCGCATTCGAACCCGTAATATTTATTCCATATCTTCCGTTTTAATCGGGAGCCGTTCTAACGTCGATTGTTATTTTCAGATTTCTTTCGTCCCCTTTTTCTTTTTTCCTCCTCCTCCTCCATTTTTAAATCCCGAAGATGGCCGGAGACCCGACGACGGCCCAAATGAACAAATTCCGCAGCTACGTCACGATGCTGGCCGATCCGAACTGCAAGGACGATCTCAAGCTGAAGGCCACCCAAGAGATCAGCGAGAATTTCGAGGTGAGTGCTTGCCCCTTAATCGCGGACCACAACCGCACCTCTGCGGTTGTGATCCCGTAATTAACGTACGTAGATGGAGCCACTTTACGGTTCCGTGTGAAGTTAGGTCGCCTTTTTTTTTCTGTTTTGTTCGGTACGCCTTTCTAATCGCAGTAACGTTTCAGACGATTTTGAGCTCCTCTCTGTATCAGAATTTCCTGGACCATTCGGTGAAGATTTTTCTGAAAATACTGCAAGACGGCGAACCGCATTTCATCGCCGATTATAATATACAACAGGTAAGCTGTGATGTGGTAGGGGAGTTCTTAGGACGTAATTCAATGTCACGTCGTTGTTTAACCTAAAATTTTCAGGTCAGGAAGCTCATCCTGGAAATACTCTACAGATTGCCGACCAATGAGACGTTACGACCGTACGTCAAGCCGATCTTATCGTTGACGCTGAAACTATTGGAGATCGACAATGAGGAGAACGTTTTGGTCTGTCTGAAGATCATCATCGAGCTGCACAAGCAGTATCGACCTGCGTTCAATGCTGAGGTATATTTAATTTTTGTTCGTGGTTAAATGTTGAACCTTTAAAATTCCATGGGCGTGGTTAGATTTTGGACCTTGTAATTCAGTGGACGTGGTTAGATTTTGAGTTCTCATTCGATAGGGACAGTTAAATCTTGAGCCTTTAAAATTTTGTGGGCGTGATTAGATTTTGAGTCTTGTAATTCGGTGGACGTGGTTACATTTTGAGTCTTGTAATTCAGCAGGCGTGGTTAGATTTTGAGTTTTTTAATTCGGCAGACGTGGCTAAAAGTTGAGCCTTTAAAATTCTATTGGCGGGGTTAAATGTTAGATCTTGTAATTCGGTGAGCGTTGTTAAATCTTGAATTTTGTAATTCGGCGAGGCACGGTTAAATAGATTTTGAGCTTCCAAATTCTGGAGCGTGGTTAGATTGCGAGGGTTTTAATCTGACGGACGTTGCTAGTATTTCTAAATTCTGTGGGAGTATTTAGATTCAAGTGGTCTGATAGCTATGATTTAGATCTTAAGCTTTTAAGTTCGGTGGTTAGCTAGCGTGTGTTTTAATCTGATAGTGGTGATTAAAATTTCAGCTTCTAAATTCGATGGGAGTGGTTAAATTTTAGTTTTTTTTATCTAGTGGGCGTGGTTAAATTTTCAGCCTTTAAAATGCTATGGGAGTGGCTAAAGTGATTTTCTAAACTAGTGGGTGTGGTTTAGATTTTGGGTTTTTAAATTCTGCGAGCGTTGTCACATTGTTGGCATTTTAATCTAATGGGCGTGGTTAAATTTTGACCCTTTAGAATGGTTAGATTTTAGTTTTCTAGTCTAATGGGCGTGGTTTAGATTTTGGGTTTTTAAATTCGGTGGGCGTGGTTCGATGTTCAGGTTCTAAATTTTGTGGGCTTGTTTCGATGTTCAGGTTTTAAATTATATGGGCGTGGTTTAAATTTTAGGCTTTGTACTTCGGTAGGCGTGGTTAGAGTTTCTCAGTTTTAAATTGTATGATTGTGTTCGGATTGTAATCTATGATATTCGATAGGCGCGCTTATATTTTCAGCCCTTTAATTCGATTCGAAACCCAACACCTGTGATAGAACTGGTTGACGGTGAAATAAATAAGTGATTTCGTGGGCGTGGCTATATTACATCTAGTCTGAGCTTGAGGCTGCGTTTTAAGCTTCCGGTAACGTGTCATCATTTTTGCCCGACGATTTCAGATACAACACTTCCTGCAATTCGTCAAATCGATCTATTCCGAGCTGCCGAATCACATGAACAAGATCTTCGAGCCGAGGGCTCCGATCAAAGTGAAAGATCTGAGCGAATTGAACATCGACGAGTTACTGAAGGAGACCTTCACCATTACGGTGATACAGACGGAGAAGAGGAACAAGGATCAAACGATGATTTCGGTAAGTGCGTCGTCGCGCTCGCATTATCGCCCGAAAAACTTTCGAATAATGCGAAAAGCGTAATTTACAGTACAATCTGATCCCGAAAGCCGTCCTATCGCTGAAGGTGATCCAGGATCTTCCGATCATAGTGGTGCTGATGTATCAGCTCTATAAGCAGAACGTCTACAAGGACGTCTCGGATTTCATCCCGTTAATTATGAGCACGATCACGTTACAACCGTCCTTGGCACAAAGGTAAATGCATAAAATTATTATCATGAAGAATCGTTGTTGATGTTTGCGTTTACATCTTTTTTCTCTTCCGTAGGCAAGCGGAAAGCTTCAACAAGGAGATTTTCGTCGATTTCATGGGAGCCCAGATCAAGACCCTATCGTTCCTGGCCTACATCATCAAGATCTATCAAGAAGTCGTTTCGAACCATTCCCCCATGCTCGTGCAAGGCATGCTCGGTTTACTCACTTTGTGCCCCATGGAAGTGGCACACCTGCGACGGGAACTGTTGATCGCTTCCCGACATATTCTAGCAACCGATTTGAGAAATAGTAAGATTACGTTTTTGTACCGCTTTCTTTCAATAAGTCTCGGTTGATTTCGTAGAATTCGTCCCGCACATGGAACGCCTGTTCGACGAGGACGTCCTCCTCGGAAGGGGATGGACGACGCACGAATCCCTACGTCCGTTGGCATATTCGACTTTAGCCGATTTGGTCCATCACGTTCGACAGCAACTTACCTTAAACAACATCGCCAGGGCGGTGCACTTGTTTAGTAAGAACGTTCACGATGACACCCTCGCTACGACGTAAGTTTAACCCCCTCCCTCCCTCCCTCCCCCTCTCGTTTCGACCTTATAAACCAATTCGATTTGTGTCTTATTTTTTTATGCAGGATACAGACAATGTCTTGTAAGCTGCTTTTAAACCTCGTTGATTGTATTCGGCTGAGGGCCGAAGCCGAAAACACAACGGAAGGCCGGGAGCTGCTTATGAGAATGTTGGAAGTTTTCGTTTTGAAATTCAAGACCATCGCCAAGATCCAGCTGCCGAAGATGATGGAGAAATAGTAAGATTTTAGCCGCTTTGATATCTACCAAAAATAGGGGGAAATTATACTTCGTTCACGGTAAGAATGCAGTGTGGGAATAGACGAGGCTATAAAATTCTCGAATCTGACGTGGTACTAGTGGTATCTGTCACTTTGTCTAACATAACCTCACTTATCCGATGAGTTTGTCCTATTTTGATCGTGCCTCTGTTCGAAGCGGCACCTACTGCATTCTTAACGCGAACTCGTTATAGTTCGATTCGATTTAACTCCCCGTTCGATTTTAGTAAACAAATACAAAATTCGAACCAACCGCAAAGCCCCGACGTCAAAACCGATCCAGATATTAAAATGAATCAAGCGGAAGCTCTGGAAAACGCCCTCGCCGGGGGACAAGGGAACCAAAAGGACGAGAAGAATCGCATGGCCTTCTACAGTTCGGTCACCGATTATCGCAGTCTCGTCAAGACATTGGTTTGCGGCGTTAAAACGATCACGTGGGGATGCGCCGCTTGTAAAGTTAGTTCCCGTTTTATCCGCGAAAATCCGCGAGTTAAAAACAAAAAACGATTATTTCAGACTAGCAACAATCAAGGACAAATGGGAGCTAAACAGTTCCAACCGCACGAGACCCTGGTCTTCATCCGATTGGTCAAGTGGGCCTTGAAGGCCTTGGACATCTACACGATCAATATCGGAACGATCCCCGTCGGACCGGCTAGGTTAAGCCAACAGAACGTTCGAAATAAAGAAGAAAAAGAAGTGCTCGAACACTTCAGCACGGTAGTAAGTTTTTTTACCCCGTCCCAGCTACTACTTTGGCAGTCCAATATAATAACTTGCGTCTTTCTCATACACCGTCAGTTTTCGATGATGAACGCCCAAACCTTTCACGAAATCTTCTCGACCACGATCGAGTACGTGGTGGAACGGGTTTACAAAAATTCGACCTTGCAAATCGTCCCCAATACTTTGCTGGCCAATCCTTCGACGAGTCCGATTTTCGCGACGGTCTTGGTCGAATATCTGCTAGAACGGATGGAGGAGATGGGCTCGAACGTGGAACGGAGCAATTTGTACTTGAGGCTGTTCAAGTTGGTGTTCGGGAGTGTCTCTCTGTTCCCGCAGGAGAATGAGAATATGTTACGACCGCATCTACATCAAATCGTTAACAGGTGAGAGAGAAATTTTACTCGAAGATGACGAAATGGATTCCGTCGTGGAAGATTTGTGATATTTCGACAGGATCTTATTCGTCATCTTCGATTGGTGGTACCGACCTGAATTGCGACGCTTCAGGGCGTGGCTTAATTCAAAGGGATTTTGTTTTGAAGGCGTGACTTAATTGATGGGATTTGTGTTTTAGAGGTGTTGCTTAATTCAAGGATCTTTTGAGGGCGTGGCTTAATTCAGGAGGATTTTGCTTTAGAGGATTTTTGTTTTGGAGGTGTGGCTTAATTCAAGGGATTTCTGTTTTGGAAGTCTAACTTGATTTCTAACGTGATTTAGAGAATAGTT
Source organism: Chrysina gloriosa (assembly GCA_038088585.1). Taxonomy (NCBI): domain Eukaryota; kingdom Metazoa; phylum Arthropoda; class Insecta; order Coleoptera; family Scarabaeidae; genus Chrysina; species Chrysina gloriosa. Next base: position 35,815,031 of record CM076095.1, on the reverse strand, counting down.
TGGGGGCCTCACTTGAATTAACGGTCTCTTTTTTTAGAAGGGCGTAACTTGATTTGGACACTTTTTGTTTATAAGGGCGTGGCTTAATTTAGAGTTGTTTTTTTTTGAGATCTTGTTTCATTCAGGTTTTATTTGAAGGAGCGTGGCAAAGTTTATAGATCGGCAATTATCGATCGGTTGGCTATCGATTCAAATCTCGATACTTAAAATTCGATATTTTATAGATCCGTGGGTCGTAACTTAGTTAATGGATTAATCGATGGCGTGGTTTAATTCAGGGAATAGTTCGGGAGCGTTACTTGATTTCGGTTATTTCGGAGGGCGTACCTTAAACTAGGCGATTTTTATTTGGAGGCGTGGCTGGATTTATGATAACATTTATGATAATTTGGATAACTTTAAAAAGAAAACGTATATTTTCAGATCGATGGAATTAGCAATGAGCGCGAAGGAACCGTACAACTATTTCCTCCTATTGAGAGCGCTGTTTCGATCCATCGGTGGCGGTAGCCACGACTTGCTCTACCAGGAATTTTTGCCGCTGTTGCCAAATTTACTGGAAGGTAAGAGGCCTTCAATTCGATTTTATCCATTGTCTACACGCCTTTCTTGTTTCTACCTCCTCCCCTTCCAAAACAAAAATAGGTTTAAATCGACTTCAAAGCGGACTCCACAAACCGCACATGAAGGATCTCTTTGTGGAGCTGTGTCTCACGGTGCCCGTCCGTCTTAGTTCTTTGCTGCCGTACTTGCCAATGCTGATGGACCCGTTGGTATCCGCCCTGAACGGTTCTCACGTTTTGATTAGTCAAGTAAGCCGGTTTATGTATTTTGCTCTAATTTTCTTGCCAACTTATATACTTCACCTACTACATTCTTAACGTAAACATCTCGAAGAAACAATATTATTATCAATTCTGCACGTCTTAGGGTCTACGCACGTTAGAATTATGCGTCGACAATCTCCAACACGATTTCTTGTACGAGCACATCCAACCGGTGCGCGCCGATTTAATGCAGGCCCTCTGGAGGACGTTACGGAACAACGTGCAAGAACAAGTAGCTCAAGTCGCGTTCAAGTAAGTATGTACATCAGGGCGGGGCTTAATTCAAGTGAATTTTGTTTCGGAGGTGTGTCTTAATTCAATGCATTTTGGTTTTGAGGGCGTGTCTTGATTTAGGAAGGAATCTTGTTTTGGAGGTGTGTCTTGATTCAGAAGGGAATCTTGTTTTTTTTTTTTTGGGAGGGGGGAGGGGAGGGGTTTGATTCAGAAAGAAATCTTGTGTTGAGGGTGTGTCCTAATTTAGAGAAGTCGGGCGAAACTCGATATGTGTGAATGAACAGCTATTGCTTAAAATGGTCAAAATAGGGCGCGGTTTGTTTTGGATACTTTCTATTAACTGGACAAATTAACACCGATTTTTCTCCCTCTTCCCACGTCGTAGAGTTTTGGGCAAGTTCGGCGGGGGCAATCGCAAGATGATGATCGAACCTCAAAAGTTAGAATACGTCTCGAGCGATCAAGACGCTCCGGCGGTCGTCGCCCAGTTCCGGGAACAGCAGAATTGCATCGAGTTCCCCGTGGAGAAGGTGAGTTCGATTTTAGACGTAAACTTTACGAAAATCCTCGTATGATGGTTCTTTGGATTTTAGGTCATCGAAACGGCCTTCAACGCCTTGAAGCAGAGCACGACCGATTCGTTCTACCGGAAGCAAGCTTGGGAGGTCATCAATTGCTATCTGGCGGCTTCGTTGAATATCAGCGACGATAAGAACACGCTGATCAATCTGTTTATGCATCAAAGTTATCAAGACGGCGGTGCGATACCCCACATTAAGGGTTCGTCTTACAAATCCATCTATAAGCAAGCTCGGGAAACGCATCAGACCGCCCTAATCGGTAAAATCTGGTTTCTGGGGAGGGGGTGATTAAGGGGCTTTTATGATGATACGACGTTACTTGCAGGAATGTTCGTCGCGTCGGCCATCAAGGAATTGAGATTTCCGGCCCTTTCGACGATGTTGCGGATAGTCCGACACTACACCATGGTCGCCGTTGCCCAACAAGCTGGGGCGTTTGCCATCACACCGAAGTAAATACGTCTGCGTTTTCTCCCCCTTAACCCTTTGTTGCACATAGTTTTTTTCGCCATTGATGCACCGAATTAAAACAGAGGAAACTTGAAAGGAAATAAAGCAAAATATGTAAGAGAAAAAATTCTCCCACTATCGCGGGAAAGTCGCAACTGTTTGATTACCGCTGACGTTACCTATGTTTATAATTTAACCGTAGGCGCTAGTAAAATTCGGGTCATATCGTTAGCGAGGTCAAGTGGAGTGTCCATCATCAAGATATATCTCACGATACATAAGTCGGTGGTTCCAAAACAAAACTTCTTTAAATTGAATTTCCTTTGTTCTTTTACACTCACTGACTTGCGTCACCGATTTTATGGGTTTTGGGGATCGCTAATTACGAATTCGGCGTTAATCATTTGAAATTCAAAATCGCCGATACAAGATGGCGCTGACCAAAACGGTAAAATCGTCTCGGTTTTGTATGGAAAGTCGCTGATTACGAATCCGTTATTCATTTTTCAAAATTCAAACTAGAAACATAAAAAAGGATCGATTTCTATGAAAACCGATATCTAGTGATACTATCAGCATAAAAATTCCTTCAACAAAGGGCTAACCAAACGCCAACCACCAATACTCCTCGCTCCGATGGGAATTGCAGCGTGCAAATAGGGGGAGTTAAACGAAGGGGAAAAAAATTGAGCCGTTTTTTTTTTCTTTATTCAGGCCCAACGAGCAAGTTGCCTTGGACCCCTTAGTGCTGGTCGATGCCCTCGCCGTCATAATGGGACACGAAGAAAAGGAGCTGTGTAAACCGGGCGAATACGCCCTAGGTTTAATGATCAACGCCGCCACCACACTTCTCGGATCGAAGGAGCTGGCCTGCCGTCTACCGCTCATCGAATATCTCTCGGAGAGGATGTGCTCCTTATGTTACGAGAGGGCGTGGTACGCCAAACTGGGCGGATGCAAAGCCATCGAAGTGATGCTCGATCGTTGCGCCCCGAAATGGGTGTACGAGCACGTCTTCTCCTTCCTCAAGGCCCTCCTCTTCATCATGATGGATCTGACGGGGAAGTTTCGAGCGGAGCGCTGGATAGCGCGAAGATGAATCTCGAAAAGATGCTGATCGTCTGCGTGACTCCGCCTCCCGACGGTTCGGATCAAGCTACGAGGGAGGTGCAAAAGAAGGCGTTGTACAAGGTTATTCACGAGCTCGTCCGGCAAGTTACCAGTCCGCACACGTTGGTGCGCGATCAGTCGATGCACGCGCTTAAATTGTTAGCGGAAAGACAGAATAAGACGGTGACGGCCGTGATGGAGCCTTTCCGGGAAGTCCTGGCGGATATGGTACCGCCCAAGAAGCACTTATTGAAGCATCAACCGGCGATTGCCCAAATGGGATTGATGGACGGGAATATGTTCTGTACCACGTTATCGCCGAGGCTGTTCACGATCGATATGAGCATCAAGGAGCATAAATTGTTCATCACCGATCTGATTTCGTTGTGCAACACCGAAGACGCCAAGCTCAATAATTTTTCCTGTTACAAATCGATCACCAATTTCATCCCGTTGCGCATCAGCGCCCTCAGGTGTCTCGCCGCTTGTCATTATTTGGAGAACGAGGTGCGCGAGTCGATATTTCAAGTCCTCTATAAAACGCTAGAGGGACCCAACGCCGAGCTGCAAGAGGTCGCCTTCGATTGCATGAAGAAATTTATCGCCGGATATCAGATGGAGAAGGAGCTGGTAAGTCAAAAGATTTAGATTTCTATTTTTGCAATAACAACCGCGGTGATTTTAGGTGCATAAGACGATGCGACCTCTATTGATGACCTTGGGAGACGTCAAGAGTCTCACCTTGAACGGCTTGAAAATGCTATCGTACCTGACGCAGCTGTTCCCGATGGTCTTCAACGAGAAATTGTGCGAACAGCTGTTGGATATCTTAACCGAATTACTTGATAACTTGGTGACCGTCCACAAAGGTAGGCGGATCCGAATATTATCGCTAGGACCATTTCCCACGGCGCTGAATTGAGACGGGGCGTGATTTGCTAGTACATAGGGTAGTAGGGGGTGAGGTTTTGATTATTTTCTACTGTAATACGTGGGCGTGATTATAATATTATTTAGTGCGGTAAGGGGCGTGGTTTGACCAGTTCCTAGTCGATCAAGGGGCGTAGTTAGGCTAGTGGTCAGACTACGGCCTAGTAGAGGCGTATCCTGGTTAATTGTTATCGCGAATTGCATTACCGGTTATCGTCCGTTTCCCGGTAGACGGGAATTACCACCCTTCGCGGATTCAGCGCCACGGTGAGCGGTTCGGAAACTAATCCTTGTGACGGTTGAACTTAATTTTTGTTTACTTTTGCTAAGCTGTCTTGGCTACGATCAGTAAGTATTCGCATATTTCTCCGATACTTATCCCCCTTTCCCGTTGATCTCTTCAACGTTTCATATATGCTTCTCTCCTCCCCCTACTTACATTGTTAAAAGTGGGAGGGTACGAAGACACACCCAACTCTTAATTGCTTGCGCATAGTTTCCGACTCCTCTCCCCTCCTCTTTGCCACGCTTTGAATTTTTCAACGTTTACTCCCCGCGGTTTATCAAAAGCGGGGAGGGTGGAGGGGAACAACGCACGCAGAATTCTAACACACTTCTCCTAGTAACACTGTCATTTATCCAAAAGTTTTTAAGCGCGGATTTCGATTGGCTAAAACTAGGTTCTCCGATCTTTTCACACCTTTTCCACTTCGTTAAGCGTTTTGGGCGGATCGTAAAGAGGGGTTGAGGGGTAGGCAGTAGCTACATTAAATCCACCTACATTCGCTCGTAACACGTTCTCACACTTATTTTCCTGCGATAATCGTAGGATGGACACGCCCACTTCGGCGTTTTGGTGCCGACTTCCTCTTCCTCTTCCTCTCCCTCCTTCAAGTTGTCCCCATTTGTTTCGCGTTTCTTCTCAGTTTCTAAACCGATCTGATCCGACAGCTTCGACGGACATCTCGAAGAAGAGCGAAGAGGAGCAAAAGATAGTCACCGTCATCAGTATCTATCATCAGACGCCGGCCGCTTCGTCCAAGTTCATCAAGGAACTGTGCCAGCTGATCTTGAAGACGGAACAGGCCATGTTCATCGAGGCCAGTTCCCCGTTTAAGGAGGTACTGATGAAATTCTTCCTGCGATATCCGGTGGTGACGCTGGATATGTTCTTGGACGACAGATGCATCAAGGTAACTGACGTAAAACGCCGTTAAAACTCGAATTTTCAGCTTGTCCGATTCGAACATATGATATCTCAATTCCTCAAGTTTCCTCAAATTTCGTTCCTCATCTCGAATTATGAATTGATTGATATCTAATTTTGTATCTCAAATTATGACTAATATCTCGTTTCTTATCTCGAATTATGATTGATATCTCGTTTCTTATCTCCAATTATGGTTGATATCTCGTTTCCTTTTATCTCAAACCATGCTTAATATCACGGGCTTTTGTCTCGAATGATAATCAATATCTCGACAAGATTTATCAAGATATATCTCTCATTTTATCTCGAACCGTGGTCGATATCTCATTTTTTTAACGTCGATAGAATCCTCAGTACAGCCGATACCTCGAGTATCTCATCAAACACAAGGACGGGAAGGTGTTCCGTGATCACATCCAGAATCAGATGGTGCATCGGTTGATAGCACTGTCGCTTTCGGTGAGCGCCAACGCGACCTTGACCCTTCCGGAGAAGAACGAACTGCAATACCAGAGCATACGGATCATCTCCTTGCTGATCAAATACGACGACCAATGGCTGTCGACGCAGACCGAGCTGATCGAGGCCTTGAAGCAGATCTGGTGCAGCGACGCCTACCAGGTCAGTGCGATAGTTTAGAATTTTCTAGCGAAAATCGTCTAAAACTGGTCCCCACTGGAGTTGCTCCGAAACCAATGAAATTTAAAGTGCGATTCGACGTATTTAACCCCATTTCGGAAATGATCGGGAATCTTCGGGTAATCGCGTCGGTGACCTTGAGACGATGGTACGATCTCGTGTCGGTTCGTTACCGCGTTCTATTTGCGGTCTGTCTGGGCGATGACAGCGCAAGGACCGCTCGATGATCCGAAGATTTCCGAGTTCGTCCGAGTACGCGCGATTCAACCCTAGACCGCTTGTCCTGAAGATGACAACCGACTCGACTACTTACTTGTATTTTCTTTCTTTTTTTTAAACTTATTTATGTCTTTTATAGGACAGGCATAAGAAAGTGGATACCTTGGAGTACACCCATTGGAGGGAGCCGAAACTCCTCATCAAGATCCTCCTACATTATTTCTGTCGACATCCGAACGACATCGATCTCCTCTTCCAACTCTTGCGAGCCACTTGCGACCGATTCATTCCGGATTTCCAAGTAAGTCGTGTGTCGTTACATATTACAATAATAATAAATGAATAAAAATATCACATGCGAATCTTGCAGTTTCTGAGGGATTTCTTGGAGAACACCGTGGCCCAAAATTACACCGTCGAATGGAAGAGGTCGGCTTTCTTCAGATTCGTCGAGCATTTCCCATCGAATGCTATGTCACAGGTGATGTATAAATGACGGGGGTGTAACGGCGCACCGTATACGTATATAAGATCACAAAATGATACGAGCTTTCGGCATAAATATATTAAATTAATTTTATTTAATAATCAATAAATAATAACCGGGAAAAAGTGAGACGCTTGAAATCTATCTTTCTTCTTTCTTTAGTTTTCTCTCTCACACACACATACTCATCGCATCGTATTTGCGTCTACTCCCCCTATCAGATGGCGCTGTTATTCGGACTCGAATTTACATCAAATTCAACTTCAACTTATTTACCATTGGTTTCGAAGTGAAATACTTTTTCTCTCCCCTCTTTTCTCTGTCTACGGTATATTTATAATGCCTGGAAACGATTTTTAATTTTCAACCTAAGAAATGGAAATAACTACAAAACAACGCATTTAACATTTTGATTCAAAATTGGCCAGTTGATACGAAAGACCGGTCATCGATATATATTAAAAGTGAGGTTACGTTATTCAAGTTATAGGAAAATAATATTCTGAAATGCCGCTAAAATTTGAATGCATTTTTGAGCAGTGTCAAAGAGTGAAATGACACTTGTGTTTTGTTTCACTTAGATCGCAAGGTTTTCTACGCATTGCAAAGATGCCTATAGAGCATTATAGAGGGTTAGTTAAAAGTATGGAGATGGCGATTTATTCGAGTTAATATTCATTTGAGGAAATTATGTTCAATACAAAAGTCTTTATGAAATTTTTACCTACATTTTAGAATGCTTGAATTTTTTTGTTCTTCAGTTATTTTTGAGTTACGCCTCTCCGCGTATTTTTTTTTTAAATGGGCACTTGTTACTTTTACTCTACCGTTTGATGGAGAATTTTTTTTTGCTTTACAATAGTTTTTTTTTTTTAATTTATTTAATAACATTTTTACAAGAAAACATCGGTTCAGGTATTTAATAAACATTAGGTACATGTAAGATGGACAAAATTATCTGCAAAAAAGTTATCGGTTACAATTTTATCATTAAAAACAAATTATTAACTAAGTTTGAAGGGAGAAAAAGAATTTCACGTGACGAGAGTCGAAACAACGATCTTGTGAGTACCGGACTAGAACGCTACCGATTAGGCCAATATTTTCTTGTCTAAAATGTTATTAAATAAATTTTAAAAAAATAATATTGTAAAGAGAAAAGAATTATCTATCGAATGGTAGAGTAAAATAACAAGTTCCTATTTTAAAAAATTACGCGTACGGACGTAACTTTAAATAACTTAAATTAATTGAAGAAAAATAATTGAAGCGTTCTAAAATGTAGATAGAAATTTCATCAAAAACTTTTGTATTGAATTGTATTGTATAATTTCCCAAAATGAATATTAACGCCAATAAATCGCCGTCTCCATACTTTTAACTATCCCTGTATCTTATATTTATGGGTACGCACCAGGGGAGACATCTGTTTTTAAGTTGCAGAACTATCACTTTGTCCACTCGAAAAATCCAATCCCCACCACAAAAGTCGCCCCCTTCATTTTCTTTTCTGTGAAAATTTCTCTTTCTTTTTTTTAAATAATGTTGATGTGCTAATTTCATTTGTTTTGCTTTTTTAATAGGAATTGAAGGCGAGGGTGTTACAGCTGATCCTGATTCCGTCCTTCTCGGTGAGTTTCGAACGCGGCGAGACGAACAAGTTGATCGGAAGCCTGCCCGCCCCCTACCAGGATAATCCGGACAACATCGTCTCGGTGTTCATTAACAAGGTAGTAAGAATCTCGCGAATTTTTTTAAATGGTAATGGAGGAACAATTGCAGCTGATCGACCCGGACAATCCCTTCCCGTTCGCCGATTGCGTGCGCATTTCCCTCCTGCAATTCTCCTGCCTGCTCGTCGAGCAGGCCAGCCCTCACATCCACGATCACGACGCCAATAACAAGACGCAAGGTTTCAAATTGCGACGCCTGATGACGTTCGCCTGGCCCTGTTTGCTCGGGAAAAACTGCGTCGATCCGGCCACCCGTTATCACGGACACCTCCTCCTATCGCACATCATCGATAAATTCGCCATCCATCGCAAGATCGTCCTGCAGGTGTTCCATTCGCTGTTGAAGGCGCACGGACTCGAAGCTCGTAACATCGTCCGACAGGCCCTCGATATCTTGACCCCGTCCATGCCGCTTCGCATGGAAGAGGGAAATACGATGCTGACGCATTGGACCAAGAAGATCATCGTCGACGAAGGCCACTCGATTCAGCAATTGTTTCACATCTTACAACTCGTCGTCAGGCATTACAAGGTGTATTATCCCGTCCGACATCATCTGGTGCAGCACATGGTGAATTCGATACAGAGGTTAGGGTTCAGCCCCACCGCCACGCTCGAGCACAAGAAGTTAGCGGTGGAATTGGCGGAGGTCATCATCAAATGGGAATTGTACGGCACCAAAGAGGATCTGGACGCTACGGACGCCGTCGAGAACGTTCCGACGAAGAGGAGTTCGGACGAAGCCGAACCGCAACGGAAGAGATTCGCCGGTCAGCAACCGTCGACTTCCCAACCGATTTTCATGCCCAAAAGCGAGCCGGGCCTAGCCAAACCCCTCGATCGCGTCCACACCGACGTGGTCTTAAACAGCCTGTTACGATTGGCCTGCCAATTGAACGACGCGGCCGCTCCCAATGCGCAAAATCCACCGATCAGCAGTCCGGGCGAGTTGCTATCGAGGAGATGCGTGGTCCTATTAAAATCGGCCCTGAAACCGGAGGTGTGGCCCCAACCGATCGATCTGAACCTGATCTTCTTCGATAAGATCTTGCAAACGATCGAATCCTCCAATCCGAATTACGGGAATATCTGTACGGCCTTGGAATTACTAACGTTCCTACTAACCGTCATGAAGAAGGAACAGATTTTAGCGAGTTTCAAACCGTTGCAGCGCCGCATCGGCGCTTGTATCACCTCCAATAACAATAAAGTCATCAAACTGGTGCACGGCCTCCTACACAAATTGATGAGCATTTTCCCGACCGAACGCACCAATACGAGTATGTCGTGTAAATACGAAGAGTTAGAAATCCTATACTCGACCGTCGGTAAGGCCATCTTCGAGGGACTTTCGAATTACGAAAAGAACCCCCAAGCCAGCCCCTCGAGCCTGTTCGGAACGATAATGATCCTTAAAGCGGCCTGTATGAACAACAATTCGTACATCGACCTGTTAATTTCCCCCTTCATGCGAGTCCTTCCGAGGATCACCAAGGAACATCTCCAATCGACGGCGCAAGAAAGCAGCTTGATCACCAGCGAGCTGCTGATCCTCAGCTTAGATCTGGTCAAGACCAGAGTCGTCGTGATGGGCGTGGAAATGAGGAAAACCTTCATCGGGACGATCCTCGTCGGTCTGATCGAAAAGTCCACCGATATCAAAGTGATGAAGGCCATCAATAAGATGCTGGAGGAATGGATGAAGAATAAGAACGTCATCACCTTGTCGCAGGCTCCGAGTCTACGCGAGAAAAGCATCTTGTTGGTGAAGATGATGCAGTACGTCGAGAAACGTTTCCCGACGACGCCGAATTGAACGCTCAATTCTTGGAACTGGTGAATTACGTTTATACCGACGAACAGTTGAAACTCACCGAGTTGACGTCGAAACTCGAACCGGCCTTCTTGGCCGGCTTGCGATGCAACCAACCACACATTCGAGCTAAATTTTTCAAGGTAAGTCCTTTCGATTATAAAAGCAAAACGATTGAAGATGACCTTGACCATTAAGAGAAAGGGGGATTTGCCTCCTCCTCCCCTTATGGTCAATACGATTTAGTTTGACCTTCATAATTCAGGAGGCGTGATGAATTTTCAACGAAACAATTGAAGATGACCTCCATAATTGGGGGGTGCAGACGAAGAATAGTTTGGAAACCACTGGTTCTGGCTATTAAAAGCGCCATCTATGTAAAGTTGTTTCAAATTTAGAGAAATTTCAAATGTACATTTTTTCTCGTTTTTTCTGTTTATAAATCTGAAACGATGTAATTGGCCAAAATCGTTTTGAATTATGTGATGACCTTGGTAAGTCGTCAGTAGGGGAGTGAAGGACGATCTGACCAATTCCGTTCGTAGGCAATTTGCGTTGACCTTGATAATTCGGGAGACGTGGCGAATTGTAAGCGAAACAATTGAAGATGATCTTGATAATTGGGGGTGGGTTAGAGGAAAAGTTTGGGAACCGCTGGTTCTAGCTATTAAAAGCGTCATCTATGTAAAGTTGCTTCAAATTTAGAGACATCGATGTTGTTCTTTTGTCTTTCTTTTTATAAGTCTGAAACGATGTAGTGGGTCAAAATTGTTTTGAATTTTGTGATGACCTTGATAAATCGCCAGTAGGGGTTAGGGGAGTGGGAGAGGACGATCCGACCAATCCCGTTCGTGGCAATTTGCATTGACCTTGATCCAATCATATCTCCCCAAGCGTCAGTGGGCGTTCCCTTGTCCCTTCTTCGCCCCCAAATTCCAAATACAAATAAAAGATAAAACTTTCAGGTTTTCGACGAATCGATGCGACGTAAGCTGCACGAGAGACTCCTCTACATCATCTGCTCCCAGAATTGGGACGCGATCGGCCCCCACTATTGGATAAAACAATGCATCGAACTGGTCCTGGTGACCGCCTCCTCCGAATGTCGGATCCAGATGGCGCACGAGAGCAGCATCCTTCCCAGCATCACGTCGGTGATCGAACAGGCCGATCCGCAGAAACGAAAAGAATTCCTCGCGTTCCAATCCGAAAATCTGAGCTTCTACGAGAACATGGAAGTTAAAGAGGAAGTGCCCGACATGGACCTGTCCAACGTCGAGGCGAATTCGGGCGAAGAAAAGTCGGCGAATCGATCGGAAAAGGTCTACAAGATGATCTCCGATCATTATAAGTTCATCGAAACTTGCCAGAACATAACCACCGATCAGTTCCTGTTGGCCGCGTCACAGTTGTGTCATCTCGATACCAATTTGGCGGAACAGGTCTGGTTGCAACTGTTCCCGCGATTATGGGACATCTTAGACGAGCAACAGAGGAACGCCCTGACCCAGGAGATGCTCCCGTTCATCACTTCCGGGACGCACATTATACAGAAGGATTGCCATCCGAGCGCCATCAACACGTTCGTGGAGGCGTTATCGAGGTGTAACCCGCCCGTGCAAATGTCGGCGTAAGCTACCCTTTCAATTTTTGTTAATTATACTTAAATACAGACTTATCGAGCACGATTGTCTACCACATGACCAGCAATGTTTTTAAATCTGGGAGATTTTTGTTTTCATATGTTTATGGTATTTGCATATCGCTAGGATCATACTAGCATTTGACATAGGCGTGCACATGGTAGAAATACATACAATAGTGTATTTCTATCATGCAGTGTACTACCAGTTGCTGTAATTTGGGTTGCCTAATTTGGTAGTCACATAGTGGATAGGAATAGTTGATATCTCTGTATATAAATTAAGAACTGTATCTGACGTGGTTGTTACTGTCGGGCACGAATAAATATTGTTATTATTTAATGACCTTGAAGTATATGGCGTAATTCTTAACCGTTCTGCAGGTGCATTATGAAATACATCGGAAAATCGCACAATCTCTGGCACCGCATGGCCTTGGGCCTGGAACAGATGGCTTTCGATCCGAACGCTTCCAACGTAAAAACCAACCCGACCACCTGTTACGACTTCGAACCGGATCCGAATCCCAAGAACGAAATCATGGATTGCCTCGGCGAATTGTACTCGTTGCTTTGCGAGGAGGACATGTGGGCGGGTCTGTGGCAAAGACACGCCCACTACAAGGAGACGAGCGTCGCGATCGCGTATGAACAGCACGGATTTTTCGAACAGGCTCAGGCCGGGTACGAGTCGGCGATGGCCAAGCACAAGCAGGACAACACCTTAGGTCCACCCCCGCCTACACTCAACGCGAAGTGCTGATGTGGAACGATCATTGGATCCGATGCGCGAAAGAGCTGAACCAATGGGATATCCTACTGGAGTATTCGAAAACGGGCTTCTACGATCCGTATCTGATGCTTGAAAGCGCCTGGCGGATCCCGAATTGGGACCTGATGAAAGAGGCGCTCTCTAACGTCGAGTACAGCTACCACAAGGAGTTGGCGTGGAAGGTCACCTTGTACGGGGATTCCTGCTGATTTGCAATCCGGAACAGGACAAGCCGATTAAGTTCGCCGAACGTTACGTAGAGACCGCCACCACGTTGTGTCTGAACGAATGGAGGCGGTTGCCGCACGTCGTCAGTCACATTCACCTCCAATATTTGCAAGCGGCCCAGCAGATCATGGAGCTCCAAGAAGCGTATCAGATCCACAAGGGACTGATGCAAGGTCATCAGAATTCGCTGCACGACATGAAGGCGATCGTCAAGACGTGGAGGAACCGCCTACCCGTCATCGCCGACGATCTGACGCATTGGAACGACATCTTCACGTGGAGACAACAACACTATCAGTTTATCGTGCATCATTACGAGAATTTGAGGGAGACGTCCCACGCTAATTCCATGTTAGGCGTTCATGCATCGGCCCAGGTAAAATTTCACTTTCGACATCTAATTATCCGTGGAATTTTAACAGTTGACAAGTCTGTTAAAATAACAATTGACAAGTGTGTCAAACATGACAGTTGACAAGTCCGTCCAAATGACAGTTGGCATGTCCGTCAAAATGACAGTTGACAAGTCAGACCAAATGACAGTTGACTAGTCTGTTAAAATGATAGTTGACTAATCTGTCAAAATGACAGTTGATAAATCTGTCAAAATAACAGTTGATAAGTCTGTCAAAAGCTCGTTGTTTCACGATCGAATCAATTACTTCGTGTTTTTTTTTTTCAATTTTTCCGGCAAAAGCATAAATTGACTTTTAAGATTTAGTTGTTCCTAGAAATTTGACAGATATATCTGTCAAAAACCTGTAATTTTATGATCGAATCATTTATTTTGATTCGTCTGTAATTATACTCAATTGTTTAAGTAAAAATTAAATTTGATAGAGTAAAATTTAACTTTTAAGATCTAGTTACCAGTAGAAATTTGACAGTTACACATGTCAAAAACTGTCATTTGATGATATAATCGATAATTTTGATTATCTGCCATTATTATCAGTTTTCCAGCAAAAGCAATAATAAAACGAAGTAAAACTGGAGTTATTCGTCAAATTTGACGTTGTTTCTATCGAAATTTTGTCATTTTTTTTCGTGTTTTTTTTTGTTCCAGTCGATTATCCATTTCGGAAAGATAGCTAGAAAACACAAGCTGACGAACGTTTGTTTGGAATCGCTAAATCGCATTTACACCATCACCAGCGTGCCGATAGTCGATTGTTACCAGAAAATCCGACAACAGGTGAAATGTTACCTGCAGATGGCGTCGATGAACAGCAAAAACGAGCTGCAGGAAGGCCTCGAAGTCATCAATAATACTAACGTCAAGTACTTCACGAAAGAAATGACCGCCGAATTCTACGCGTTGAAGGGAATGTTGTATCACCTCAGCAGTAAGTCGATCGTTTCCTTTTTCAATTTCTTTTTGTGTCCAAGACGACGTTCGTAAACTTTCGTTTCCGATTCGTAGATAAATCCGACGAAGCGAACAAGGCGTTTTCGGCCGCCGTTCAAATGCACGATACCCTAATCAAGGGTTGGGCCCTCTACGGGATTACCTCGAACAGGTCTTTACCAAGGAGCCTCGGTTGATCAATTTGGGGGTTAACGCAATCACGTGCTTCTTGCACGCTTGCCGGATACAAAACGAATCGAAAGCTAGGAAATACCTGGCGAAAGTCCTGTGGTTGTTGAGTTACGATGATGAGAAATCCAGGTGGGTTCGATTTTCTTGTTCGTTTACTTTAGTGTTTCTCAATTTTCTGGACGATGCAGTAAAAACATTGTATTAAGAATAATTAGATATTTTATTCGTTATAACGCACAATAATTAACAAAATAACATTATACTAGTCACTAGTCTATTAAATGCAATATGAATTTGGCGAATTTTTCATAGTGAAGGAGGCGATGATTCGTTAGAGGTTAAGAAACACTGACTTGCTTAATACTTAAGTGTTGATGATGTATCAAATTTTTTCCAGTTTGATGGAGGCTTTGGATAAGTACTCGGTCGGTGTCCCACCGATCTTGTGGCTGCCTTGGACGCCGCAACTCTTGAATTGTTTGGTTTTATATGAAGGAAACGTCATTCTAAATCTGCTATGTCAGGTGAGTTCCCACGTAGACTCTGAAGTCCGATAGGGTAAAAAGGACTTACAAGAAGAAACCTTGTGATCAATTCGCTCTTTTATTTTGTAGGTGGGAAGGATGTTTCCTCAAGCGGTTTACTTTCCGATCAGGACTTTATATCTGACCTTGCGAACAGCAACGGCTAGGAAAACCAATACGGTACAGGTAATATTAACTCTCTCTGTTCCCAGACTTGTCGGAAGTTAAAAAGATTTTGCGCCTTCGATGTTACCTGTGAGTTTTTCAAATTCTTAACATAAACCTAACATTTTGGGTACGTTAAGAATGCAGTGTAGGGATAGATGGGGCTATAAGATTCTCGAATCTAATTCGTCCAAATTACACAAAACGCAGGATATGACGTTAGCTTTGTTCGCAGAGTAATCACAAACTAGTAGAGACGTTATTTGATCGGCTAAGACAAATTTGAAACTGTCCGCAGCATATTATTGACTCTGACTGCTCTGATTAGTTGTTGATTTACTCTGCGAACAATACTACCCTGATCAAATGCAACTGTACGTTTCACTTGATCACCAGGTATAATATATACAATCTAAAGTGAGGTTATGTTAGACGAAATGACAGCTGTCAGTCGGTCTAATATAACCTCAGTTTAAATTGCATCGGTACAGCGCGCCACCTACATTCTTAACGTAAACTAATTTGAATAGGTGCCATCTAATCTTCAAAAGGTGAACTAGATGATAAACAGAGAACTGCAAATTTCAAAGCGTTTCTTGTATCCTCTCTAATTTCTGATTATGATTTAATAGGGTGCAATCTAGTTTTTAAAACGTTTCCTAAAAACAGAAACCTGCAAATTAGTCCCGTTTTCGGTTATACTATCATTCTTCAAAAACAAAATCTCATTTCATTTATGTTATTTCTTTCTTAAGATAACAGATAAGAAAAATCTCACGCTAACTAATTTCCCAGCAATCGCAAGAATCTCAAAGCGACAGCCAATCCCAATCGCAAGATTCTAACACGCCCACTTCGGCCGTCTCGACCAATTCCGAAGCGGCGGCCATCAAAGCGTCACCGGCGATGGTGCGCTGTTCGAAAATCATGAAAATGTTGCGCGACATTCACACCACCGTCCTTTCGAGTTTAGAAGGCATCGCCGATCAGATGGAATGGTTCAGGGAGAATTGGTACGAAGAAGTCGTGCGACAATTGAGGCAAGGCTTGGCGAAATGTTACGCGATCGCCTTCGAGAACCGCGAATCGGTGAACGAAGCGAAAATTACGCCGCACATCCTCAATTTCGTCAAGAAATTGGTGTCGACGTTCGGAATCGGCGTCGAGAACATCACCAGTTCGGCCAACGCCGTCTTTCATTCGGCCGCTTCCGAAAGCCTGGCGAGACGGGCCGAAGCCACTTACCAGGATCCGGTATTCAAGGAGATGAAGCTGGAGTTCACGAAAGATTTCGATTTTTCGCAGCAAAACGCCATGCGCTTGCGCACGTTGATCTTCAAATTGAAGAAGTGGATCAAGATATTGGAGAATCGATCGAAAATATTGATACAGTAAGTTTTTAATATATAGAATGGGGATTCGAAGGCGGCGTTGTTTTACTGCTGTCATTTACTTAAACAGGACGGATTCAGGCATGGAATTATAGTTTTATAATACATAATTTACTTAAAAGAATGAAAACAACTAAAAAATTGTTATTCTTCCCTCGCCCTGCTTCGCTCTTTTTCGTCCAGAGGGCTATTGCCAACTTAAAATCAACCATAAAATATAATTATGTGGAAATTAGTATTTTAACACGCGGGACTGTCCTCTAATCGAAATCGTATTTTCAGGTCGTTCCTCATCGAAGAAAAATGTCGATATCTTTCGAATTTCACTTTAAAAACGGGCGAAGTCGAGCTTCCCGGCGAATTCCTTCTTCCGAAACACACCCATTACTTCGTCCGCATCACCAGATTCATGCCCCGAGTCGATATCGTACAGAAACACAACACGGCAGCTCGCAGACTGTACATTCGAGGTCACAACGGGAAAATCTATCCGTACCTGGTGGTGAACGATTCGGGCCTGGCTGACGCTCGCAGGGAGGAAAGGGTGTTACAACTGCTACGGATGCTCAATCATTATTTAGGGAAACAGAAGGAGACTTCGAGGAGATTCTTGCATTACACCGTGCCGCGCGTCGTGGCCGTTTCGCAGCAAATCCGATTGGTCGAGGATAATCCCGCTTCGATCTCCTTATTGGATATATTCAAGAAAGGTTGTAGCAAGTTGAATATCGAGCACGACGGACCGATTCATCACTATTACGAGAAGTTGGCGAACGTTCAAAGTAGAGGGATCAAGGCGAGTCATCAGGTTTATCGGGAGATCTTGAAGAGCGTCCAGGGTAATATGGTGCCTCGGACTATGCTGAAGCAATGGGCTGTGGCCACTTTTCCCTCGGCCACTGATTATTGGCATTTCCGAAAGATGGTAGGTCACAAAACAGGTTAAATTTGTTCGATGGGTAATTTTTGTTTGCGGTTCCAGTTCACCTTGCAACTAGCGCTGGCTTGCTTCGCCGAGTACGTCTTGCACTTGACTCCGATTGAACCCTGACATGATGTACCTGCACCAAGACTGCGGCTTGGTTAACGTTGCCTATTTCAAATTCGACGTCGATGATAGCACCGGGGAGTTGGACATCACACGCCCGGTTCCGTTCCGGTTAACGCCGAATATCGTGGAGTATCTGTCAGTGATCGGAATTAGTGGACCTTTAACGGCCTCCATGATAGCCACGGCCAGATGTTTCGTCTATCCTAATTTCAAGGTAATAACGAAATATATATTTTTGTAAATATAGACACTCCCATCTACGAAGGTGGAATTATTATTATTACGCCAGAACACCCTAAAGTTCTTGAGATCAATCCCCTTATTGTTCATCTTGCAGTTTTTGCTTCGTAATGTGTAATCTTTTGAATCCGACGTTGAGAGGCGTAAGGATTTATGAGAAAAAGTAATCTTTTTCGTTTTTGGACGGTAAAACTTGTACTTTATATGTACTTTTCCACCAAAACGACAAACGTTTACTTCCCGACGCGGTCAAACATAACCTCACATAACCTCGTTTACAATTTGGGTCTAACTTCACACCATTTATTCCCCCTAGTGACTTTTAAAGCGCGAAATTTAAAATTTAAGCTAAAATCACCATTTTAATTAATTTCATTTTTTCTAAACAGGTCCAAGCGATAATGAGACCCATCTTACGCGACGAAATGGTCTTATCTCGAATTAAGAAAAGCGAGGATCCTGACGTTAAGGAAGAAAGACTGAACGACAACGAGCAACTGATAAGTATGGTTAACAAGGCCGTGACTTCGATAACGAATCGCTTGAGCAGCCTGGCTCATTTCGATGGTCTCGATAGTAAGGTAAAAATGCTTGTTCTTTTGAAAAAAAAATGGAGTTATAATTTCGAATTCGTTTCCTAGGTAAGCACTTTGGTGGCAGCAGCCAGCAGCCACGATAACCTATGCAGGATGGACCCGGCTTGGCACCCATGGTTGTAAAGAGGAATTCTCATCGGGTCAGGTTTCTCAAGTGATCGACGATACATTGCTGTATGCAGTATTATGTTTTGTAACGATTGTATTTTGTATAAAATGTTTGTAGATAATGTTTGTTTGAAAGATATTTGTTTTATTCTCCGTGGAATGATATAATAAAGACTATTCTATATATTCAAGCGTAATTATTCCAATATAACCCACACATTCTTATTTTTATCCCATCTTTATCCGATTTGGCTGAAAGCGCTATCAATAATTGCTAGTGCTTAGCTAACCTTTCAAATAGCCATAGAAATTTGCTGAGAAATCGTTTCGCGTCTTTTATAGGAAAATTATCTCTTCAAAATTGCAAAATTTTTCAAACAGCTTAAAATTCAGACTAAAATGTCACATTTTTGTGCCATTTTTGCTGGTAAAACTTTTGCCTTTTTTATATCGATTTTATTTTCTTAAAATGACAAAATTCTCAAATCCCGAACTCAAATTTCGACTAAAATGTCACATTTTTTGTGCCATTTTTGCTGGTAAAACTTTTTGCCTTTTCTATATCGATTTTATTTTCTTAAAATGACAAAATTCTCAAATCTCGAACTCAAATTTAGACTAAAATGTCATATTTTTGTGCCATTTTTTGCTGGTGAATCTTTTTGCCTTTTTTATATCGATTTTATTTTATTAAAACGATATTTTAGTCTAAATTTGAGTTCGGGATTTGAGAATTTTGTCATTTTAAGAAAATAAAATCGATATAAAAAAGGCAAAAAGATTTACCAGCAAAAAATGGCACAAAGAATTTGAAATATTAGTCTAAATTTGAGGTCGTGATTTGAGAATTTTGTCATTTTAAGAAAATAAAATCGATATAAAAAGGCAAAAAGATTTACCAGCAAAAAATGGCACAAAGAATTTGAAATATTAGTCTAAATTTGAGTTCGTGATTTGAGAATTTTGTCATTTTAAGAAAATAAAATCGATATAAAAAGGCAAAAAGTTTTACCAGCAAAAAATGGCACAAAAAATATTACATTTTAGTTTAAATTTGAGCGCGTGATTTGAGAATTTGGTCATTTTAAGAAAATAAAATCGCTATAAAAAAGGCAAAAGTTTTACCAGCAAAAATGGCACAAAAATATGACATTTTAGTCTAAATTTGAGTTCGAGATTTGAGAATTTGGTCATTTTAAGAAAATAAAATCGATATAAAAAAGGCAAAAAGATTTACCAGCAAAAAATGGCACAAAAAATATGACATTTTAGTCTAAATTTGAGTTCGAGATTTGAGAATTTGGTCATTTTAAGAAAATAAAATCGATATAAAATAGGCAAAAAGATTTACCAGCAAAAAATGGCACAAAAAATATGACATTTTAGTCTGAATTTGAGCTCGAGATTTGATAATTTTGTCATTTTAAGAAAATAAAATCGATATAAAATAGGCAAAAAGATTTACCAGCAAAAATGGCACAAAAAAATTGAAATTTTAGTTGACATTTGAGGTCGAGATTTGAGAATTTGGTCATTTTAAGAAAATTAAATCGATATAAATAAGGCAAAAATTTCGCCAGCAAAAAATGGCACAAAAATAGCAGGAAATTTGCGACATTTTACGTCGTCAACGTTCATTTCTTTCAAAGTTTTCAAAATTTTTAAGATCAAACGTGAAATTTCAATATTTTCGATCAATGCTTCAGGCAAACTCGTGATTGCTTCGATGTGTAAAATTGACAGTGGGGCTTTAAGATTGATTCGCTAAATCCGGCTGAACGTAACGTACGTTCAGGGAACACCATTAATGTGTTCAGCTAATAGAGCGGCTTGAGTCGCTTTATCTGGCTGAATGCAACAAGAAACTTTGAGAAGGCGGTGATGCGTTCAGCCGATCAGCGGTTTGAAGAGGGGTCCAAAACTCGCTCCCTACGGCTGAACGAAACGAAGAATTCTGTGAAACGGTTTGCTAAAGATGTAAAGTCGATCGGCTATTTTCAGCTGAACGCATCTAACACGTTGGGCATGCCGGCGCGCGTTCAACCGACAGAGCGGTTTGTTGTTAAGAGGATATAGCGATTTTAAATCCTTAAAATGACGAAATTCTCAAATTATCACGTAAAATTCAGAATAAAATATGGCATTTTTTGCTGGTGAAATGCTTGCACTTAGGAAAATTTGTCATTTTAAGAAAATAAAATCCTTATAAAAAGGCAAAAAGTGGCACAAAAAATGTGACGTTTCAGTCTGTATTTTACGTCATTCTTTCAGATTTTTGCAACTTTACGAAAATAGGATCAACAATTTCAATTTTAATTCGCCAATTGATAATCCTTTTTCGGAAAATTTTCAAAGTTTGAAAGACGTTCCCGTAAAATATATGACATATATTCAAACTGAATAATATAACGAACTCCTAGCTTCGCGCTAAGACAGGAAATTTAGTAGATTTGTAATTTAGTAACTTTGAAAACGATCGATTAATTTTTCTTGACCGGTTATTTTGTGTAATTGCAGTTTTTTTTAATTATGTCCCCCATTAATACAGTTTTCTGTAATCATTTCGCATTTAATTACAGACAACTATAATTACTTCAGTCTCCATTACATTTTTCCTTAACCATATCATGTTCGATTACAGTTTTCTGTAATTACCTCAGACGTGGTTATAATTTCCTGTAATCGTTGCACGTCGTGATACAGTTTTCTGTACCTACTACATGCTCTAATACAGTTTTCTGTATTCGAAGATAATGAAATGACAGAAATCTATAACGATTGTAGGTTAGTAAAGTATTTGTTTAAGAGATGGCGCAGGTCAATCTAAAGGAGACCGCTTATTTTTATTATAATCAATACCATAATGGGATACTTCACCACATGGCTGTGCGTTGTTGTTACATCCCATAAACCTTACCATCGGTTCCCGAAATTAAATAAAAAGGAAGAAAAACCGTTTCTCTTCGTAGCAGAAGAATTGTCTGAAATTTTAAACAACTTTTCTGAGTTGACGTCAGACTTGTCATTTGTACAATAGAAAAGAAAATGTATGAGTAATAAAGGACGAGGATTAATTTTAGGAACTTGCTTCTAAGCGAATAAGGATGAAATCTATCCAGGAGTCTGGCTAAACGTTCTACGTTCAACCAAAAAGGTGGTGAGAATGAAATCTACTTGCCGACTCCGACTGAACGCACCTTTTTTGTTGGAAATCCATAAATGCGTTCAACCAGCCGATTTAATGTTGATGATCTAAAATCGATTCGCCAATTCTGGCTGAACGCATCTAAAATTTGTATAACTGACGTTTTGTTGCGAATGTAATATTTACTTAGTCTCTGGCTGAATGCATCTAGTTAGAAAAATACCAATGTTCAGTCGACAAAATGCTATGCTGTTAAGCGAATTGGTTGAATGCGTCTAAAAATTTTTCTGCATGTTCGAACGCGTTCAGCCGATGACTAAATTACGTTTAGGAGTAGGCTGCATTTTTGCCGACTGTTTATTTGATTTTCTAACAACGGTGTAAAACTCGAAGATGTAAGCATTTTCGTTCGCTTACGATAATCGCGTCGTTTTTGTACTATGAAAGTTGCTTACCTTGTTTGGGGGCGATTCCATCGTCTGGTTTTCGAATTCCACTCGACCTAGGGATAAAAAAATGAAGGAAAACGTCTCGATGATATTGGGAGGCAAGTTCACAAAATAAAATAAAATAAAACACGAACTATGAAAAGGAGTTCTAGTCAGGTTTTATTTATTTGCTGTTGTATATGTTGTGTGATATCCTCCAATCGAGGATCCTTATTTCTCCTTTTTTTTTTCAATTTTATTCATTTATTTATCCATTTTATTTCATTATTTATCCATTTTTCTCTTTAATAGTCTTTTGTAAAAATAACATACAATTCAACAAATGAAAACAAAGAAAGGAAACAGAGGAAGGGGATACCTTCTTTCCTAAATTAATGGCGGGGTGAAAAGCAAGCGCGCGCGCGGCACGGCGGAATCAATTTTCTAAATTAAAAATATTTCATCAAAATCTCACGTGAAACGGGGATGGGGGGAGAGGGGGAAGAAAAAGGTATCTCGTTTTATCATCATTATCAATACAAAACAATTATTTACGATCAAAAAGGTGCCAAATCTGTACGATTTTCTTCAATTCTTTTTTTTTCGTTTTTTTTTTCTTTTTTGAAATATGAGGCGCTCGCCGTGTTTTATTCTTTTAAATTCTTTTCAATTTTAAGAGACTCAACGTAAAGACAACAGCTAAATTACTCGAAAATCAATTTAAGGCACCTACGTGTATGTATGTATGTATGTATGTATGTGTGTGTGTTGTATAATTTGTGTATTCTTCGAAAATCAATAATATGCAAATTTCGCCGTTTGAATGAGAACAAAAAACAACAACAACAACAAATGTTGCCGTAATCTTCGGCGTGATTCTCTTATCTCTTTCGTGGTATTTCGCGTTAAATCGGGCAAATTTGGAACGTAAAACGTGTGCGGGTGTGTGTGTGTGTGTGAGTGCAAGAAGAGATTTTTCCACAAAATTAAAAAAATATGATTTATATGAGAACGGAAGGGCGACAAAAAAAAAACAGAAAAAATTGGAATGACATAATCTAAATACATCTACGAATATTGTAAAACGAGGGCGCGAAAAACTTCAGTATTTTCCAAAAGCTATTCGACGCTTAGAATTATCACCCCCTGATCAAAGTCGAACATCTGAAAATTAGAGAGAGACACACACAATCGATGGATATCATCGATGATAATTCTAAGCAACGAAGCGCTTGTACAAAAGTCATAAATCAATATTACGAACAAAATACCATTTTTAGGGATTTGCTCTCTCTCTCTTTCTCTTTCTCTCTCTCTCTCGCTTCCATAATTCATTTCTTATTGTCACGACCGATTAAGCAAAAGAAAACCAAAAAAAACTATAGGGAAAGGAGCGGTGGCAAAAGAAAACTTTTTGCGGGTAATGAGCGGACGGCAAAGATAAATGTTAGGGAAACAAAACGTTTGAGGAAACTAAACGGGAGGGGGGGCACAGAAACGTTGGGGAATTACAGCGGAAAAAATTGGGAAAACGAGGGGGAAATCGCCAAAAAAGGTAAAGTTGGGGAAACGAAGAAAAATCGCAAAAAGAGAAACGAGGGGCGATACGAAAAAATGGGGAAAAGTTGAGGGTGGGGAAGGGAGGGGGTAGCGAAAAAAGGGAAAACTTTGGGAAACAAGAGAAAACGGGGGCGATTACGTAACGGGAAAAGTTGAGGAAACGAAGGGGGATCGCGAAAAAGGGAAAAAGTTGGGGGATCACAAAAGGGGAAAGTTGGGGGTACGAGGGGGAACCGCGTAAAGTTGAGGTAACGGCGGGGGAATCGCAACGGAAAAGGTTGGGGAAATGGAGGGGAGTTACAAAAGGGGGAAAACAACCATCGTTCCTTCTCTATCGTACACATTCGATCGTTCCGATACGAAACGAATCGAGCTTTTCCGATGCATCCGCGGAGGAGTCTCGAATTAATTTTAATAATCGTGTGACGTTCTCGCGTCGTCTCCCTTTTTCCTCCCCCTCTTCCGAGAGGAGGACAGACAATTGAATTTCTGGGGGACGACGAATTAATTAATGATAATTCATTTAGCAAAAGGAGGACGAGCTGGCGGGAGGAGGGAAAACAAAAGAGAAAACGGTAAGGAGAAAAAAAAAAACAAAAGAAAAAAGGGGCGGACAAAAACAGAAGAAAACGTAATTAGAGAGGGAGATGGGGGGATATAGTCAGTCGAAATTGAAAGGTGCTTGTCGGAGAATATAGAAGCACGATAATAAAGGAAATTTCATTCTCGAGTAACCTAAAACACATCGATTGTCATTTTTTTCGAACGTGCAACGAATGTCTTTCCGACTCGTTTCTCGAAACCGTCAAAGTCCAGCTTTGAGCTTTCGATAAAATACTTTGTACATTCCTCGTATGGGGGCGGGGAAAAAATATATAATTACGTTCATCATCATCTATCACCGTCGACGCTCATCGCACATTCGATCTCAAACTTCCAATGGAATTAATAAACAAGGCTCGATCTTTAAGATTTCGACTACTTCGTTCGGGTGGAAATTCAACAATTGAAAACGGGGAATTGAGGAAGTTGGAGGGACGAGGAAACGGAAAGGAACGGGGGATTTCTAACACATCGTACAACGCTTTGTCGAATGATTTCAATTTTTTTCCTTTTTTTTTTTTTAGTATTTTTGCTTTACGAGTAATAATAAAGTAGAAAAAATATATATACGGTAAAAAAGTGATGCGGAAGAAGAAGAAAAAAAAAACAGATGAAAGATGAGAAACGAATGAAAAACGAGAAAACTAGGCGCGTCGGGGAAAAATATACAAAAAAAAAGCAAGCTTTGTCACTTATGTTTAGGTCCTCATTTAATCGACACAGGACAGTCGATGTGTTTCCGTTTACGACCTAAGGCGAGGAAAATCCCGACCGTTTCCGGAAACGTCGACAAACTCAATTGTTTTTTCTCTTTTCTCTCAACGTTCCAGTCATCGAAGATGTTTCTCGCTTAAAGACGCGTGGAAGAAATGGAGGGGGATGAAAAGAAGAAAACAAAATTGGGGAACCGGAAGGAGGAAAGGTGTGGGTCGGGGGAAGGGGACACGACAGTGGTAATAATAATAATAAATGTCCTTTTTTTATATAATTCCTTTCACTAAAAAACGCTTTACTCCGTCCCCGTCGCCGGGCTAACGTTATGGCGTCGGTCCGTGCTGCTGTTGCGGATGTGGTACGATGACTTGTATGGGAGCGCCCCTGGTGGCGGTTGCTGTAAATAATGCATACTGGCCTGCATCATGGCGGCGGGTTGCGTCTGAATGATGGGGCACATCATTTGGAATTGCGGGTGTCCTTGCGGGGGTGCCGTCTGGTACTGTTGGGGCGGTTGAGGCGGTCCCTGTCCGCCCGGCGTGTAGGGGGCGGTTGCGCGGGGCTCGGCGCGTTCGACGGATTCGAAGGTATGTACTGGAGCTGCGGCGGAGATTCGTACATTCTGACCGCGTGCATCTGCTGATAGGTCTGCGGATTCAGACCCTGATAGATTTGAAATTGGGGTAGGGGAGCGGGAGCCAATAAGGGTTGACCGGTGGCGGCGGCCACTTGCATCTGCGTCATGTCCGCGCGGATTTGACCGACGGGTACTGCAAACGAGAATAAAAATAAAAAGAGAAACATTAAAACACTTATTCCATTAACGATACCAACTTAAAAAATTACAATTGAGGTTAAACAACTGTAATATCTGTCTCGACAATATTACCACCTTCAAATAGACATTTTGGCATTTATGGGAATATCGTTACTAACTTAAAGCCCGATATTCGAGGTTAAACGAGGGTAATATCTGCCTCGACAATATTACCACTTTTTAAACGTCAAAAATATTTCAAAATTTGAGGTTAGACGTTTTAACATTTATGGGAATATCGTTACCAACTTAAAACCTAACATTTGAGGTTAGACGACTGTAATATTTGCCTTGACAATATTGCCACCTTAAAATCTCGTAACGTTAAATATCAAAAATGAGTCCAATTTGAGGTTAGAAGTTTTGACATTTATGGCAATATCGTTACCAACTTAAATTCTGACATTTCAGCTTAAACATCGTGATATTTGCTTCGACAATATTACCACCTTAAAATCCCCTAACGTTAAACGTCAAAAATATTTCATATTTGAGGTTAGACGTTTTGACATTTATCTCAATTTCGTTACCAACTTTCAACCTAACATTTGAGCTTAAAGATTGTGATATTTGCTTCGATAATATTACCACCTTCAAATCTCGTTACCTTAGACATAAAAAATAATTCAAATTTGAGGTTTAACATTTTGACATTTATACCAATATCGTCGCCAACTTAAAACCTGACATTTGGGGTTAAATGAAGTTAATATTTATCTCGACAATATGACCATCTTAAAGTCTCCTAATATTAAACGTCAAAAATAATTCAAATTTGAGGTTAAACGTTTTGACATTTATCTTAATATGGTTATCAACTTAAATTCTGACATTTGAGCTTAAACGACATTTATGGCAATATCATTACCAACTTAAAACCTAACATATGAAGTTCAACAATATTAATCTACCTTACAACCTTAAAATCCCCTAACGTTAAACGTCAAAAATATTTCAAATTTGAGGTTAGACGTTATGACATTTATCTCAATTTAGTTAACTTAAAACCTAACATTTGAGCTTTAACATTGTGATATTTGCTTCGACAATATTGCCACTTTAAAATCCCCTTACGTTAAATGTCAAAAATAATTCAAATTTGAGGATGGACGTTTTGACATGCATCTCAATTTCGTTACCAACTTTAAAACTCACATTTGAGGTTAAACGACGTTAATATTTACCTCGATAATATTACCATCTTAAAATCTGCTAACGTAAAATATCAAAAATAAGTCAAATGAAGGTTAGACGTTTTGACATTTATCTCCATATCGTCACAAATTTAAAAACTCACATTTGAGGTTAAACAACGTTACCATCTGCCTCGACAATATTACCACCTTAAAATCACCCGACGTTAAACGTCAAAAATAAATTCAAATTTCAGGTTAGACGTTTTAACATTTGTGGCAATATCGTTACCAACTTAAAACCTGATATTTGAGTTTAAACGACTGTAATATCTGCCTCGATAATATTACTTCCTTTAAATCTCTTAAACGTGAAAAACAATTCGAATTTGAGGTTAAACATTTTGACATTTACGACAATATCGTTACCAACATAAAACCTCACATTTGAGGTTAGACGACGTTAATATCTACCGCGACAGTATTGACAACTGCAACATTGTCTCGCCAGTAATATTCCTGCCAGTATTGGCGCGAAAACGATCGTTTTGAAGTCAACTTTAAATTCAGAGCCGAAACTAGTTGAGTACCGGCCATTTCGAGCGATACTAAACAGTTCTACCAAACTCAAATATTGCAACGTGCCCGTGCACTCATCGAAATCCTTGAAAATAATAAAAGAGAAGTAATATTCCATCGTTTTACATACTACCATCTTAAAGATCGTTCGCGCCATCACTCATCGATTCGAAACGGACGTTTCGACCCTAACTACGTGGTCATCATCAACCCTTCTTTACTTTAACGGTCATCGTTGATCTTGCGAGATTTTGGCGTTTCATTCGGGGGTCTAATCAAGGCACACTTACACTTTCGGAATCGATTATTTTGCGGTTGTGGTTGGTACTGCGGCTGGCCGGCCATCATGTAACCCATCGACATCATCATCGGCATCTGCGGCTGTCCGGGGGCCCGCTCAGCACCGGCGGCACGTACGGATTGCTCGGGGTTTGCGGGGTGTGCGGACGACTAGCCGTCGGTGTACTAGGAGACCTTTAGAAATTAGTGAAGGTGATCGGTTAGTGTCGAAAGCGGTTAAATAGAGGGAAAACAAGCGATAAAGGACGCGAAGGAAAAATCGATAACACGCCAAAAACGATTGTTAAAACGACAACAACAAAAAAGATTAGAGTAGCTATTTTACGCACCCTGATGATGACGATCCGGTCGTCGAAATACGTATTCGACTAAAGCTGTTTACAAATGTTATTCGCTTTAGATGGTTAATTTAGAGCCCTGATGATGCGCAACTTATACCGAGTTCGCTTTAAGAATGCAGTATAGATGGCGCTCTGAACCGAAGCAAAATCAAAATAGGACAAACTCCTTTCGGATAAGTAAGGTAATGTTAGAGAAAATTTTTTCAAGTGTCCGTATTAAGATACGATAAATATTTGACCAATCAGATTCGGTATCGATCACCATTGATACCCACGCTGCATTCTTAACGTGAACGAAGTACATTTATCGAAATTAGGTGAAATTAAAAAAGGCATAAAGTTATTAGAAGAGAAAGGGAGAAAAAATCGACGTCAAAATGATTAGAAAGCGTTAAAAAATAAGAACGGAAACCGAACAAAATAACGGCCAAGTTTCGAAGCGTCCGTTTCCGGTTGACTCACCGGGGCGTAAACGGTTTGGCAGTCGGATTCAGCACGAACTCCTTCGCGTTCGGATTCAACGTGGATTGCTTCAACGTATTGGT
>CM076095.1:35685876-35785876 GCA_038088585.1 Chrysina gloriosa | reverse complement strand
ACCCTATGATCATTATTATGGAGCACTAAGCAGTTCTTTTACATGCAACAAAAAAATGGAAGGAAGAAATGAACCAAAACCGAAACCGAAAATGGCGGAAAGGTAGGAAATAAAAAACGAACTGTATATAAATAACAGAAGAATAATAATAATACAGAATGGAATTAAAGAAAACATTGAAGAACTGAAGAGAGGAGGGTTATTACGTGTTTTGTGTGTGTGCAGGGCTGATTTCGATTTTTCTTGTTTTTTTTTTTTTAGTTGACTTACCCGTGCCTAAATCTGCGTCTTCTGCGTATGGATAATGTGGAGACACCGCCATTATTTTCAGCCCTGCACAGATATCGAATAAGACTGTCATCAAAACAAATCGTTCTTTGCATCAAAACAATCAAACCAAAAAACAAAAACAAAACAAAAGAAGAGAACACGAAAAGAGAAAAGAAATAAACAGGGGGTTTGGGTAGCAAGACGTAAAAGTGAGTGTAATATACAGTGTTCAGTTCCCTAGTAATAGAGGATTTGCAAGAGAAAAAAATAAAGTTAGAAGTTGGCCAGTGTAAGATCCCCACCAAAAACTAAAATTTTTTTTTAATCTTAACCAAAAATAAAACGCATTTATGGTCATGAAATCTTTTTGGTTATGTACTGAATTCTCGTTCGTAACACGACTACTACCCGTACAAACGAATCGAAAATCTTTGAATTTAGGTCGGGAAATTGTTCTGGTAGTAGATCGTCGTATGTATTTCAACAATAGGCGGTATTTTTTGTCTCGGTGGTAGTTGTTTCAAGCAGTAAAATTGCCCAAAAACGTTGTTATTGAAATACATACGACGATCTACTACCAGTACAATTCCCCACTCGCAATTCAAACGATTTCCGACGCGTTTTGTAGTTGTTTTATGCACGAAAATTCAGTAAAAAAATTGATTTCGAGGTCATAGATACGCTTTGTTTATCGAAAGAGAATTGTACTGGTACTAGATCGGCGTACGTATTTCAATAAGAGGCGGTATTTTTTGTACGGGTGGTAGTTGTTTGACGCAGTAAAATTGCCCAAAAAGCGTTGTCGTTGAAATACATACGGCGATCTACTACCAGTATAATTCTACACGTGCAATTCAAATGATTTCCGACGCGTTTTGTACGCGTTGTAGTTGTTTTATGCACGAAAATTCAGTACGAAAAACTGATTTCATAGTCATAGATACGTTTTGTTTACGGTTATCACAAGAGAATTGTACTGGTAGTAGATCGTCGTATGTATTTCAACTAGAGGCGGTATTTTTGTCCCGGTGGTAGTCGTTTGACGCAGTAAAATTGCCCATAAACTTTGTCGTTGAAATACATACGACGATCTACTACCAGTACAATTCTGCACGTGCAATTCAAATGATTTTCGACGCGTTTTGTACGCGTTGTAGTTGTTTTATGCACGAAAATTCAGCAAGAAACAATGGATTTCATAATCATAGAAACGTTTTGTTTACGGTTATCAAAAGAGAATTGTAATGGTCGTAGATCGTCGTATGTATTTCGACAAGGGGTGGTATTTTTTGTCTCGGTGGTAGCTGTTTGACGCAGTAAAATTGCCCATAAACTTCGACGATCTACTACCAGTACAATTCTGCACGTGCAATTCAAATGATTTTCGACGCGTTTTGTACGCGTTGTAGTTGTTTTATGCACGAAAATTCAGTAAGGAAAAAATGATTTCATAGCCATAGATACATTTTGTTTACGCTTATCAAAACTGAACTGGTAGTATTTCAATAAGAGGCGGTATTTTGGTACGGGTAGTTGTTGTTTTACATACTGACATTGCCCAAAAATTAAGTAATTACTAGAAATATACGAAATTCACGTCGCTTGCCGTTATTTTTGTAACTCGAACTCGCGTTCTTTTATAAGGACCGTCTCTGTATATTTATTTCTATACAATTTCTCACAAGCAAGGTTAACTTGTTTCCTCAAACTGTCTGATAACACGCAAGAAATAATTTTTATAAAAACGTGCAAAGGACACCAACAACCAACGCTCAAAACCTGATTTAAAATCGCTGGAAAAATGTTACGAAGTCCGCCGTAACGATAATTTCGTCGTTTAGTAACCGGCAAAACAATGATGCAACTGTCGTTCTAAGTAGCGTTAATTGCATATTTACAAGGTTTATTTTTACTCGGCATTAATTTTTCAAATAACGCAGAATAACTCCACAATTAAAGCAATGACACTTGCGTAATGTGGTGGCGATTAGAAAACAAAAACGAAAATCGAAAAACTTTCGCTTAGTCATCCGTCTTGCACTTTTCTAGAAAAAGACCGAAACGTTTGGGGGTCAATCGGGTGAATGCGAAAATAATTCTTTAATCGCGTTAAAAGCAATTTTTGTTAAGTCGGAGAAATGCATAAATGTTAATATCATTAAGTCCGTTTGGGACGATACTAATCTACAAATCTGGTGGTGATTGCGCGTTTTGTCTGTCCTATATACGATTTGTCAGAATGTCAATTTGATCTATTCCGGATTGTTCCCCGGTGGCTTTTTTGTTAAGTCGAAGAAGTGCATGCATTTTAATATCATTAAGTTCGTTTGGGACGATACTAATCTACAAATCTGGTGGTGATTGCGCGTTTTGTCTGTCCCATATACGATTTATGAGAATGTGGATTTGATGAATTCCGGACCGTTGTCCGGCCACTTTTTTGTCGTACACGTTTCTTAGGGTTTTCTCAAGGTCATCCGGGCGATTTTCAGAAAACTGATGATCAAAATGGTTTTGTTATCATAAGGTTTACTTTAGCACCTTCAACTTTAGGGGAAGTTAGACTTAGGCGCGTAGCATTAAAAAAGTTAAAAAAATATAACAACAAAGAAAAATTGCGTTTTGAGGAGTTATCGACAGAAATTTAATTAACAAAAACATGTTGTAGAAAATCGAAGGTGGCTACTCACATAGTTTGATTGTAATGCGAAAATTTTTGGTAAGCAGAGAAGAAGTGCGTAAACTGCAATATCGTTAGGATTGCCTAGGACGATAGTAATCTACGAATCTGGCGATCACTGTGCGATCTTTTCATTTAACGAAGCATGATATGAACGACCTGGCTTCGTTAGTAACGAAACACATGTCCCGAATAGCCAGACATACACGAGAAATTTCTGAACGATCTGCGGATACTGTCGATATCAACGTTGGACGAACAAATTCCCTACAAACTCGACCGAAAAACGATCGAAACTCACGAATTGCTTGAGCAAGCCTACGAGGAGTCTGCAAGTTACAAGGCGGGTGAAGAAGTTTAAGCAGGGCCAGAAAAGGGTGGACGATGACTTCCATCAACAAGCCAAACCATTTCGTTCTTTCTCGTGTGTGGGCCCGGCTAATAAGGACGAAACTATAGTCTGCGGTTGTGGTCCGTCATTAATTTTTGTCTCGTCTTTTTATCCATCCTCGTTTGGGGCTTTTATCTGTGTATTTGTTTATGGCTCTAGACCGCGATTATCTCACGTCAACAGACATGAAAGGAAAATAACAACCACAATAGGGAAAAAGTCATCCGACTGATTTGATTGATTGATATTGGACTTTTTTAAGTCCACAAACCCACGACTATAAACAAATGATAAAACGTAGAATTCGCCTCGTCATTATCGAAGTATTCCAATTAGAGCACTAAAACTGTTCGCCAAATAATAAAAATATGTACATATACAAGTGGTATTAACCGGATCTTTGTATGTACACTACCGTTCATAAGTGAGGAATCATTAAACGTGTCTAGACGACGGTATTATTTTTGACACAAATATAAAGCAGTTTCTGAGATGTTTATTTATTATTCTCAGACTATTGGGGAAGAGTGGGGATACTTGAGCCAGTCATTGTATTTTGTCTGTAGTTCAATTCAATTTGACAAAGATGGCATCACTGTTTAGTGTTGGCTACTATTTTGGTGTGGAAAAAACCTCAGCCGTCTTGAAACAAGTTTGAAGCTATGTTGTATATTTGCTGTTTTCAACCTTTCTGAAATAAATAATTGGGTAAGTGGTTTTCAATTTTTATTTCCAATAAAAAGACGTACTGACCGAAATCTTTGCAGTTTAAGCATAATTTTTGTTGCATGAAAGTTTGAATAGAAGCATGCATAACCTAAAAATAGCCGTTAAAACGAAAATGGTGAAGATGAGGATACATCTGACACTTATGCAGGGTATCCCGATATTACTCAAATTACATAATAAAAATATTTTTGATGATGATGAATTCCTAAGCTTATATGTGACTGATAGGATACTGACAGAGTCTGATGTCCCTGTGAAAGCTTCTGAAGGTTTAAATATGGCAAGGGAAGGTACCAACGAAACTTAAACTGCTACAGGTGGTCTTAGGCATACGCGTCATCTTTTCCCCTGAAGTCCTGCATTGATGAACTGTCCAGGGCCCTCTACAAGTGAATCCATTGTTTCTGCAGAAGTCGTAAGACATTACCCAAAAGTCTTGCCTCGTTTGACGAAAGGCGGTAGGAAAAAGGGTAAATCCACAATCCCGAGAAGTTAATAATTGAAAAGACTCTTTTGGAAAAAGAAGAAATAAGAAAATGGAAAAAGAAAAAGTGAATGAAAATACCTATTTTAAAACAGAAAAGAGTCAGCTTTTCCCAGAGAAATCAAAGAAAAGAACATTATGAGAATCTGATGATACAGAAAGCGTGAGCTCGATCATTCCACAGAGTGATCAGTGACATTGAAGATGAGATTGTGAACAGGAAGCCAAGCATGGGCGACTAATTCTTAGTAAAATTCGAGGGAAAGAAAACTGTAAAACGATTTCTTGGACAAATGACTAACGCAGAAGAGGAAGGACTGACGGTTAATTTAACAAGTTTAATTGACCTCCAGTTGACGACATGTTGTTGAAGATCAAATTGCGATGATTCTTCAACCCCCAATCATCAATACCAAAAACGATCATTTGACGAGTTTCATTTTCAAAACTGGTTTTGGAGGACTTTCCGTTTCTTAGAATATAAGTTTTAAACAATAATCTGTGTAACATAAGTTTATATGTCAAATTATTTTTATTTTCCAGATCAAGTATCTCGATCCCCTGGATCACGTGTGCCCACCATGGTGATACTTCAGCCATGCTGTAAACTGCTGTAAAATGTTTCTTTCAGTTTTTAATATTCTAAAAATCATATTTTTTAATAAATTATTTAATAGAGAACAAAACAAAGTTTATCATGACATTTTCAGCTTGGGTTAATCCAGTCACATAAAACTTAAAATAATCAAAAATAGAGAAGTGGCTCAACTATGCTTGCTCTCTCCTACTTATCGCGCAGTGCAAGGAACTGTTAAGAGTTATCAGGAAATTGGATCAACAACATTAAGAAAGCGTTTCCGGAATTGTAAGGTCCAAACGTCTTGAGTCAACTGCGCATGCGCATTAGTTCTAGAATTGCTTACAACAGGAGGTTCCAACAAACCTGAGAGAAGTTACAAAATGCTTGGGAAAATATGTCACAGAATACTTTACTCAAGATTGCCTAAAATTTGCTGTTATTAAAAGTAAGGGGGTAGTTATTTTGACGAAGGAAAAATTGAATGAACGTTTTAATTGTTAATATGTAAACACGTAAATTATTTTTAAATAATAAATGCATTTTAATTTGAAACCTTTTTTTCTACCGTTTTCTTTAGTGATCCCTCACTTATGAACGGTAGTGTACACACAAACAACCAGCTATCAGCTATTCAACGTGTTTTCGAGGCCTTCGTTCATCCGTAAACGAATTCTCGCGCAAATATCGATAGGAATTGTTTTCCCTTTTTGCGTCGTTTTCCACAATTTAGACCGCGTCGTAAGCTAGTATAGAATACCACGTTTCGATCGTCGTATCAGACCTATATATATACGCACATACGGGCGATAATTTAAATAAATTACACTCGATAATCAAGCGCGTTGATATGAAAATTAAGTTATATCAGGTTATATTAACCCGCACGCGATTGCGATTATATTCATAATAATAATGAGCAACCTAAACTTCCATTGCATTCACCACCGCAACCTATTTATTGAAGAAAAAAGGGGTCCAGCGTCAATAAAGAGAGAGAGAGAGAGAAAAAAGTGGACGTTAGCTTCGGAAATAACCCGTGCTAAAAGCGTACTTGTAATAACTATTACACATAAGAAATTAATCGCGGTGCAAACCCGTTTCGGAGCGAGCCAAAGACTCACCTGTAGTAAGAGAGCAGCCCGTTCTGCAAAACAAACCATCTCCTCTGGTAACCTTTGAGATAATTGGTCCACTTGAACAGCCATCCTTTCATCACCGGCTCGCTCTGCGAGCCCTTGATGCTTGGACCGTCACCCATCATAAATTCGATACACTGACCGCCGATTAAACCGAAATTGTGGCCTCAATTTGACACGTCTAGCATCTTGAATGACAGTACAAACGTCAAATGAGCGAACCCGAAGGGTATTCTCGTACGTAAATATCTACCTTACCGACCGTACAGGTCTGCCAACTTCAGCTGTCATCCACCATCCGAATCATCCGTATTTAAATAGCGATCGTTTAAAAATCCAATTTAGTCCAATTTTATCCAATTAATCGCGACTAATCCCATCGATTAAGCTCGATTTAAATCAATTAAGTTCGAATCTAAATAAATTTCTCTACTTAAGTTCGCCAATCTTGACAGTTATGTATATTGGCTGACCTGTCCGTCGTCGTCCGTCCATTGTTTTTTTTTAACCGTCCATCCGTCAGCGAAGAATCCCAGTCTTTGTACGAAAGCCGTCTTAGAAGTGTCAATGATTACATTTTTAAGGTACGATCCGCCTCCCCCTTTCGATAGGACTTTAAGGCTCCCACGTCGCCCCTCCTCATTATCGAATTTTTAGGTCGCGTTTTTGGCCAACCTAACCCGTCCTTCAGGCGAAGATGTCAGTCAGACAGTTGGGGCTGTCAAACGGAACTTCCGCGAGACAAAAGCGGTTCTCCATCGACGACGCTTTCGAGGAGGAGACCGACGAAGCGATCAAAGTGTACGGGGCCACCACCACCAGGTCTCCCGTCTCACCGAACGGGATGACCAATGGAGATTGCACCAGTATACGGATAGATTCATCGAGGTAATCCTAATTTGGAAAGGTTTTAGGGCTGTATTTGTACCAATTAATCCCTACAATTTTTCTTTCTTGGTGATTTAATCCTACCGAGAAGGAATAACCCTTTGTCATGATTAATTTTCTAGTTTTCTCTTCCCCAAAGTTTTCGATAGGGGCATGAGCAACATTTCCTATAGTTATTACTAAGGTTTGACAAACGAGTGCATGATAAGATCATTAAGTAGTGTAAACCAGACTAATGCTGTCGCACCACTACCTATCACCAGTTCGGTTTATACTACTTATCATGCACTCGTCAAACCTTAGTTATTATTACCCAAAATCGTCTCCATCTTCAGGAATTGTGTTGCTTTTTGAAATATCTTGTGGTAGAAAATGCTGGTAGAAGTAACCTATAATCCCCCTCCGTCCTTGAAATCCTTTTTTGCCCATACTGTTTTTAATTTAGAGAGAATACAAATGGGATGTCTTCAAAAGATCAAAATTAATCTATTCTTGCAATTAATTAATATTAATTCAATCCAAGGAAAATTAGAAGGACATATTGCGCTGCCACCAGAAATCAACAAATTACAGATTTCTGTAACTATCCCTTTCTGCAGTAATTTCCAATGTAATTTAATGTGGACGAATTCGAGAGGGAAATTAGTGTGACGTCACGCCGCCATTTTTGTTTCTTTCTGTTTCTAAATAAACCGTTTCCCCATAAGAAATAACACGCGTGACAACTTTATAATTTAAAAAAAAATCATTTTCGGTATTTAACGTTGGGTAAGTACTGTATGACGCCAAGTACATATAGCCGCTCAAGTTAATATAAATATGTCCGAGAAAAAGTGTAAAATGTATTTGTTTTAGCAGATTTATTGGAGACATAACGTCAAAGAATACTAACCCTCCGTGGTTACACTTCAATATAGAATGTAGATGGTCATATTGTAGTCCATTGAACCCCGACCAATTCAATAAACAATTACAAAAAAACTATCCGTCCGATATTGATGTAAAAATTCTGGAACATACTATAAACATTTTAGGTTAAGGACGAATAGTTTATTTGCAAGAAAACAAATGGCAATATGATGAAAAAAAGTTATTAAAAATTACAATTTTTACAAAATTAAAAAACACAAAAATCCTATTCACAGTCGATAAATATGAAAAATTTGCGCTCAAAGTGAAAAGTGGGGGTCTGATAGACCCCACGTGACCACGTAGGGCTAAACCATCGAATTTATCAATAAGTTCTGCTTGCTACTGTCAAAAGTAGTAACCACATGTATATGACATATACGTATACAACTACTGATCTATAGCCTGGGCAACCAACGGTAACACCGTACAATTACGAAATAAGTTACGACAGCGTCGCTGACTCCCTACTCCAGTCGTAACTTATTTCATAATCACCGCTGTTTACCCAGACTACTGACCTGCATCAATAAACATGGCGACATGCCGTAAGCACTAATATAGCGCATTTCCGATTTGATCTAGCGTGACGTCATGAAAATCGTTTCCTTGACGTCACGATTAGAAACACGAATTTGTGTTCACAAAAAAAAAACAATTCCATTTTTCAAGTTGAGGGCCGTCTACTCCGCCCGAATTCGGGAAATTTTCTGGTTGTAAACCCCAAAATCGTGTGATGTATCTCCCTTGACGTCGGGGTATTCCCCCAACATTTTCTCGAAATCGACGTTTCATTTCTCAAACTTTACGATTTATAGGGATTCCGACTCGTTGATCCAAGATTACTACGACAACACTAGTCAGGAGAACATACACCGTTCCTGCTTTCGACATCCGAAAGTGCGGGAGAATTGGCGTATGGTTCTCGCAGCTACGACCCTATTATTTATAGGGATAGGACTCCTCGCGACGGGAACGATGGCCCTCGCCGAACCGGAAGCCGGCTTGCAAGGCGCCGTCTTCATCCTCGCCGGTTTCATATGTCTGATTCCGGGAGCCTATCACGTCGTCTATATTTATTTAGCAGCTAAGGGAAAGCGCGGTTACCATTTTCACAACTTACCCTTGTTTACGTGAGAAGATCGAATCGTACGTGCCGTGTGTTTCGTTTCATGTAAGCGCTCAAATTTGCATTTTTTTAGTCGTTTAAGATTAGGATTTATTTTTTTAGGGTGGTCGATGACACCCGAAAAGTGGGAAATATTTTTTTATTCCTATAATTTTTTGTTTGTAAAAAGGGGGCAGATATTTATATGAATACGATGATTGTAACGACTGAGATTTAAACGTTGCTGTTAAGGTAACGAATGGGGAGGGACGTTCCGATTTAAAACGGCTGAATTAAACTGTACTTATTCGAGAGTAAAACTCCGGCGTTCTCGACGCCGATTTGAAACTAACGTAAGCATTTTTCATCGTGTAATTAGGTTATAGTTACGAATATAAAAGCCTGATTTTCTCTTTACTAATAGTAGTCTAGACTAGCGGATTTTATTTATTCAATTTAGGGTAAAAAACAAAACGGGAAGGCTACAGGCGATGAAGCTGATGGGGGTGAACCGCAGATTCTTCGACACTAGCGCCATCTAGGATGAAATATACCGATTGGAAACGGTGGGTACAGTCAAAATCGGTATTGCGCATGGAGAGCCACGCGTCGCGCGTACGCTTTAGTCGACTTGCACGTGCTGAAACGTAGAGCAGTCAGACTTTCATAAGTACGACCTATCAACCTGCGCGAACGAAATGTGACGAATGATGACGCAATATGTACTTCTGAAAGTGTGACTGTTGTACGTATACGTATTGTATGCCCGATACTTGAGCGCATGCGCAATAATGATTTTGACCTTACCCGCCGCTTCCACGCGATATATAGTGACGTAGAAAATCGAACGCTCTGTATATATATATACATATATACATATATACAGACATTTTTGTTTCCGCCGAATGTGGATCGCGCTTTTCATGTTTTTTTTTTTAATATGTATAAGTTGACAGTCGAAAAGCTCAACAACACTTCAATACCATGGCAACGCACATTTACACTTTACCGGTAATTCCGCAAGATGACGCTTTTACCTGTCACGTATTTACTATCCGATCCCTGTCAATCTCGCGCATTTAACTTTAGGAATTGCCTTCAAAAGCGTCAAAACTGCCCCATATTGATCAACCTGGAATTTTGCCTAGGACTGTGCTCTTCTCCCTTACTATATACTATACTATATTCTTTTGCAAGTAGGTTTGACAGTTAAATATGACTTAACACGTATAAGTTTGTGTTTTAAGGTCACGTAGACGAGGGAATGACAGTTGTGTAGTAATCACTGAGCTCACTTCTGAAACGTTTGCTACTTCATTCTTGTTCTTCTTCATATTTCCTATTTCCTTCCACATCGTCTTTTTCTCATTCTTGTTCCTGTTCGCCTTGCTTTTCTCCTTCTTCTTCGTTTTTTTTTTTTTTTTTATAATCGTATCATTCTTGTTATTTTTCTCCTTCTTTTTGATTGATTGCTTCTTACAACTTTTTTTCATTGTCATTGTTTTGTTTCTTGTTCACATCTTTATTCGTGTTCTTTTTCTAATACTTCAACCTTCTTTTCTATTCTTCTTGTTCTTCCTAATTTACTTGATTTTTTTGTAATTTTTCTTGTATATCTTGTTCATCCTATTCTTTAGAATCGTTTTATGTTTATCCTGTTTGGTCCTTTCTATGCTGTTACCACGCGTTGCTTTCCTTCTTCTTCTTCTTCTTGTTCTTCTTGTTCTTCTTCTTTGCTCTATTTTCTTGTTCATATTTTTTCTTTGTTTCTCTTTCTTGGCCATCTTTTTCTAGTCCTTGTTCGTATTATTCTATCACCACTATTTTTTCTAACTATTCTTGTTTTTATTGTTCTTCATCCTGTTCTATCTAATCTGCTTGTTTTTATCCTATCTGGTATTTTTGTTTTTCTTCATACTTCCCATTTCCTTCTTCATTGTTTTTTCTCTCATTTTTGTTCTTGTTCGTGTTGTTTCTCCTCCTCTTCTTTGACTCGTTCATCGTCTGATTCTACTATTACTACTTCTTGTATCTCTTCTTGATTCTCTTGTTCTTCATTTTGTTTTATATAGTTTTCATATTCTCTTGAACTTGTCGTTTTTATCCTATTTCATACTTCTGTTCTTTGTCTTGATTGTGTTTTTCTCATTCTTATTTTTGTTCCTCTTGTTTTTCTTCTTCTGCTTTTCCTTTTTGATCGATTGCTTCCTACTACTGTTTCTTTTTATTTCTTTTTCTATAGTGTCATGTTTCTTATACTCGTTCTTTCTTCTTCGTCTTGTTTTCTTTATCTTTTGTTATTGTTTTTCGATTTCCTTACATAATGAAAGGGAATACAAATTTACGTAGGAAAGATCAAGTTCAAGGTCATCTGCCTTTTTTAAACGAGTGATTTGAGGGTCCGTTTGTAATTTTCCTCGATTCGGAGAGTGACGGATATTTTTGAATGGTACTGTTAGAGAGGGTAGGCTGATTTTGACTTTTTATTGCGAGAAGGGTGTTACCTATTCTCTCTACCCCAACCTCGGGACTGGCGATCTTTTCAACGATAGATTTAACAACCGCACTTCGTTTACGTGAAGAATGCAGTACGAGGAGAGATCGTTTGCGCTGCTGAAAACACGATGGTGTCGCGCCCCAACGGACCGTTTGTTGCCCCCTGAAAACACGATGGTGTCACGCCCCAACCGACCGTTTGTTGCCTCCTGAGAACACGATGGTGTTACGCCCCAACCGACCGTTTGTTGCCCCCTGGAAACACGATGGTGTCACGACCCAACCGACCGTTTGTTGCTCCCTGAAAACACGATGGTGTCACGCGCCATAATTTTTGTAAAATTTATAAAATCACAATTTAGTTAAAAAAATTTATTCATGAAACCGTGCGGCTCGTAAAGTGTTAAAATCAAATCACAATATGCAGGGTGTTGGATTATCTACGTCACTTCGTATACATTCACATCGGTTGTGTTTTATAGTAGACTTTTATAATATAGTTACGGGCTCAAACCATATACTATGTAATCGATTATTTATTTATATTGAACCGACATGATTCTTTTGTTTTTTTAATTATTTAAAAAATATCTAGCTGTATATTTACGTACGTGTCATATTGTAGATCATTAGACGATGTATAAATTTGTGATTTTTCAATTATCTTTTTTATTATACTGTAATAAATCTACATATACCCTATGTAGGATAGCTAAGTTTAATACTAAGTAAGCTGATATTTTCGAATTTACTTCGATTTAAGAGATGTACCTATTTATCCCCTGTATCACTGTAAATGTGTGTATTTACAATCAATTTCGGACCACTCTCGACGATTAAAAGAGGGGGCGGAGCTTAACAGTTTGACCTTGAGGACAAATCGCCCTGAAGATGGTCGTCCTCGAATTGCAATACGGTTCCGAAATCGATCGTCTATTATCCTACTTACTTCGATATGTATGTATTTTAACACGTTACTGATTTGTATCATACTGTAATAATATGCTGATAGATTATATTTATTTATATATATACCACGAATAAAAATATTTTAAATTAGTCGCAGTAATCTTATTTCGTCGTACGAGTTGAATATCTTTGACCTTGAAAGGAACAGTGGTGGTTCGGTTATGGGATGACGCAAAGTGGTGCTGCCATCCAAACGAAACGTGATCTTTTGTGTCGTGCAGGAAACTGATAGAGTGTGTTGATTATAAACGATCTGGACGACAGGACAGGCTCACGTCATCCCATAACTCATCAGCTCTTTAGTGATTATCGGGCCGGTTGACCTCGAGAAAACCTTAAGGGACTTGTAAGACAAAAGAAAACGCGAGACAACAGTCCGGAATTCATAAAAATGGGATTTTGGCAAATTCTATATTGGACAGACAAAACGCCTTATCCCCATCAAATTTGTAAATTAGTTAAAGTAGTTACCGAGACGCTTTAGGGTGGGTGCTACTATACTACGAGCCTTCGCATTCATTGTAAGTTGAAATCGACATTTTTGGCCTCGACTTTGTACCAAGGTCAAATCTGAAATCGTTTGTTTAATCTTTACAATCGGCACTCGAGTAGCTCACTGTGCTGTGCAAAGAACAGCGCAATCCCATAAATCATCCAATATTATTGAAGAACTTAAATGTCAAAAGGCACTATACAGGAGGTAATTTATTAGCTCTATGACAAACATTATCAGATGAAAGTAGCGCAATTGTAAGGCAAAAACGGTGGGCATCGTTCCTTTTTGTGCTAGTTAACAAGTTACATGTCATATTTATAAACAAAGTCAATGCTGTGCTATCATGAAACAAATGCGATGCTTAATATTATGATTATGATACAGTAATGTGGTTAAAAGGTTACAGGCTTTAAACATTTCGGCGACATTTCGAATCCAACATGTAAAAACATGTATAACTTTTTTACTAGCACAAAAATGAACGATGCTTTTATAGTATTTTTGCTTAAAATTGCTTCTACTTTCATCTGACAAAGTTTGTCATAGATCTTATATTAAATAGAGTTTGTTAAAAAGGTGGATGACCATGAGCGCGACTAGGGATTTTTTCTGAAGGAAGGAGGGAGCTGATTATTATATACAGTTCTATTATTATACTTAACAACAAATAATAATCCAACTGGAATTTATTTCAATGTAAAATCGTGTATGGAAATCCGGCGACTTTTTTCAACATTCCCTCTACGTTGTCTGTCCATATTTGTTAACATCGTAAGGAAAATATCATTAAAGGTTGATTCGTTACTAACCTGCCGCTATTAGCGTAGTACGTTGTGGTGCTTAGCGGGGGCTCGCAAGTCGAGCGCTAGAATAAATCTGTGAAAAGAAACAAAACAAAACAAAACAAACGGAAACAAATGAAACGCTCGGTGTTCCAAAAGAAACGAAATAAACAGAAGAGGGGTCAATAATTACAACTTTATTCGCTTAATAATAAAAAAAAATAACACAATCAGTCATAAATAAAAAGAAACTAAAAAAATCACATTGCAACGTATAAAAAAATTGAACTAAAAATCGCTTCAATCCCAGTGAAAGAAAAGACGACCAACACTTACTCGGATAATTTTTTTCATTTTTTATTCTACACATCAACGTTTATATATATATATATATTTTTTTTTTTTTTCGTTTGAACTTAATACACAGATA
This sequence comes from Chrysina gloriosa, assembly GCA_038088585.1. NCBI lineage: Eukaryota > Metazoa > Arthropoda > Insecta > Coleoptera > Scarabaeidae > Chrysina > Chrysina gloriosa. Next base: position 35,771,528 of record CM076095.1, on the reverse strand, counting down.
CATCGATTATTACTAATTAATACTTTCGTTTCACCCTCTTCACTACACCTTCATCCCTTTCCCTAATCCCTAATAAAACAATTGATTAACGATTTCCTCGTGCATGCATATAAATTAATTTGAATTTTTTCCTACTAGCTAACATCGATATCATTGGCTAAATATCACATAATACATCTGTCGTTTCTTCGATAATTCACTTCTTCTCCTCGATTTTATCCTTATCCTTATTACCGTCCCCTTTTATCACCTGGACCATCTTCAAGGTCAAAACGGCCAAAATGGCGTCGAGGGGATCCATAAAACCGCGCTGCAACCATTTCGGAATGGTCGTCCTGGCGTGCGAAAATCCCAGTTTTTGGAGGATGTAATCTATCCCGTATGGTTCGATGTATTTCCCGGCAACGCTCAGCAATCTAACCGTAGGTTCGAGATGCCACGTTTTGCAGTTATAATTCCTCCAGTCCTTGGCGAAGATGTCGCCCTCTAGGCTCAATTTACCTTGAGCGTTATCTCCGGTAGCGCTGGCCGAAGATTTGTGCCCCAACTAAAAGAAAATCGGGGGCGGTTACGGAAAAATGCACCACGTTTAGGGGCGGGGCTACGTACCATTTTCTCCTTCTCCTTGAGGTAGGAGGAAATCAAATCGTGAAGGAAAAAGAACGCCTCGGCGTCCACCGTGACGAAGATGTGATCCTCGAATTCGGTTATGAAACTACACTCTACGATTGGTTTGTCTCCTTCAAAATAAACCACACGTCAGCTTCAGTTCTGTTAAGATCTGTTTTTGTTTTGGAAGCGGTGAAGGAAGAGGAGGAGAGGGAGGGGGCGAGATTGAAGAAAGGAGGGAAGGAGCAAGAGATTGAGGAGAAGAGAGGAACGAAATGAATGATAGTTCTGAAAGAACTTTTTCGTAGAAACGACAAGAAAACACCCTAACCTCAGAATTAAGAAAAAAAGAAGATTCTAGAGCATTGTACAAGATTGAAAAAAACAAAAAAACAATCAACACCAACCTGTCAAGTCCGGTATATTGGACGTTTGTAAATGTTCGGTTTTCAAATGCAATTGGAGGCTGGGCAAGGCGAAGATGACCTCGCGATAGTGATTGGGATCGGTGAGTTTTTGGGCGTTGCTCCCTCTACCCCTCTCTATCGAATTGCTGCCGTCCTTCTCCCGCTCCAGAGAAGGGAATTTGTCCACTTCTAAAACGTAAAGAGAAAAAAGAATACAAAAATTATCCTTCGCTTGCCATGACACGCCCCATTCCCAAGTTGACGTCGCCATCTACGCGGGAAAATCATTACGAATTTTGTTATTTTCCAGCTTCTATTGAGGTAAGTTTTTATTTTTGGGTGAAACTGTACTCTAACTGTACTTTGGTTGATCGAATTTTACACGTTAAAAGTGTAAAATTAAAGTGGTTTTCCTCCGTCCTCTACATAAACTTTGCTTTACCGCCCTCGAGGATTCTGCTAGCTGGACAGGTCCTGAAAGTGCCGATAAGGCGAGGAGGTCAAATCACTCCGGCAATGTTATTCAACTCCAGATACCGTCCATCTGTTGTACTATTGCGGCAACAAAAATCTAAACAAATTTTATTAGGCTATTGGCCACACTGATCTCTTCTAAAGAAATTCTAAATTCAAAGCTTCACAAAAACAAAATGGCTGACTTCTTATATTTAATCGAAAACGCCGAGAAGTTTAAACAACGCCCTGACTTTGAACCGATTCTCACTTGATCTTAATCTCGAAATTTGGAAGAGAAAGAACAACAAACATGAAGTATATTTGTCTCATCTTTTCCCGGGAATTCAAAAATATTAAGCCCACACCGAACCCTTGTAAAGAAATTCAAAATTCAAAGCCTTACAAAAACAAAATGGCGGATTTCTTAGATTCAAACGAAAACATCAAGAGCTTTCAAGAACGCCCTGACATTAAACCGACTCTCACTTGACATTGACCTTGAAATTTGGGAGAGGACGAGGAACAAATATGAGGTATATGTATCGCAGCTTTTCCCATGAATTCAAAAAAATCAAGGCCGTACTGAGCCGTTCCACACAAATTCTAAATGTGAACCCTTCTAGAAACAAAATGGCGGACTTCTCATATCCAATCGGAAGCGCCAAAAAGTCAAGTTTCGGTCAAACAAGAACGAACAGAAAAGACTACGTACCATCAATTTGGCTATTCGCAAAGGCGTAATGGAACCATTCCTGTAGGGTCTTGAACTGCGGTGGAAATATGACACTTCGGGAGACTTTACAGACGGTCGCCATCGATTGGTGGGTTTTGTACGGACTCACGCCCAAGCTGCAGGTGAGGGTTTGGACTACGTGGACGTCCTGAGTATTTGGTTCTGCGAAATGAAAAGAAAAAAATGCAGAAGAACAGACAAAATCTTTGACCCCCAATCTTGAGTTTTGTGTTAAGAGATATAGTCAATACCCGATGCCCCGAGAGGACATACGGGGAAGGGAGGAAGAAAAGGAGGAGATGATGTCAGTTCTAGAGCCCCTAGTGACCTTGGCTTTAACATGTTCACTGCCGAAGTTAATGCCATCGGCTTCTGACAAGAATATCCGATGACACATCGTCACGGACGGCGAAAGTGTTAAGCGTACTCATGGTGAGCGGATTTCTAGAATCGGTAAAATTCAAGGTCACAATTTTCAAGGTCATCCGAATGTCTACAAACTCACTCGTTCGCCGAGTTTAAAGTCAAGGTCACAAATAGGTAGGTTAGTATTGGACATGTCAGATGACATTTACCGTACCAACTATATAAGCATCTGTATTACCGAGTCTTATCTTCGATAATTTCTTAAGCTTTCAAAGAGTGGAAATGCGTGAAGGCGTATGGACGGGGCCAGGATGAAGATCAAAATCTAACCTGCTGTCGACGGGATTTCCTGCGATTCCGTGTTGAAGGTGATGCTGGGCTCCTTCAAGCTGAACAGCGCCCACGATTTACTCTTAAAGTTGATACCGTGGAAGCAAGCTAAGGAAATATTCTTCCCGTGCAGTTCCATGGTGCCTCCGAGGATGGTTCCGAATTCCGGTAACGGACTGTGCATCGTAGATAACTGCAATCCGGCCACGCTAGCCAGTACTTTCTGCCAGTGCCTGTGGTGACGAGCATCCTGCATGCAACCAGCCGGTACTTCCTGTTTGGCTGCTTCGCGACCTTGAAAATCAAGAAAATGTTGATAATCTTATTCTAAGGATGAAGAATAAAGGGGGAGGAGAGGAAAATCAGTTTGCTTCCACCCCCGTCCAATGAGTTTTACTGTTAACCAACCGGACACGCCCCCAGGGTAGGAGGAGGAACTTACTTTCTTGCGAGGTGGTGTCCTTAGAAATCAAGAGAATGTTGATAATTTTATTCAAAGGATAAAGGATAAGGAAGGAGGCAAATCAGTTTGCATCCACCCTCCACCCAATGAGGTTTACAGTTAGCCGATTGGATACGCTCTCAGGGTAGGAGGAGGAACTTATTTTTGTGTGAAGTCACCCTGAGCTGTCCGATATTCTTGGAAATCAAGAAAATATTGATAATTGTATTCTATCGGATAAAGAATAAATAGGAGGGAGAAGAAAATCACTTTGCTTTCACCCTCCATCCAATGAGACCCACTGTAAACTAACTGGACACGCCCTCCGAGTAGGAGGGGAACTTACTTTTCTGCGGGGTAACCCTAGGCGGTCGGTGTCCTCCCGAAAATCCACTGAAAGCCCTTTTACTACTGTTGAACTGTTGCGAGAAGAACTCTTCGAGTTTATTGTACATTTTCAACATGTCGGCGGTTGACGATTTGGACATCATGATCTGCAACTGGTTCCAGGTCAAGACTCCGTAGATGAAGATACTAGCCGGCCTACATGTAAACAACACGAAAAAGAATATCTATAAATTTTATTCTTGGTGTGGGAGAAGAATGACAGACCTCCTAGTCACCGAGGCGGAATTTATCGCCTGATTCAGTCTCCATTCGTCCTTCAAATTGACGTTGAGGTCGCTGACGCGACACATTAAAACGGAAGTTGCCATGTAATCCAATCGAAGCTCGAGGGCGTGTAGCCGAAGGCCCACGATGTGATCGGGTTCGACATCCGGTTCCTCCCTGATGTGAACTGGAAGTAAAGGAAATATTTGTCGTAAGGTTTCGCAGGCTTGCACGACCGATGTCGATTGTCAGAAACATCTTTCGAATTTTAGTATAGGCGTCATCCACACCATCTTCAGGAATCCGGAAGAAGTTTCCACCGTTTCTTCGACATCTTCCGGATTTTTTACTTACTGTACGTGTCGATATTGGCGATTTCTATGTTACCACCGACGATGCCGCCTTTAGCGTCCAATCCGGAACCGCCCAGACCGACGGCTATGTACAGATTCTTATGCCCCGTCGAGCCTATGCTCAAGCGACCTTCGCTTCTAAAATCCTTAGTTAGCCATCTAAAAAAACGCATTTCTTATCATTAAATTCCTCCTCGAATCCGGATAGGAACTTACGAAACGTTCCCCATTACGTTCCCCATGTTCATATGGACATTCAACTTCTTAAAATTCACGGCGAACAACACCAGGGTCTCCCAGGCCGTCAGATTCTTGTGTTCGGACGGGCTCGAATTGCTGCTATTGGCCGATTCGTAACTGACGGTGCGACCCATCTCCCTCAATCGGGCTTGCTTCGCCGTTTCCGCTTCTAAACTGAGTTTCATCTTATCCTTGCTTAGTAGGGGAGATTTATCCAAGTGCGATTTCGATGACCTTGAAAAAATCCGGATTCGATGAGTCTGACCGCTACGAATACGTTTCTTACCTATTTTCGAAGTTTTTCGACGTATTGGCCGAGGTATGGGTCAAGATGCTTTCGTCATCGTCATTAGCCGGAACGGACATGCTCAAGTCGCCCAAGAACATTCGACGAACGATCGATCGCCTATACCAAGCTTTGGGAAAGGCTAAGATTTCGGTGAGGCGGCGCATGTCGTACTTGAAAGAGGCGGAGCCTATATCCGTAATGGCTGTGTACAGACACACGAGCGAAATTAGCATCGAGGTAAAATCTTTTCCCGTTTTTTACGGGACTTACTCGAGAATCGTATGACGTTCCGACTTTGATCCGACGCGGGTCGCCCTCTGGTGGCCATCTCTTGTTTGAAATTCAACATTCTCGACCTCGAAAGGTGGAACTTGACGAATTCCACGTTTATGGAAAGGGAATCTTTTCTCTCGCTATCCGACAAGGGCGACCATTGCGCCTCCTTCAGGGCAGTTTTCTTACCGCCGTAAGGATGAAAGATGTAGACGGAGAAATCGGATAGGCAACCGGTTACGCTGAGACCGCCTACGGCAGTTGCGGCAGTGTTCGGGGCGCCATCTCCGAATTCGCTAGATTGGGGAGGGAGGAAAGTTTGAGTTTCGTAAGTTGAGATCTGTGATCTGTAGAGTTTATTAAAAGGTGAATGACGTGTTAACTGACGCTGTTACTCCTACGAATTTTATTATTCAATAATAACTTAGGAATGATAATTATCATTGAATAATACAATTCTCCGAACTTTTTAACCAACTCTTCTGATCTGTGGTGAGACCCACCTGTGTAAGAGCTCCTCCTCGGCTCGCTTAGAGCTGAAAACTATGTCCAAAGATGGTAGTTGAAGCATACACTCCACTCTGGATACGGGTAAGCAGCTGAATCGGAACGTGCTTGGTTGCATGTGAAAGTACACGATGACATCTACCGGGAAACTGGCATAAACGTAGTTGCCGTAGTTCGAGGCGTCCTGTTCCGTAGTCAGGACTGACGCGGCAGCTTTGAAAAGAATAAAAGTAAGATTTTGTGATTGCTGCTGGGTGTGATGGTAATAAATGTGATTTTTGTCACTATACCAGTTATTAAAACAAAAGAAACAGTGATTAAATCACACTCCATATATGTAGGATGTGTGATTTTTGTCACGATAGCATCAATGTAACAGATTATGCCAAAGTGACAAAATCACAGCTCTTATAACGATTAAATTGATATAAGTGTGATTTTTGCGCTTAATACAAGCATATACATAAATATTTCGTGACCTTTTTATACTTATCTTATATGATAGATCTCTACCACTAATAGGTCAATAAAACAAGGCTGGTTTTATTGATCTATCATATAAGCTTAATACAGGTAAAAATGTAATCAGAGTCAAAAAATGTTATCACAAACCAAATCACAGTTCATCTAAGCGGTCTTATCACACGATGTGTGATTTTTGCCACGATAGCAGCAATTCAAGTAAAATAAAGTAAACAATTATGCCAAAGTGACAAAATCACAGTTCATATAACGATTATTTTACAATACGTGTTTTTGGGCTAAATACATGCAAAAATGTAAGTAGCATCATAAAATGTTATCACAAGTGACGAAATCGCGGTTCATTTAAGCGGTTTGATCATAAGATCAGTGATTTTTGTCACCATAGTAGCAATTTAAGAAACAGATTATGCCAAAGTGACAAAATCACAGTTAATATAACGATTAAATTGGTGTAAATGTGGTTTTTGGACTCGGTACAAGCAAACATGTAAGTACAGTGACAAAATGTTATCACATGTGACCAAATCACAGTTCATATAAGCGATTTTATCGCAGGAAGTGTGATTTTTGTTATGATTCCAAGCAGAAATTTATGTCGAAGATATCCACCCCCTCTTACCGGTCGTATTGAAGTTGGTTTTGGCCGGTATCAATTCGAGCGACTGTTCCAAGAACTCCAAAATATGCGGACTGATGATGGTCTCTTCTGGTACGCTCTGTAACGTCATCAAGCGAACAAAGACGCCTTCTTGATTCCGGGCTTCCGGTAACCGCCCATTCCGCCATGTTTATACGGCTCGTGGGGCGGAGTCACGCTCATCTGGAAGGGAAAATTGTCCAAACTGGTCTTGCTAGAAGAAGGACTGCTTCCGTAATTGGGATTCGAAATCCCATGTAGGGACGAGGAGTTCTTCAGGTCACCGAGCTCGTCCACGGCGAACGAGTCGGTCTTACTATCTTGTCGCTTGAAGGCTTTGTCTATTCGGATCTCTTCGGATTTCTCGAAGGCCGACGAGGATACGGATTGCTCGGGGAATTTCCCGAAGAATTGGGGAAAGTCCGCGGGGTTATCGGGGAAATGGGACGTATCGCGTTCGGGTTGCAGAAGGGTATCTTCGTTAACGACCTGAAGAGGTGAAAGGCGTGGTTATTTTTTTTTTACAATGCTCCATCGCCCCCTCTCCCCTCGAACGGACACCTTAAGGTTGTTCAGTACTTATTTTTTACTTCTTCTATATTGCGACATGTTTCATATTACAAAACAAAGGCTTTACCCTTATCTATACAAGCTGCTATCTCATTTAGCTTTTTAGAAAAAGTCAATAATAACACGAAATTTGACGCTTTTGTGGCCAAGCTTACAGACGAACGAGTGAACGAAAGAATTTTTTTAAAAATAAAAATTGAAAGATGTATTCGAGAACTGGAGCGTACCAATCTCGAATTTTTCTAAGGAAATTCAATTTATTTACAAAGTACTGAACAACCTTAAAAAAACTGTCGAGCTCCATTTTCCTCACCTTCGATTGGTAGTATAACTTGACATCCATTCCCGGGATATGAAAGATGGTCAAATCAACCAATGATGTGACGTGGGGCGTATTCCGAAGGCGCGCATTACTACTCTGATTGGAGAATTTATCCTTGTTTTTCCGCGTGGTGTCGGGACTTCCGGAACTCGACGGAAACTCCAATAAACCGGCCGAACAGCTTCTATCCTTTCGCATCCTGCTACTGACGAATCGATAAAGGCGTAAGTGAGCCTCCACCCTCGTTAAGGATGTGATTCCATACTTACAGCTTGATTTCATCTTCCCTGACGTAATCTTTGGTGTGGAGGACGCATTTCCCGCTATTTATCAGCACTTTGACGTCCAATTCGAGATCGATATTTGGTTCTTGCGATTTTTGTGAAGAAGCGGATTGAGATACGTTGGCGCCTGTCGTCTGGGTCGAACCGGTGGATAGAAATTGGTCCCTGGCGAACGTTTCCATGAAAGATTCCCTATACGATGCAATCGATTAAACAAGTGAAAAATGCCCAGAATCGACATACCCTTCCCCGAACTCGTATGAAGCCGGAAGTTTCTTCCTCAATTCAATGTTCTGGCCATCGATGGTGATGTGCTCCGCCCAATCGAGGTTGGTTTCGGGCAGGCTCAAATCGGAACTGGCACTCGGTAGGGATGATTGCCTAGAAAACGGAGGAATTTTTTGGAAAATCGACAATACATGTCGGTTTAAGATTGCCTAGAAAATGGTGAATCGACGATGACGAGAAAATGAGGTCAATTGGTGCAAGAATTTCGCACATCGGTTAAGTAATTTGGCAATTATGGCTGTCCTTGGTAACGTAATCGTGGATCCCACGTTGGGCGCCAATTAAACACCACCGCAAAACAGTTTGGACGCCAATTGTAACACCACCGCAAAACCGTTTGGGCGTTAATAATAACATCATCACTCAACAGTTTGGGCGCCAATTGTAATTCCATAGCAAAAAAGTTTTAACATTCACGTCCATTATGTACGTTTTTTCTGCCGAACTAAAGCCTTGCCAGGCAATACGTCGATTATTTCTGATGCGAATCCATCCGCAGAGTCGGCTGGTGAAATCTTTTTGTAGATCCACCCGTTGGTTTAGAAAATATTGCCATTTGTTTGTCGGGCCCAATCGACAGAAATACGCATTTTCCACGTCTTTCTGTCAAACTAAATGCTTACTAGTCAAAATGTCGACTGTTCCTGATGTATTTTTATCCAATGAGTTGACTGGTAAAAGAAATTTGCCACTCGATCCAGTGGTTTGGGAGATATTGACGTTTCTTTGTCATCTCCGATCGACAGAAATCTGCATTTTTCGCGTTTCTTGACGGAGTAAACCCGTACAGTTCACAAAGTCGACTGTTTCCGATGTAATTCAATGCGTGGAATCCACTGGTCAAACGTGAATCCATCCAATATTTGAGAAGATATAATGTTTTTCTTAACGATTTTAGAGCGAATCATCAAAATTAAAGGGATTTTTAGCGCGAATCGAAATTATTGCGATTTTAAACGCGTTTCGACCTCATCGTCCTCGTCATCCTAACTACAAGTCTACGGTGGTAAGCACGACAGTACCTGCCGATATTATCACTGAAGGTGACCCTCGGTCCGTCCGTGTTTCTGACCTTCAAGGAGGCGGATCTGGAAGGACCGGATCTCGGTGAGCTTTCGTAACTCGCCGAATTACCGCTAGCGCTTCCGGCTTGACCATCTTCAGGACTGGTCGACGTATTGGTTAAAAGCGAAAATAAAAACGAACGTGGTAAGGTGAAAGGTACGAGAAAAAGCTTCGGTACAAGAATAAAAAGTGATTCGGTGTGTGAGAATGTATACAAAGTGTAGGGAAGTGTGGTCTAGTGTAGTGCTTCTCAACCCCGCCTCTTCTCTCCATATAAGTAGACTGGGCAAACATTTATTTTTACTGAGAACCTCGAGTGTATCATTTGTTTCCGTTTGTTTAATTTTTGTCTCGTTTTGTTGTTTCCTTTTTCGCTCGACTTGCGAGCCTCCCGCTAAGGACGACAACGTACTACGCTAATGGCGGCAGGTTAATAACGAATTAACCTTTAACAATCTTTTCCTTGCGGTATTAACACTCGTGGGCAGACAACGTAAAAATGTTTGTTCTTCTTTTTCTTTTTAGTTTTATAATAAACACCAATGCAAGTGCTTATAAAATTACAATCTGATCATAAATTTTGTCGCTCCAATCACTTATTTTGTTTATAGAGTCTTGCAGTTTTCTAGTTGCTTCATCGCTTTCGTAATTGTACGCTGTTACCAATGTTTGCCTAGACTACATATAAGCGTGAAAAGTGAGGGGAGGGGGGACAAGTTGAGAATCACCGATTTGGTAAACGAGATCCTCCTACAGAAGCTAGCTCGACTTACCTTCCTTGCGCTTCCAACATCGGACTGGGAACTATGAACGACCTTGATCTGTAAGTGTTTTGTTTCGATCCTAGGATTTTCCCTTTGATCGACGAGGCTCTGACGCTCTGTCGCCTCAATCTCTGGATCATATCCCTGTTTTTAAAACAAAAAGAACATTTGTTGGTGCGTTTTGAGGTTACGTGCGAAGCCTACCGTCTAAAATCCTTGAAAACCATCGCTTCCAGCTCGTGTAGGCGTTTCAGTTCCAACTCGATGGTCCCGTGGGAAGCCCCCAACGAGCGCAGGTCGTTAATGATCTTCGCCTGTTCATTCATCTCCCGTTCGATCAACTTGGAGCGTTTCTTATTGTCGAGGTTGGGGTCGAAGACGAAGGCGGGTAAGATGCTTTCTTGCGAGGTCCTAGTGCCATCTACCGGCTCGTTATCGTCGCTGTCGTAATCGAGATTGGCGGGGGTTTCCTCGGCGCCGGTAAGTTGAGTAAGGGTGTGGCCTAACGCCGATAATTGCTTGCCAACGTTAGTATCCAGATGGATGTCCACGCCCTCCATCTGCCATTGGACGTTCAAGAACCACTTGGCGTTTTCTATTGGAGAAAAAAATGTCACCAAAATCGCTTCCGACTAGAAACGACCTTACCATGCGCCTGTTTCCCGGTTATCGTCCTGCTGCACACCTCGTAAGTCCCATCGCTGACGACGCATAAATTCATAATCGTCGAATCGCTCATATCCGGTTTCCAATCGTCAAGGGACGTTTCGAAATCGTCGGCGAATCGCAAGCAAAGATTCGAGAACTTACCCTTGCTCACCAACGACCCGGAACTGCACGCAGATATGCTCGTATTTTCTAAAGTCACGACGACGGCGCCCCGACTCTCCTCGTAAACGTTCCTCTGTCCCCACGTGCTCAACGGTAACGGATTTAAAGGGAGGCAAATTCCCATATCCTCCACCGTCAATTGCAAAAACAACATCCCCAAATGCGGCGCCCCCAACTGACTGGTGATCTGTCCCAGTTGGAATTTCTCGTAGACTTGCTGCGTGGCCGTCAATACCTCCTTATTCAGATTGGCACGTTTCTCGTTCCAATAATCGTACGCGTTCTTATAATTCAACCAGACCAATATGGCTTTATCGACGGCCACGGGTTGGATGTAGATCAAAGGTCTCTTCAACGTGATCAATACGACTTCCTTATCTTCGCCTTCGCTCACTTCATCTTGGAAGGTATTCCTCAAGCTGATGCGAGTGTTGAAGAAGGCGAACTGTTGAAATTCGGCTTCGGCCTCCTCGAAGAGGGCATTTCTGATCAGCTGTCCGAGGGATAAGTTCAAGTCGACTTGAGCCCGACCGAACAGTCGAGAGGTGGCATTGTTCTTCTTAGATCCGGAAACGTTCTGGACTCGATTTGAAAGTTCCAAGACCACGGCCCCTAAATTAGAAAACAATTCGATTATTCGTGAAGATTACCTGGTTCTAATGTCCGTGCCCTTGAGAAAGTGACAGTTTAATAACCGTTAAGTATGTTAGCGTCCTTGAAATTGGCAATATTATTCATTTACGTCCTTAAAAGTGACAGTTATATAATCGTCAGATACGCTAGCGTGCTTAGAAGTAATAGTTACATAACTGTTAGTTTCATTTACGTCCTTTAAAGTGACAGTTATATAACCGTTAGATTCGCTCACGTCCTTGAAAGTGATAGTTACAAATCCGTTAGGTTCGTTCAAATCCCTGAAAATCAGTTACAGAACCGTCAGATTCAATCTCGTCCTTCAAAGTTATAATTACATAACTGTTAGATTGCCCGCACCCTTAAAAGTGACAGTTACATAGCCGTTAGGTTATTTCACGTCCTTCAAGTGACAGTTAGATTACCGTTAGGTCAGTTCACGTCCTTCAAAGTGACAGTTACGTAACTTAGATTCAATCACGTCCTTGAAACTGTCAGTTACAAAACCATTAGATTCCCCCGCGTACTTGAAAGCAACAGTACAACATAACAATAATCGTTATTCCATTAGCGTCTTTGCTAGTCACAGTTCCATAACGGTTACTTCGTTGGCGTCCTTGAAAATAGCACCCGAATAACGGTAACTTCTGTTACGTCCTTGAAAGTGCCAGTTCAATAATTGTTACTACATTCGCATCCATGAAACAGAAAATCCCGATGATCGTGAAGTAATTCGTGTCCTTGAAGACGACAGTTCTATAACCATATTTTTGGCTCGCCTTTAAAACCGACCGCAGCTACTTAGTCGGTGCCCTTGAAACCGATAGTTTCCGATAATCATTGGTTAGTTCACGTCGTTGGAATGACTGTTGCTTCGTAAGCGACCTTGAAAGTGATAGTTCGATAAATGTTAGGTTCGCCCGTATCCTTGAAATCCACAGTTTTTTTACATAAGCGTTAATCCGTGAAAGTGGGAGTTCTATAACCGTTAAGTCCGTTCTCGACCTTGAAAACGTCGGTTTTTCAACCGTTAGGTTTGCTTGCGTCCTTGAAGTTGACCGTTGTATAACTGTTGCGTAATTCGCGCCCTTGAAACCAACGGCTCAATAATTGTTATTCCGTTCGCGTCCTTGGAACTGTCAGTATAGTTCTATAAGCGTTACTCGGCCTCCTTAAAAGTGGCAGTTCTATAAGCGTTACTTTCAAGGACATGATGGAAAGTCTAGAAGCCTTAGACCTTGACTAGTGGAATATCAACACTGACATTCTCAAAAAAAACAAATAGGAAAGAAAAGCTAGAAAATCTTCTTCCTATCCTCACCTGTTTCCAATCTAACAGCTGAACTTCCGGCAGTAGTCGCAGTCAACTGGATCCTTTGTATCCGAATAACCAGGGAAAACAATATCCTATTCAAACTAGACGGTTCCTCCGAATCTTCCAGCCAAATGGGAACGGGTCTTTCGCCCCCGTACACTTTCTGAACGACCTCGTTGACCTCCTAAATACAACAAATACAAAATACAACACTAGCTCACTCGAAAACTTACCTTCATGAAGACCTTCTGCACAAAAACCAAATGATTTAAGAGATCGGTGGTCAAACTATGTTCGAAAATCCCTATATCGGCGTTGGCGCTCAAGTAACCGCCCTGCATGAAGACCACGCCCTCCGGACCTCGATGCCCGTCGTTTCTCAAGGCCCCCGTCGTGCCATCTGGGACGTATTCGGCTGAAACGTGCACAGCCGGCAGGGCGATGCTCGCTTCGGACGGCAGATTCGCCTCGGTCACCTGCAGCTTGGTGGTGAAACTGAGGGAATGGTGAGGGAGATCGATGGTGAATTTCGCCTTGCTCCCCGTAATTCCGGTACTGTTAACTTGATCCATTTTGTATTGGGCTTGAAGCGACGGTAGTAGCGCCGCGGTGATGCTGAGACTTTGCAGGATTACAGAGAACTGCATTACCAACGGTTGCAGCAATCCTTTCTCGTCGATGTTGCTTCTGATCAGCGACGGTGGGATTTTGGGGAGTTTGTGATCGGTGTGGTTCGGGGAGTAGGACTGCGTCGGCTCCTCCTCCGTTTGAAATCGCGATAACCTACTGGACGTGCGCGTAACCCTCAGTTCTTGCAGCGTAGAACTCAGTTGTTTACTTCCTCGCGTCACCATCCCGTGCAGGGCCACCGGATGTTGGGGAATGTCGATGTTAACGGCACCAACCGTCAATAATCCCGAGTTTTTATCCTTCGACTTCTTGCTGACGCTCGAGTACAGGGCTTGGGATTTCCCCACCGTGACTTTGACCACGGTCTGTTGATTCGGAGCTACGCCCTCTAGCAATACGATCATGGTGCGCCCCACCTGTCCAGTTAGCGAGCATTCTAAGGAAATGGGCGTGGATTTCTTCCGGCACGTGAGACTCGAGTGCAAGCTGGTGATCTCCGCTTCCAGCTTTAAACCGGATAAAGTCGCTAGAAGTCTGGTCCTGTGGATCCTAGCGACGCCGAACACCACCAATTTCGTGTGCTCCTTCGAATAGGAACTGATTTCGTAGTGTGGCAGCGTCGACGGTGCGGTCGCCGCGGTCGTCGGATGTTCGGCTTTCTCGATATCCTCCGACGATTTCACTTCGGTGAGGATGTCATATTTCCGGTTACCTTTGTAGTGCTCGGATATATCGGCGTTGCCGACCGAAAATCGATGCTTGATCGTTTTCGTATCGGGCATGTTAGCGTACAATTCGAGCAGGTGGTAGATGGTCTTCCAACATCGTCCGACGCTCTTATCGGAGGATACGGTGATCCTTTCGAAAGCGGATATGGAGGGGCTACTCATCGTTAGGGGCGTACCACTACCTTCGTTCAAATTGACGTATCCTAGAAGAAGAAAGTTGCGAGTTGCATAAAGGCGCTTTCTAGGGGAGAATTTCATACGAAAATCACTGACCAATTTGAAATTCATGTCGAATAAAAATTCAAGGTGGCTGCTTTTAAAGCATTGGTATGAACTTCCTTAAGTTAACCTTCCTATACTCACGTCAAAATGAAAGACGTATACTATACTATATAAATCGGTGTCACAGACCGTATGCGTGAGTATAGAAAGGTTAAATGGCCGCCGTATTGCGTTTTTAGATTATTGGATACAATTCTTTATTCTATTTTCAACGACATAAGATGATTGAATAAAAAATACCAGTAAAATTAAAATTTTATGAAAATGTAAAAAAGTTAATTTTACTGCTATTTTTTATTCAATCCTACGTTATCTTACGTCGTTGAAAAGAAAATAAAAAATTCTACCCAATAACCTAAAAATCCAGTATGGCGGCCATTTAAATTAAGGAAGTTGATACGAGTACTTCATCGAAAACAGTGACTTTCATCAGTGACTTTTTCGTATCTCTTATACTAACGAAGATATTTGATGTAGAAGAAAATGACAGTTTTCTGTTTTTTTTTTTTTTAACTAACACGGTATACACAAATCCACCCATTCCCGATTAAACTCGGTTTCCTCCTATTTAAGCTTTGTCCACTTATCCTCTAACTCCCGCAAAGTCAACATTAAATCCAATCAGCTCATATTGAAGCTCCGCCCATTTCTTCTTGACTCGCTTGATCACCTATCAGCCCCACCAGCCTACTCCACCCGCTCATCATTATACCCAATTTCCTCTATTTAAGCTTTGTTCCATTTATCCCCCAATACCACACAGTTAACATTGAACCTGATCGGCTCCTGCTTAAGTTACGCCCACTCATTGTTTTAGCCCCGCCTATACAACCGCAAATCCCGCTCACGCCCTAAGTGTGATCTACTTCTCCTTAAACCTCGCCCAGCAAAGGGTATGTAAGCTCCGCCTATACAGTTCTAAAGTCCGCCGACTTTTTCCTAAATACCGCCCACTTATCTTCGCGCACGAATCACTCATCCTCAAGCTTCGCCCATTCGCTCTTAAGATCCATCTAGTTATTAAGCCGCATCAACTAAATCATAAAATCCCAGTCACTCATTCTTAGTCTACGCCCCGCTTATCATCAAGTCGCACCCACCTCGCACTTTGACCCCGCCTACCTTTAACGCTCTTCCCGGTAGATCTCAATTTCTGCGCGAAGCTCTGCGGTCTCGATCTGACGCTCGGAGAGGGGGATATGACGGGTTTCTGTTGCGACGTGATCGAACTCGGATCGGAGATTTTTAACGTCAATTGTTTGCCGTCCTCCGCGACGTTGGTTTCCGGTAAGTCGGTAGCTGTAACGATGCAATGCGGATCAATAAGAAAAGTAGGATAAAATACGGCCTAGTGGTGGACCTACTTGAAGTCGAATGATGTTTGACGTGGTCGCTGGCGCTCGTTTTAGGCCGGCGTATCTCAACGGGTTGTTGCTCGCGCAGCTCGTTTTGGGTATCCTTGACGTTTTGATACATGTTGCTGATTTGATGCAGGAGTCTCAGTAGCGGCATGTTGACACGTTGCGAGATGTAACGGACACCTGGTGGACACGAATTGTGTTATCAGTAGTCTGGACAAACAGCGGTAACAGCATACAATTACGAAACAAGCTACGATAGCATCGCTCTAGACTCCCCACTCCAGTCAGGACTAAATCGATGCTGTACGCGAGTAGTAAGTCGTAACTTATTTCGTAATTGTACGTAGCTACTGCGATGTGGTCAGTTATCACACGACAATTTACGAGTTAGTTTGGGGTTTCTATTGACCTAAAAGTAGATCGTCATTTGTTGCTATGGTTATCCTTGCCAGACCCACATCTCTAGATAGGACGATCCAACTTAACCGTTATCACTAGATCCCGGTTAAACCATCCCCACCCAGTAATGAACGGTCTACATCCAAGCCTACACGGAGAGGATTCGCATGCAGACGCGTGAATGCGCTCCTTAAACTTTCTAGGCTCTATTTCTGACATATATAAATAACTTTCCGGGGTCTAGGCATTACTCGCGGTTACCTCGGCTGAGATTCGAACCCGAAATCTTCCCCGCCGAATACTTACCGACGTTAAAGTGCAGAACCGTACTGGTGTGGTTCTTCAATTGCCCGCGCGATATATAGAGGACGTTCTTCGTCTTAATCATCTCGCTGACCGCCATATCGGTCATACGATCCACCTCCAATTCGATCGAGACCTTCTCACAAACGAAAGCCGGACACTCATCTGCATCATGAAACAACAAAACAAATGACTAGTCTGTGCAAACAGCGGTAACAGCGTACGATTACGAAATAAGTAACGACAGCATCGCCGATTCCGCATTCTAGAATCAGTACCAAATCGATGCCGTATTCGAGTAGTTCTGTGTAGGTATATGTAGGCTGTCGTAACTTATTCCGCAATTACCGCTGTTTACGCGAACTATAAATGATGTATCGACCGCATTTTTAAAGAAGCTTACCGGCGCTAATTTCCAACAACAGTCGCGATTTTCCTTTGTTTTTACCCTTCTTCTTATCGAGCTTCCCGTGCTCGGACACTACGATATCGATCTTCATCGTTTCCATATTACCGACCAGCGACAGGTTGGATCCTAACGCGTCCAAGGAGGTGACGTCATTTCCGGCATCTAAGACAGGAACAAAACGGACACGTTAGCGACGGACGAGGGGATCGCGGAGACTTGGGTTATGATATTACTGTTTTCGGACATCGTCGTCAGCTTCAATTGCTGAGGCATCACTCCGAGGCTAGCTAGGAGCGGCTGAAAGATTAAATTGGCGTCCAGGAGGCGCCACGAGTCGTGCAGTTGATGTAACGGGACCAAGACGGCTTGGCTTTCCTTGACGTACGGCTCCTCGCCGGATGACTGGGTTTGAAGGGTATCTATTTTCGATTCCATGCAACCTGAGAAGAAATATAAAAAATATTCGATAGGAGAAGAGAAAAGAAAAGCAAAGCAGTGGGAGGGAGGAACAGTTAGGTGGTAGAGGCGCAGAAGTAAGTTTTACCCCTCCCAAGAATCCGTCAAGTTGGTCCAATTCATATTGTAGCTCTGCCCACTCGTCCCTACATCCTACTGAATCACCTGTAACTCCACCTCTCACGTTCGCTCAAGTCCGAATCGATCAGCCTTAAGCTCCGCCCATTCATTCCCAAGTCCTGACTATTCAGCCTCCTAAGCTCCATCCATCCAGAGCACTTGTATTTGAATTTAAGCTCCGCCTATTTATCCGTAAGTCCCATCCACTGATTTTGATGTCCCGCGTACTTATCTGTAAGCGCCGCCTATTCGTGCCTATTTATCTTAGTTCCACCCACTCGTTTCTGAAATCCTGTTTACTTACCAGAAAGCCCCGCCCACTCGTTTTGTAGCTCCGCCTACTTATTCGTAAGTTTCACCGAATTGGTTTTAAGACCTATTGTCTTCTTCTTAAGTCCCACCTACTTATCTAAATACCACGCACTTGCTTTTAAGTCCCGCCCACTCGTTTTAAAGTTCTGCTTATTTATTCTCAAGTTCCACCAAATTGTTTTTAAGTTTTGCGTACTTATCTGTCAGTCCCACCTACTCGTTCTTAAGTGCTGCTCACTTACATGTTCGGTAGCCCCGCCTACTCATTTGTAAGTTACACCGAATTGCTTTAAGTCCAACCTACTTATTCGTAAGTCCCATCTACTCGTAATAATAAGTAGTGCAGTCTACTTATCTAAGTACTGCCCACTCGTCTTTGAGTCCCGCCCACTCAATTTTAAGCCTCTCCTACTTATTACAGTATTTCTTCTCTCCGCAGTGAATATAACCCGGTAGGTGGCGCACTTTCAATACTAACCTTGCAATCCTCTCCCTGTATCCTGCTTGGCCATCCAGCTGTACAGGTCCTCGGAGGAGTGAGTCCTGCCTCCGATTCTATGCAACGGACTGGCGGTCAGTTCGGGACTGGAATTGGTACAAACGCTCGGATCGGATCCCAAATTCACCGCGGTCCTGTCCTCCCTGAGTGTCCCATAGCCTACGCGTCGAATAAAGTATTTAAAAAATTGAACGACACAGAAATAGAAAAAACAACCAAACCAAGAACAAAAAAAAAAACAAGAAAAAAGCCTTGAAGCCACAGACGACTCACACTTACAAATATTATCGTCGTGCAGCTTTTTCTGCAAGAATGGATTGGCTCCGTTCAGCAAAGGTAAAACGACGCTGGTCCTACTGCTGGACGGAGCGTGACCTTGACTCTTCTTGCGCTTTTTGTGTATTACTGAAAGCGAAGCCCACGATTAACACACCCACCGCCGCCACCAACACCACACGTTATTACTACGTGTCTATCCTAACTACTAACTAGCGCTAAAGTTACTACGTTACTAGAAACGGAAGCCGACGGAAGCGCAACGGCAAAAATTAGAATCACTCACTCGGCGGGCTCGGTGACGTCAGCAGACTTTCCACGCCTCCCGAAACCACGGCCACCTGCGGCGAAAGCATCGGTTCCATGTAATTGGGCATCCTGGGCGAGGTCAACGGTAAGGAGTTATCGCGGGTCGGTAAACCTGTTTTATCGACGAGACAAGCAAGAAAAAGTTTTTAAGCCCTCTGCTGGCGAACTAACTCGAAAATGTCACTTCGCTTTTGTTTCTTTTTTAATTCGCGACAACTACGATTATTAGTATGACGTCATGCAATTAAGTTAACCAATAACAAACAGAAAAAAGGTGTAGACGTCATTTTTTAGTTAAAAAGCCAATTTCTACTCATATTCTAACTTTGACTAAAACTACGAATGCAGGTGCGAACTAAAGGGAACTATTCTACAATGTGCTTTCAGCGGTACAGGTGCGAGTGAGAACCAAAGAAAAGTATTTCTAGTGAGTGCTGATAGAGAGCGCGTTAGTTACCAAGACGATAAGAATGAGATCTCTAGACTTTAGAGACAGCACGAAATTTCACGGCGAGATCGTTCAAGGACGTCGTACGCCACTGGTATGTTTATAGAAGCGGCCATCGTCAAAACCGGCCATTTTTACGTTTCGGTGCAGTTCTACGAATTCTCAGTCGTGAAATTTCGTACGGACTGTACAGTGTGGCACGTCAAAATTTATGTTTCAAGGCCGCGTATGCACGGTTCTGAACCGTACTATTCCATTTCGGCGATGTGCGCCCCAAACGTCCCTAAAACGTAAATGTTAACGTATCAAGGTGTACCGACGTTCATTTTTCCAAATTAATTAGATGGATGACGTTGAAATGATTGAGTAATGAGTGGTACATCGTGGAAGGCGGACGAAGGAGGGGAGTGGGAGAGGGGGTTATAATTCAGATATTGTTAGATTTTTCTAAGGACGTTCACAATGACGCTATAGGACATTAACCACATAACTAGTCTGGGCGAACAGCGGTAATTACGAAATAAGTTACGACACTGAATCCGGTTGTCGAAACACGTACTTGCAAGGTAAAACCCGTTCAACTTAAATGAAATCTTGAATCTGAAAGTTACCCTGCCTAATCTTTACGACAAACATCGTCCGCTTTTAAGAAGCGTGTTTCGACAGCTAGTTTGCCATCTTCATTGAAAATATCGCAGACACAAAAGAAAAAGCATCACATCTCAAACCGGAAGCGGCAAACTGCTGAGTTCAGATTGAGTTGAGACTGAGTGCTCCTTCTTTCGTCCATTTTATAACTAAAGATGACAACTGAGGGTTGGGTTCGAAACGTGTGGGTAGAGGGGTAAAAATATACGACTTGAGTTTCCGCTTCCATTTAGTAAGCTACTGCATGCAATTTTAGCATTTAACTCGCGAAAACAGGAAATGGCTGTCAATGTTTGGGAAGGATTAGTTCCCCTACCTCACCGAAGAAAATAATGTATGCGATATATACCCCAGAAAAAATAAATTTTGAACATCTTTTAACAAAAATTTGGCTTCCCCACGTAAATTGTTAAATTTTCGCGGCTGTAATTGAAAATCGTTATAGATGTCACTGGAACGATCCCAACCTTCCAATTTATTCCCGATCCACAACATTGATGACGTTAACTCGACATTGGCTGACGCCTCAAACACATCAAGCTATTTCCATACGTTTTCCAAATAATTTCAAGAAGGGGGTGGAGGTAAAATTTGGAAATTTTCATGCAAAAATAGCGAAACAGAGAGACATGCTTCGTTGAATCATGCGCATTCCAAAACAAAACAAAAAAAATCAATCTATCAATTTATTGAAGGCGAATGGAGGAGGGAGAGAACGTACCGATAGTCTTGTGCGGCTTTAGTATAATGCCGGAGTGCAGTAGCTGAGCGTGCTCGTCGGTAATATCGGGATCTTCATTACCGCTCTGCTCACCGTCCGTCAAACACATATCCTGTGCCAACACCACCACGAAGAAACAGAGTGAGAGACAAAAAGAGAAAAAAATGGCGGTTAGTCACTCGAATTAGGCGCGTTTTTCATTTGTTTATTATCCGCGGCTCGTTTCGGCCAACTATACGAAAATGATGTTTATTCTAAATAGATGTCCACAAAAGTCGGTTTTAGGGTGGAAGTGCATGTTGTGAGCTGGACCTCATTGTCGATATCGTAGGTTTTGGGCGCTGCTTCATCTCGTTTTTAGTCTTTTTTATATCTTTTAGGGTCTTATCTTTTTTCTTTAAGAAGGTTGGCTTGAGTGCAGTTTCTAAAGATTCATCATCGTTCCCATTGATGTATGACAACGATAGCAAAAAAGCTGACCCGAAACAAAGCCCAAAACCTACAACAGTAACAAGCCATCGTTGTGGAATCAACCGCAGATAACGGCGTATCGAAGTCGGTGAACCACATGGATTTGGAGCGTTTCTGATTCGAAGCCACGCCCAAAACCAGCGATAAACACCCCCGAATCATGGACGAGTCAAAGTCACGCCCCGAGTCATGGGTAGCTTTAAATCACGCCCCAAATCATGGATGGCTCTAAGTCACGCCTCGAATTATCGGTAACAGCAAGTCATGCCAGCAATAAAGAATAAACAGTTTAATGTCACTTCCGTGCTAAAACCGGCTCCGTTAGTTACGTGCCGAAATTCCCGGAACAGCCCGGATTAAAAAAATTCAACGAAACACGTCTCCGATTAGACAAAATCCGGGCGATTCCGGGACGTAGCACGCTATATAATTATCTACGGTGCGTGATTGAAGGGTAGCACAAGGAAACACAGATAAAATACGTATGTGAAAGCGTGAGAAATAAAACATCCCCGGAAAAGTAGTAAAAGCACCCCGGAACCTTGCATCTATCGTTTCTTTTGTTTCAACATAACCCTTACTCTCAGCAACGATTGGTGCTCCATCTGTCAACCGGTCTCTAGAACTACAAGACGACAAGTGCTGGAAAGAAAACGATTTAAAAGAAATACAAAAAAAAATTGCGTACGTACGACATACAGGAAAAACCTCGTGCTACGTTTTACACTACGCTACTTTGGAGGAAAAAAAATTACGAGAAAAAGTGGTGGGGGAGAGACTAAGGTGTCTCTCTAATAGCTAGGACGAGAAGACGATAGCAGCGGACGTTGCACTTACCTCTTGCTGTATTTCCGGCATGGCTATCGTCACGTTGAAAGGTTTTACGCGGGATTTAAGGTTGTGCTGCGGCAACAAGGGAGTGTACAGGTTCGTCTTCCATTGCCTGCTTAAAACGATGACTCCCTGGATTGTATTTGGAAGAAAAAGAAAGTTAAATTAGGTTAGAGATGAGATCTTATCGATAAGAATGGAGGATGTGAAAGTGAGATGTCACGGTTGAGATGAGAGGCGGGGCAAGACGAGTGGGGAGAGTAAGAGGAGGAGCAAAACGGGTTTGTAGAACAGGGGGATGGAGTCCAGCGAATGGGTGGAGTAAATGGAGGGGCAACGCGAATGGGTAGAGAAATGGGCGGGACGAAGCGATTGATAGGAGTAATAGCTCGGGGCAAAACGAGTGGGCGGAGTAAGAGGCGAAACAAAGCGAGTTTGTAGGACAAGAGACGGGGTAAAGCGAGTAGGTGATGTAAAAGGTGGGACAAAGCGAACAAGTAGGGTAAGAGGTGGGGCAAGACAAGTAGGCGGAGTAAGAGGTGGGGCAAAGCAATTTTGTTGAACAAGAGACGGATCAAGGCGAGTCTATAGGATGAGACGGGGTAAAGCGAATAGAAGGAGTAAACGGCAGGGTAAAACGAGTAGTAGGGGTATTAGGTGGAATAGTGAGTTGTAATGGGATTAAGACATGAAGCAGTAAGTGGTGATGGGAGTTAGGGAAGAAATATGGACGATATGACTAAAACATAGAAATGGGCAGTGTTAAATGTAATGTAGGCGTGGCCTTGGATGGTTCTGAACAAGATCAAAGTACCTGTCGCAATGTGAAAAGCTGCGGCAAATCCGATTCCCTCAAATTTGCTTCGATTATCCCCGGCTCCGACTCCATATAATATTTCTGAAGCACGGTGCACAGTTGGCAACTCGGATCATCTTGTAACGTCTTGGAAAGTGGTGTCAACTTATTATAACGACTCTACAAACGTTTTTTCTTTACAATTACGAAACCGCTTCCCCACATCAAAAGATGACTTACCCTCACCGATACGTGACTACCACAAACGTCCAGGGCTTCCGACATTAAACAAGCGACGATCGCCGTGGATCTCCGATACATGGTGCGCACCATATGAACGACCCGGATGGCCAGGCGATTGCTCGGATTCATCCAGGCATTGATCGCCGGAGATGCTGTACTTAACAAGTTCCAATCCAGTCTACAAAAATTTTCCGAGTTTAACAATATACGAATAGTCGTCCAATACGAAAGAACACTTCACCTTGTATAATCGATCTTCTTCGTTATAGGCGTCCTAGGTGGCGCTGCGAAATTGAACCAAACCACCTTCAACTCGATGATGCACGAAATGACGTTGCTGGAATCCTTTCTAACGCTGACCAATTGTTGTTGCGGCTGTGGTTTTGAGGCTGTTTCGGCTCCGCCTCGTCGGGTTGTTCCTTAGCTTCCGATTGGATGGAAGTGCGATCACTTCCCTTTTGGGCGCTAACGACCGGTTGGCTGCGGGAAATTTTCGCGTCCGTTTTAGTCGCCGATTTGCTTTCGCTAAGCTTCGGCGTGGAAGTCGATTCGTCCTTGACTTTGCTCGGTACATCCGATTGATCCGGTTCTGGAGCCTCGGTCGAATTCGCCTCGGGGATTCTTGTTGGAATTTCTTGACGATCTATAAGTATGTGGGCGTGGTATAATTGATCATCGCGAATTGGAAGGTGTTGAGGTCAATAACCACGAATTTGGAGGGAGCACGGTGGTGAAGAACAGACAATCGACAAAGGACATGAAGTGAAAGTGGGGGAGTAATCGATAATTTCAAAATGGGGCGGTACTCACCTTCAATGATACGCCCTCCAGGCCAGTTTCGAACATGATAAATCCTAATTTCTCCTCGCTATTCGTCTCGTCAGTGTGGCCTCCCTAAAAGACAAAAAAGTATCAATACCCCCAACTCGAATATCAACCCTGAGAACATCGTACCGTCGAATTTTCGCCGTTAGGTTGCAGATAGTAATCGACCCCGCGATTATTATTCCTCACTTTCGCCGAAGTGAAAAGGACTTTCGAAGAGTAGCTCGGAATGGCTGTGATGACCGCGTCTTCCAACAAGGAGCATTCGTTTTGAATCGCCTCAATTGGGCGTGTATCTTTCCTATATTCAAGCACACCACCAATTGTTTCTGTTGTTGCTCGCAGCTCTCGACAAACACCGGCTCCCCTCGGATGGTATCGGCACTCGTGTTACTATGGAGACCGAGGAAATGTTTCTTGATGCCTTTCTTACTGCCGGTTTGGACGACGGCCGGTCTGTAGTATTTTGAAGCACTTCTTTGGTCTGAAAGGATGTGGTGATGTCAAATTATTCTCCATTTTGACAGTTAACCGAAAGAAGTAACTTTTCAAGGCCAACTGAAAATGTACATCACACGTTTTTCCTTCTCATACCTGATTATCCGAATGGAATTTGGCGGTGATGTTATCGAAACACACCGAGAATAGTGAGACGCAAGTCAGATCTCTGACGTTGTCCAGGGCACTGAAGGAGATGATCTCTTCGACGATCGAAACTTGCAACATGGTGATGTTGACCTAAAAAGAATCCGATAATAGGGGAGAAGCTTCGAGACGGAAGTACAGGTACCTTAGGTAGCACTATAGCCGCTTGCAATTGCGT
This sequence comes from Chrysina gloriosa, assembly GCA_038088585.1. NCBI lineage: Eukaryota > Metazoa > Arthropoda > Insecta > Coleoptera > Scarabaeidae > Chrysina > Chrysina gloriosa. Next base: position 35,746,826 of record CM076095.1, on the reverse strand, counting down.
CTTGAGGGTCTCCTCGTAACGATTGTCGGTTTGAGCGGCCTCACCTTCACCTCGCGGTTGCGTGAGCAACGCGATGTTCTTCGAAGTCTTCAATATGTTAGCCGATTCCACTTGGCTCACGCACGACGTGTGTAAGTGGTTGATGACGGTCATCGGATGAAGGTTAGCTACGGTCGATATCAAAGCATCGACGAATCTGATTTAAAAAAATAAAATCGTAAAATCTCAACCCATTTCGAGAGGTTACCTCTGGAAAGATTCCAGTAGTAAGGGACTGATCATCACGTCAAGGTCACCCTTCAGTTTGACGATGACGGAAGTCCGAGAACCGGCGTCGTTTTGATGACTTAAAAGCTCCTCCTCGTGCACCGACCCTACGAAAGCATTACGACTTAATTAAGCTCCGCCGCTGTAAAACGATCCGATCGACTTACCCGGATCGATATCGCCCTGCCCCTCCTCGTGATCCCAGTTGTAAGCGTACGGAGTCGTGGGGGTTTTGCTGCTCGTCGAGATTTCACTCCTGGACACCATCTTCATGGAAGTGACGCCTTCGGAAACGATCTCCATCATCGGAACGAATCGGCCACCTTCGGAAAATCGGAAATCAAGCGACGTTGACCTTGAAGATTACACAAATCTTACCGATATAAACGAGTTTATCGTCTTCATTCTTCTGGAAGAGGGGGACTGAGAACGTGTCGCAACCGCTAGGGTAGCTACCGTGGCCCCAATTCAAGCATCGTACCTGAAATATCAAAATTTTATCGCTCGGGAGACTGCACAGATTCCCAGCCCAATCTCACCTGATTCAAGTGACTGTAATAGCTCGACATCAACATCGGGAGTCAACGATTTGTCGGTTCACTTGCATGTGCAAATCGACCAACGTGAAGTCCTCCTGACTACCGATCGCCGATACGTACGACGTGCTACTATAACTATCGGAGGAGTCCGCCAGGGATTCCCCTACGACGCCCTTAACGTCGCGAGTTCCCGTGGACGTTTCGGCTGTCGGGGTTCGAAGGCTGGGACCTTTTCCAGAAGGATACCGTTGCGGCGTGACTAGACCTTGCACGGTACGTTGCGATTCTTCAAGCTAGAAGGAATTCACGATCGATAAAGTAGGTGCCTTTCCGATTTAAAAGTGATAACTAGAGACGTGCGGTTTTAGACGTGAACCCGGCAAATAGCCCGCACCGCCTGCCCCTATTTGCATAGCGAAAGTGGAGAATTGAAAACTTGTATCAAAATGGGGGAGTAACTACCCAGGGACGAAGAATGTCACCTAAAACGACTCATTTTCGGTGATAACTAGTTAGCACGAACAACGGTAATTACGAAATAAGTTACGACAGCCTACATATGAACAAAACTACTCGCATGCAGCATAGATTTAGTCTACTGACTAGAGTGGGGAGTCGGCGATACTGTCGTAACTTATTTCATAATTGTACGCCGTGACCGCCGTTTGCCCGGGCTAGTGATAACCCCACCTGTCTGCTCGAATTGAAGCTTCGATGTTCGGGCGTGTGTATCTCGTGATCGCTCCTATGAGTGGACAGTTTGAATTTGGCGGTTTCGGGGGCGGAGCCAGTCGCTAGTCCCGGATTCTTGTATTGGCTCTGCTTATCCGCCACGATGCTAAGTTCGCTTGAATATTTCTTCCTCCTAAAAAATTGTGCGAAAATGTCTGAAGATCTCATCAACTTCGTCGGTCGAAACTTACGACGTCGGGGCGCTTCCGCTATCCTGCCTGGTCAAAGTCCCATTGGACGAGAGCATCGAATTCCGGAGGCTGGAACATCTCGAATTGATATTCATCTCTTCGTCGGCCGAAAAGAACGCTTCCGATTGGTTCTCGCTTGACATGGAGATGGTTCTTTGTACCTGAAGCTGCCACGCAAATCGTGGGGACAAAAGTAATATTGCGGGAGGTGTAAGATCGGGTAAGGATAAATACCTCCTTCTGAGCCTGATGCTCGTCCGAACTGATGCTGGCACCTAAGGAATGGTGCGATTCGGAAACGTTTACTGTTTTGGTGGGAAGTTGCGGGAGACCGATACTTCACTGCTGGGGGGCCCTAAGAACAAAAAATGATATGATTGGATGAAAGTTGATATGAAAAAAAAGATACCAAACTAAAACTATACAACTTCATAAGTGTCCAATTTAGGTTGGTGGGCGTAGCATAACATTGATAAACAATTTGATTGGATACAGTATGAAAAAAATCAAATTGATATCACCCAATCAGCGAGGTCTTCACTAGTGGGCGGAGCCTAACACAAATGGATAACCTGATTCCATTAAATCTGACAGAAATGACTTTGTAAAGTTGGGGTTTCACAGTTGTATTCTCGTCAGTGGGCGTGGCTTAACAGCGCCAGGCAATTTGATTGGATCAACTACGAAAATGTGTAAAATTGAAATGCCATATCGTTGATGGGCGGAGTCTAACATAGACAGATAATTTGATTGGATCAAAAAACATTCCGGGGCCTTAAGATCTTACGAGTGCATCTACTACTGGGCGGAGCTTAACGTCGACATGCGATTTAATTGGATGAAATTAGACACAGTGAGTTTGGAAATTGAAATTCCGAAGCCACGCATGCTCTTACTTTAGGCCGGTAGGCGGGGCTTAACATCGACAAATTATTTGATTGGATAACATATACAAGAATCAACAAAATCTTAACATCGACAATCCCTAGCTATGCAAGAAGCTACTATAAAACCTTAAAAGTGCTTTCATTAGTGGGCGGAATCTAACGTCGAAATGCGGTTTGTTTGGATGAACTTAGAGGCGCGAAAAGTCGCACAATTGAAATCCGCCGTTTTCACAAAGTTATACTTTTGATTTTAACAATTACATCTATCAATGGATGGGGCCTAATGTCGGCAATTTGATTGTACCACATACCAAAGTAAAACTTTAAAATCAACATTCAGGAGCTCCCTAAAGTCCCGTTTTAGGTCCTAACCAATACCTATATTTGGGTGAAGTCGATGGGCGGAGCCTAACATCGATAGGCGATTTGATTGGATGAAAAACAAATTCTCAAAATAGACATCCGTCGTTTCATAAGGCTTTAGCTTCGACTCTAACAAAAACATTTATTAGTGGGCGGAGCCCCACATCGATGAAGAATTCGATTGGATAAAATTGCAAAATTGTAGGCCGAACCTAATTGCCATCGGCAAGATCCTATCTTAGGCTCCAACAAAAACCTTTCTTAGTGGGCGGGGTCTAACATCGATAAGTAAATTCGATTGGATCAAACCTGGAGAAAACTGTAAAATTAACATCGGGGCGTTTCGCGAGGTTCTACATTAAACATTAAGACGCTGCATTCGTTAGGGAGCGGAGCCTAATTTCAATAGACAATTTGATTGGATGCAACGATGATCAGTGGCCCTGATGTAATCGGCTACGAAAATACCATCCATTTGTATATAGGCATCAATGGCATTTTTGTAGATTACGTCTATATACGAGCATATACGAACATCTCCGCAGCGAACGACAAAATCAGAGCTGATCTAATGTAATCTAAGAAAAAAAATTGACAACTTTGTAAAATTCGCATTCCAGTGTCCAACGTTCGCGCTGATTCCACTTACGGTTTCCATAAATCAAACGGCAGATGTCGCCGTAATAACTAACGTTACTGTAGTGAATTCACGTTAAGAACGCAGTAAGTGCCGCTCTGAACCGAGGTGCGATCAAAATAGGACAAATTCCTCGAATAAGTACGTTTATCTTAGACAAAGTGACAACTATCGAGGTAGATTCAAGAATTTTATAGCGCCATCTATTCCCACACTGCATTCTTAACGTGAACGAAGTCAACTTACGCTAGTTTGCGTTTGTTCCGCTTCGCTGACAGGAGCGTTGAAGTAATCGACGGCCAACTTCGAATCGGATATGCTATTCTTCGGCAAGGGTTCACCTTCGGGGGCGGACACCGACAGCTTGGTTTTTCGGTGTGCAATTTCGAATCGCTGTCGATTTTGGCCGGCAATACCGTGACGCAATTGTCCATCAGTCTCAGATACGGGACGTCCTTGAGCACGTTACTCCTAAAAAAGGAGGGAATGACGTGATTGGATGGAAGTTTGGAGTGCCGCAGGTTGGTGCGTTTGGACCTTTCTCGTTAGATATTAAATAAAAAATTATAACGAACTTTTTCTGGAAATTAGAGAAATTAAGTACTTGAATGGAAGTTTGGAGTGTCACAGATTGGTGCGCTTGGACCTTTATCGTTGGACATTTGACAAATATTGTTTGTTTTTGTTGGAAAAACAATGCAATTACTTGGTGTGCTACATGACAATACATTCATCAAGAAGAAAAAAAGTTCTAAACCGTAAATCTACAGTACGTTGCGAAAGGAAGAAAATGCCACAGAGCCGGCCAGGCGCGGTTACAGTATACGTACGTATATGGCTCGGTGGTTCCGAAAGGTAGAAAAAGTAACAGGACAAAGAAGATAAAAAAGAAGTCCCCTCCCTCCTTCCATTCCTGCTCAAATAACGTACCTTATCGAGGTAGACGAGTACCTCCTGCTGACTTTTTTCTCCAAACTATTCTGCGGACTAGACGACTTAGCACCCAACTCACATTCTTCCTTCTTCTCCTTCTCTACTACCGCCATTTTAGGACTATCAGCGCCACCTTTCATAACACTAACTTGCCTCCGGATGGTCCCTAAGGTATCCTGCAGCGAGATTTCGTTCACGATGTAAGGTGGCGTCCTGAAAATGAGCTGACCGTCGTGGAGGATGCTCTGTCCGTATCCGGGATCACGTCCCGGCTCGTTAACTCTAAAAAACCGTGCCATCGTCGGAAAAGGAAATCATTAAGGGGAAGTTCGGGATCCATACCTAAACGCCGCGATATTAGCGCCATCTTCCAGATCTTTTCTGCCGGGCTTAAAGAATCTCGCCCCGTGCTTGTTGGTGCCGAAGAAGAGACAACCGCCGACGCACCCGCAACGTCCCATCGCCTTGTTGAGATCGGGCCATAAGAACCAAAGTTTCTTGAATTTATCGTCGTGCAACTTCAGGAATTTTTGCTGGACGGCGAACATGTCGTGCTCTTTGATATCGGAGGACATGGCCGATTCGATGATCAAGGGTCCTAAATCGACGGCTCCCACTTCCAGCCAGATGTCGCTGTTCTCGACTCTATTTTGGAAGAAAAAAAAAGGCTGGAAAACATATACAGTGTATTCCAGATCGAGTGGGATCGCATGGGTAACTTTCTTATTATTGAAGATGGAGTTTTGGTTAAATGTTATTATGTTATATGATGCTCACTTAAAATCCGTTTAAAAAAGTTCAAAATGGCGTCCATTAAGATTAAGGAAGTTCATACGAGTACTTCAAATGCAGCCACCTTGAATTTTTGTTCGACATGAATTTTAAATTGATCTTATCGAAAACGGTGACTTTTATGTGAAACTTTTTTCCCTATCTCTTATACTTACGATGATATTTGATGTATAACAGAATGACAGTCTTCTATTTTTGAAATGAATACTTCTTAAGGGACACCGGATCAGGTCGAGCGTAAGTGTAACCGTAACCGCAAGAGCGTTAAATTTGGGCGGAGCTTCGCTTCGTGTGAAAAACAAAGAAAACAGGGAGTATGATGTGTGAGAGACAGAGATATTATGATGTGCGAGCCAAAGTATTCACTTTAGACGTGCGTAAACCACACACACCAATTTTCTTGTTTTGTTTTAATAACTTCTGACGGGTTTGATAGTTTGAACTTTCTCAAACAGATTTTAAATCAGCATATAAAACTGCAAAAGATATCCCATTTAACCAAAACTCCATCTTCAATAAACAGAAAGTTACCCATGCAATCCCACTCGATCTGGGACACACGGTATAGTTAACTATTTTCGACGCGCATACTTAGGGTGGTTGTATTTGTGAGGCTGCCACACCGATTGACGCACGGACATGCTGTAGAGGACGCAGCTGAGTCCAGAGCCTACTTGTTTCCCGTGTAAATTACAGGTGGCCAGTCTTATTGGGGATACCTACAAGTAGTGATGGCAATAAACTCGATTTTCTTTTGTTTCCTACCGGTGGACTCACCCATAATTGCAAAGCCACGCCCGATTCGACCAACCAGAAGTCGACGGCGTCAACGGCTAATCGTGAGACGCGATACTTCAGTCTGTGACAATCGATATCATTGATATCCGTCTCGGTGTTGGTCTGCGCGTTCGAGGTTTTCTTTTCCTTCGTATTGCTGGAGGTCGTCTCGCTCGTTTTTCGTTCATTCTTACCCGCTTTATCGTTCTTCTGCATCGTCGTATTCGAAGAAGTTTGATTGGCGTTCTTCGACGTGTTGGTACCGCTGGTTTTGTTCTGTAAAAATTGCTGTACGGTTGGGAAGAAGTTCTGATGCGTACTGGATTTGCTCTGGGCGACTTGCGGTTCGTGCAGAAGCACGTCGTCGGTTGGGGAATTCAGTTCGTTTTCGCTATCCGCCAATAGGAGGACCAGCGTTTCTAAACAGGTGAGGATCGAATGTAGTTGTGGACTAGATAGTTTCCCGCTGAGACGACCTAACTGGACGTCGATCAACCAAGCGTATTCGAGGGTGTCCTGGTCTAGGGTGCGGCCTATATCGGAAAACATGGCGTGTCCGCGTATCTAAAAAGGGAGGCGATAAACACGACGCTTCGAAAATCTCGTCCTCGCGTTGTTTCGACTTACCTGCAGCGACGAGAGGGTAAGCCGTCCTTCGCTCAGATGTTTCTCTTTGCTCGGACGAATCACATTGTCCGATACTAGGAGGATCGTTGGTGACAGAAGTAGTTGCAATTCGGTCTGATCGTATCTCTTCTTCATTTCGAAGCCGAACCTCTCCACCAGGACTACGGGGCACGAAGGATCTTTCTCCATGCAATTCTGCCGACATAACCGGTTTTAAAAGAACACAAAGTTACCCCTAGCGCCCCCCTCCTCCCTATATCCTATATCTCTTAATCAAAATTCAAATTATTCGAATGTCTCCGACCAGCATCCGAGTCCTTGTATATTTGGCGAGTCCGGTGACGTCACGGAGTTTACTGAATATTAACCTGTTTATGTTGATTGAATTCATTCACTCAAACGATTGTTTCAGCGCCGTCGAAATTAGAAGAGTTAAAGCTGAATCGTAAGTAAAATGAGTTAAATATGTAATAATTTAATAGACATACACTTATTTCGTATTAATTCCCATATTATTAATATGTAATTGGGATATGAAATTTGCAGGTTAGTGCTATATGTCAAAAAATCGTTTCTAACTGTCAGACTAACTGTAAGTAACCATGGAAACTGAAAACATCGAAATGTAAATAAATACTCATACATCACCCTTGTTTGTGTGTTTTTAACATTTTCATATTAAAATTATAGTTTAAATAGTTTGCTCAATCATATTTATGTTACATCAAAAGACTCTTGGACCAGTATACCAAAATTATATCATATTTAAATTATTTTGAGGGTCGTAGATCTTATCAATATCATATTTAAAATCGGGTTACCCAAAAACACTTCCCCCCTCCCCCGTCCTAACCCCATCCGCTACTCCCACCTCACCGCAAACTTACTTTAAGCAAATGACCTTGAACATCGTGCATGATAATCGAAACGTCCACCTCCAACGGCCTGTAATTCCTATGATCGAAATCCTCCTGCAGTTCCAACGGTAAATCGATCGACTCCCCTCCGATTTGACGTCTGAACTTTCCGAGGGAGAAGGGGAAGTTTGCATGTCGCTAAACATCTGATCGTCGCCGAAGATGTTCTCTTTCAAATTCAGGAAATTTCTCAAGGCCGTCCCGTACAGGAGAAGGACGGAAGGTCCGATTTCCAATTCGACGGTGACGACGTCGGCTTTTAAGGTGGTCGGGTCGAATCGGACGCAATCTTGCGGCGATCTATGCGGTTTCCGTTGATGGGGGATGCGCATCGGAGAGAGTAAGTTCTCCTCCTTGACGGGGGTGGAAATGTCGGCTTGCGGCGTTGGTCCTAGCGGTGGGCAAGGATGATAGACGTACGAGATGTTGATGGCGCCTATCGGTACCCACCAGAAGTCTATCCAACCGTTACTGGAAGTTGAAATAATGAAAAGAAATAACTTGACGAATCGTGAAGATGATGGTAGATCCGAAACGTTGAATACAGGGTCACTGAGGTCAACCCGCAATTCGAAAACGTAAGTAATGACAGCAAAAATTGTAAATAACGATTGTACGTCTATGTCAAATGCCAGTATGATCACAACAACCTATGAATGCAAAAGATCCCAGTTTTTAAAAAATTACTGGTCACGTGGTGGACAATCATTCTCGTATTTCTCTCGTATTCTCTCTGTATTTGTCTTATGCCTGTGTCTCGGTGTTCGTTCGTACAAATAAAAATCATCACCGTCTATGAGGTGGTTATTCAGCTTTCTACATGAGAGTACCGCAAAAATGTGTTATAGGATTTTCCGATTAAATTTCTTTTTCAATCGTATCCCTCCCAAATTTTTGCGTCTGGGGTACCGCAAGGCTTCGCTTTAGGATCTTTACTTTTAAGCGTTTTCCTAATTTCTATAAATATAAATGGTTACCTCCAGGAACATATACTACGCCATTTCGGTATAATTTCCGTCTTTTTGGTGGTGGTGGTGCCATCTTTGGAGCGGACTTTGGCGAATTTCTCTAGACACATGACGGCCATCCTGCTCGTGTGATACTCGGGAATGAAAATGCTCAAATCGACGCTTTCGCCCTACAAAAAAAAAAAACATTTTTCTCCTCCGCTTTGTGAAAAAAAAAAATTGGAAGAAAATCCTTACCTGGATGCTAAAATTTAAAGGTAACGTTTCCGGTAGGAACTCGTCGAAAGGTAGGTCGAAAGACATATGTAAGAAGTGAGCGCACAAAGCTATCTGTGTATTCTCCAATCGTTGTCCCGAACTGCTACAATCCACCCAATTGTATTGATTGGCTAGGGTCAAGATTTCGCAATGTTTCAAGGTCAAACCGAACCTCCAAGTATACGGTACGAAATGTAGGAGATCGGGGCGTTGCTTCGACGACCAATCGTTGATTAGATCGGTGAAGAACCATTTGTGACAGAAAATGATACTAACGGTCGCCTTACATCCGGTCAGGTTCAACTCCCAAAGCTGATGATCGTTCCAGATCAACGGATAATGGCACAAAACCGAGAATTCTAACGTCTCGCTCACTAACAACTCCCTAAACTGTAAGCTGGTCGTCGCCTCCAGATGGAGCAGCTGTCCGTTTATCTTCGTCGCGTATCCCTTCTCCGTGGTTACCCAGGGTATGGAGATTTCCAAGTAACTTCCGGCCCCAACGTTGATATGCACCGCGTTGGTTTCTTTATTTTTCGAAAACAAGATATCGACCGTGGCCTTGTTCTGCATCAGGAGCCGGATGTCGAAGGATTGCATTTGGCGTTTCTCGCCCGGTTTGGGATTTTTGGTGACTTCCATCGGTTGGTAGTCCTGGGGATAGAAATATTTGAAGAGGTGTTCGCGTTGGCGGTCCGCCCAAGGACCATAACTGAAGTCGGTGCCTGGAAAATAATCGAAGAGGTATAGGATTCAATTGGTTTTCTCGAATTTTCCCTCCTCACCCTGAAAAAGGAGGGGCACGCGTTTTCGAATTCGAGCTGTATAGTTCGACAATAACGTCGCGCCTAGAACTTTCAAGGTCACTTGACGTAACTAGTTACTTTTCACCAATCTTATTCCGATATTTAGGAAGTTAAGTGGCCTTGGATTCATCCAACTATCCCTCCCCATCACAAAAGAAGAAGCACGCGTTTTCAAATTGGCGCTATAGTTCGACAACAACGTCTCGCCTAGAACTTTCAAGGTCACTTGACCTAAGTAGTTACCGCTCACCCATTTTATTCCGATATTTTGGAAGTTCCTGGATTCGAGCCGTAATTCAACATGGAGGCGGGATACTTCCTCGAAATTTTCAAGGCGGTTCGATAAAAATCGAAATCGTTTTGTTTAAGTTATATCGTTTTCCAAGAAGGTGAAAATTTCAAGCGATTAGATACTCTCGGACCCTACCTAAAGCTCGACGGAAACTCCAACAACTTCAAGGTCGTCCGATAAAAATGACTGTTTCTTTGGAATCCCTCCTCCCTCATACTACTTTAAGCCGTTGAATATTCTCAAATATTACATTTAACGCAACTAGACCAACGACTCGAAAGTTTCCAAGGTCAGTGTAAGTTGTCTCATTCCCCTCCCCCAATCGAATTGAAAGCGTAAAATTTTCAAGGTCATCCGATAAACACTCAAAAATTCACTGTTTCCTTCGTATCGTATTCAGCTAACTTCTCAGAATTTCCAAGGTCATCCTAAATTTATTCCCTCCTCCCCGTATTTAAACCGTGAAACTTTCAAGGTCGTTCTATGGACGTTAAAATCTATTGTTTTCTTCGAATTTCATCCCCTTCCAGAACGCGCGCCTTCGAATATACTTTAAAATATCAAAGTTTCCAAGGTCATTCTAAAATTGCTCCCTCCTTCCTCCGTGTTTAAACCGTGAAACTTCAAAGTTCATTCGATAAACGTTAAAACTTCTTGTTTTTTTTAATGTCATTCCCTCCCAAGATTTCAAGGTCATCGTATATTAAACCCACCCACTACCTCCCTAGCACCAATCACTAAACTGGGCAAATATGCGGTATGATGGTTCATCTGCCCTTTTCACATTGTAATATTATATTACAGAGGACAAAAGACAGATGGCTCATCATCAAGGTTTAATAAAAGAGTGGGTGTCGTGTTGTCATTAAGTAGTGTACACAGAATTGACGCTGTCGCTCCTTCGAACTTTATTATTCAATGATAACTTCTCATTGATAACCTTACTCATCATACCGCATATTTGCCCAGTCTACCAATCACAAATCCATTGGTTTAATTTTACCTTTTCCGCACTTGATATCAATGCCCCATTGCGGTGGGCTGGGCTCTACGGTGTCACCATTGGCTAGCTTGATAGAGACGGGGCCCTCCCGAACTAGACCTACGGGAAAATAGAAAAAACGAATTAAAACAAGCACAACCACGAGGTAATGATGCTGCTATCTAACCTGCTTCGTCCATGTAAAAGTACAGCTCCAAATCATTGGTGGACATCAAGACGAAACCTTCCCCCATATATCTGGGGGGTTCATCCAGCATCCCTACGCAGATATTAAAACGTCAAAAAGGCAAAAGTTTTATAAAGTAATTATTTAAGAAAAAACTGCGATCTCATCGTTGAATCGTTCGGTCAAACTTAACCCCAAACTTATGGTTTTATCCAGGCTAGAAATCAGAAAATCAACCAATGGGACGACGTCTCCGTCTAAGCCACGCCCAAAACTTCGAAGATACGCTCCCTTATCGTTTTTATCGACAATCACCACGGGGTACCCCCGCTTTAGGAGGACCAAATCGATGAGGAGAATCCCGATTAAATCGTTGGCTTCCTCAAAAGGTGGCGTGTACATGAATTTGAGGAAAGCCACCGATGCGAAGGCGATGGCGTGGTGTTCGGCCGTATTCTCCGAATTCAACCAGCGAATAAAATCCCGAGTAAATTTAAAGCCGTCGTCCTTGAGAATCCCCATCTTCAACGGACTGGCATATCCGAGCATTCGTTTATGAATCTCGATCACATCCTCCACGGTGACGTCATCGTTCTGGACGATGGTTTTGAGGTAACGGAAAGCGGAATGTAATCCTAGCACCTCGTTATGCTCCCTCAACGATTTTCCACCGATCGACATCTCGAATTCGAGAATGAATCGGATCTCTTCGACGTCTAGGGTATTCCCCAGAAGTCCTAAGAGGTTGTGAATCATTAAGCAGTAGAAACGTCGGCGTTTTTCGTCGGTAAAGTTTAATTTGATGTGCTCCTTTAATGCCAAAGTCTTCCGATCGATTTCCGTGTACGATGACATCATTTCCTTGTCTTCTGGAAGGCTCCAAGAATCACAGCAGTGTTCGCGGGGTACAAGGGTGACGTTTCCCTGCCGTTCACATCTAGGGCTTCCCCTGTGGATCGTTAGGAGTGGGAGGAAATAATTCCCGAAGGGGACGTATCTCGTCAGCTTTGCTAAGGAGTGGGAGAAACTGGGCGAAAATGGAGATAAAGAGTAAAGAGAGATCGTCAAAATTGTGATACATGTCAGATGTAAGCGCATTTTTATTGGATGTCAATTATTAAAAAAGAAAATTAACGTCAGAATGCATAGATGTCAAAAAACTGTCACTTTGTATAAGGCGTGAAATTTGAATTTCATACAACTATGAAGTTGGCCATAGTGCAGAAAATAAGGGCATATTCGAAATTGGTTTGGATATATTTAAATTGATTTCAAAAATCAACATATGTCAAAAATTTGCGGGAAGTTTTAATTTCCTATCACACCGAAGTTGGTAACGGCATATAAAAGAGCGATAAATTTGCAACTAATTGGCAACTGTTTTTGAAAAAGAAAATTGCTAACATCCTAGAAGTCAAATGTTTTTAGAAAAATTACAGCAAAATCGACAAATGTCAAAAAGCTGTCATTTTATAGCAGGTGCAAAATTTGAATATCCTACAACTATGAAGTTGGTAAGGTGTAGAAAATGGCGGCAAATTTTAAATTTATTTGGTAATATTTAGATAAAATTAACATTAAAGAACAGATGTCAAAAATCTAAAAAAATTGTATCGAACTAGAACATCAGGAATTACAAAATTGGCGTTCAATTGTTTCAAGAAAATTCACTTCAAAATCCATAGATGTCAACAAACTGTCACTTTGTATCACGCGGGAAATTTGAATTTCATGCAATTACGAAGTCGGTAAAATTAAATGAAATTGCGGTCAAGTCAAAACTGAATGGCAATTGTTTTGAAAAAACAAAAGAGTTTTATGACCAGTTATGTACATCTTAACAGCATCTGATTGGTGTCAATCTAATCATAAAATAATACAAATATTTCCCAGGTAAAAATCGGGTGGTGATTGGCTCTTATCGATCTAAACGAACGATTTCTACGAGGGTATACTTATTGACGGTATCCGATTGGCTCAAACCTAAACCAATCGGAATAGCTTTTCGCGCAAAATTCGAACGATGATTGGCTCTCCACGATTCTCCACCATCCAATCACCAAGCGAGTGTTATAACTAATCTGGGAAAATATGCGGCATGATGAATCATCATACCGCATATTTCCCAGTTTAATCATAAAGGGATTTTTATTTCTTTGTACCTGTATATTTCGGACTCGGCACCAACATAACCCTCGCGTTCTCGGCTTTACCCTTCGTGAAGTGCATAAATCGATCCAACTCGCAAACGGCCGGTTTGGTCGAGTATACGAAATGCGCTTCCTCGATCGTCACGCTCAAGGTCGTCGGTATCAACCTGTTTCCGAACACCAATCGGCACTAGAAAAAAATAAACCAATCGAAATTAGGACATAAGACGATCGAATCAATCGGACTAACCGAGGACAGGTCCATTTTGATGACCGGAATCAAATCGCGCCAAGTTCTGGCCATGGTGGCTTCCGATCTTTGTTTGCGGGTATTGTTGTCACCGGTGGCGACTTCAGTACTAAAAATAGATCGGGGTTATTTCGACAAGGTTATTTGACCTTGAAGGTGAAAACCTTGTATCTGTCGGAAGATTATTGCTATCGGCGTTATTGCTTGGATCTGCGGCGTCTTCCGGGAGTATACTGGGGTCCAATCCGAAAACGTGGACGAGGTTGAAGTACATGGCTGAGCGGTTATAGGCGTGTAATTCGAACCCGTTTAGGACGACTGATAGTCTCGTATCGGAATGGGATAAATCTGAAAGTTTCAATATTAAAAACGAAAAAATCTAACTCTGTTACTGCTATGGACGCATACATATATGCGTCCTGTGAAGGTCATCAATGTGGAGTATGAACGCACAAATGCGTCCGACAAAGCCCAACAGTATAATCATGGACGCATATGTGCGTCCAACTAAAGGATATCGGTATGAAATATGGACGCGTATACTTATTTGGCAATTGTTTCATCTTACAGGGTCAACAACCGATAAATGTCAAAAAGCTGTCACTTTGTATGAGGTGATAAACTGAATATGTAGTTTGGTAAAAATATTGATTTGTGGTGTCAATGACGTTGGCTTGTACTTTAAACCATTTCCTACAACTAGAAACTTGGTAAAAATGGCGGTAAATTCAGAAAAACCGGCTGTAAAATCGACAGAGGTAAGAAAATGGGGAAAATTTTGAATTCCCTACAATTAGAATGTTTGTTAATTCCAAATTGCTATTCGGAAAAAAAAATTCGGATAAGAAGCAATTTATGTCAAAAAGTGTGTCACTTTCTATAAGGAGAGAAATTCCTACAATTAGCAAGTTGGCATCCATGTATAAAATAGATCTAAAATCAAAATTGATTTATAACTATTTCGACTTTCTTCGCCTTTTTTCGGCTCTCCTTTTTCCCTGCCAGGGCGTCTGAGGAATTGACTTTAAAATAAACAAATCTCAAAATCGGTTTACCTTCGCTAACATCCTTAGGCACATACGACCTCCACCATCGGAAGATCAAATATCCATCCTGAATTCGAAGGCTATAATCGGCAGTGATATAAGCCACGTCCCTAAACATGATTTTCCCTGCTAAAGCGTTTAGAGTGAACGATCCTGTGAAATCGAATCAAATTACTACACGTTCAGAACTCGTTTAACATCCAACTCACCTATCTTAAAGTATCCGTCTTTAATAAATAACCTATTAACTATCTTTGTAATGATATACCCGACCAGTCTTGAGTTATAATACGTGATATAGATCACCCAGGAGATAGCGAAGATCAAGCTGCACAGAAGCATCGCGAAATTCGTGTCCATTTTGATGTCCTCCAGGTTGATGTGGATCGAACTGTTGGTGGACAGCATCTGGGGGTTGTTGTGATCGATCTGCTCCATCGTCGAAGATTGAAAGGGGGATCCCCTCATTGTGGTATATTTGAGGGGTTAAAAATCGCGAATCACTACTACATTTTTAAAGGAGCGATGACGCCTCACGATATCGTCAGTTAATCCACCATTGTGTTGGTCCGAGGTAATTTTTAGATAAAAGTTTTTTGTCATTAATTCGACGGTTTAAAGGTCTACATGTAAAATGTAAATATTATTGATTAGTAAGCGAATATATAGTTGACAGTTAAGTGACAGCAACTTGAAGTTAGCGGCGTCCGGCTAAGTTCAGAGAAGATGTGATACCAACCTTAAGAACTGAAATAATCATTGGTTCCAGCATTTCAATCTCTTTTACTTCCTCTTTTATAAGAAACGAAATCATTTGTAATTGAAATCAAAATTTCAATCAAACAATACGCAAATCCCCTCGGTTTCCCCGGATTTCCCCTTCGATATCGGTCGAAAACGACTGATCCCACACTACCAACTTTAGAAACTAAAATCTCCTAAGCGACAATAAATACGTAAAAAAACATAAACAATTCCTAATTAGACGTTAACGGCGATCATTATCAACCGCAATTTCGCTCCCTAATCCTACGAAAAAGGGCGAAAATTTCCCTAAAATCCATCAACGCCGGTGAAATCACATCTGTCAAAGATGCGAGACGTCAAAATCAGGTAGCATGTTTGCGTGTACAGCGTTTTTCGCGAAAAATGAGTGGTTATAAGCGGGTGAACTTCTACGAACTGTGCCGATTATGCGCTAGCAACCAGCAGAAGGAGAAAACTCACATTTTCCAAGAGGAAGGCCGGAAAATCCAACTACAAAATAAGATCCAAATCTGCCTATCGTTGAAGGCAAGTATATGCGATCGTTTTAAGCGAAAAATCGCCCCCTTAGCGCTCGTTTCAGGTGTGCGAGAACGACTTCCTTCCGAAAGTTGTGTGCTCGCAGTGTTTACGGACATTGGAGGAGTGCTACACCTTCCGAAATGAGTGTGTCACCTCAGAAACGATGCTTTCCAGTTACTTCAATAATTTTCGATATACGGAGGATTTTAAGAGATCGGGAAAGGTAGAATTGCACGAAATATTTAAGAATATGATTTGGCCTTTGAAAATTGATTTAACTCGATTCCTGGGTCCCTAGAGTGAGGACATTCGACTGAAGGTAGTTTTGGTAGTAAAATATCCCTAGATAGAAAAACTTTCATGCTTCGCAGTTGGCGACGTTTCGGTTTTGATTACATCTGTCACCTGTCAAATCATTTTGTTTTAGTTTGGTGGCATTGCGTTTTCTTGCATGTAGAGAACTGTCATTTGTTAAATCAGTTTTTCAGATTAGTATTGGGTTTTCGTGAATGAATATGGAAAGTTGTGGTTACATTTATAAAATGTTTAGCAACTACTACCAATACATCAGTGTTGCCAACTTTAATTCCTTGGTAACATGGTGTTCAGTTGAATTTCCTCACTTTGAAGGTAGTTGGTAGCTAAATATCCCTAGACAGATAAGCTTTAACCTTCTTTGGTTGGCGAAATTGCAGTTTTGATTACATCTGTCATCTGTCAAGCCATTTTTGTTTAGTATGGACAATTATGCTCATATAAATCCGGAATAACCTAACTTTGCAAAAGCGTCAAAGAAAACTAAAATCGTTGGGAGGACGAGCTGACCAACGTCGAAGGCCGTTTCGAGGTTTTGACAGTTGCAACGTCTAGTTAATAAATAACGAAGAATTTCAAATTTGCCGCGCCTTTGCTAATTTGTAGCTTGTTAAACTAAAATTTATGGGAAGTGGCTTAACTATTTCTGTTGAATGAACGGAGTATTGTGATATCTAATTAACACCATTTTGTAATATTCACGGTTTATGCGCGAACTAAATGTTTCCTGTCTTTAGTCGCGATGGCGATACGGGCACAACGTGAACGTAAAATTTCTGAACCATAACATGATATTTCCAGGTTTACATCAAGGATACCACAACGACCAAGACGCAACAGAAGGACCTAACGCAAAAGCAATCCACACAATTCGAATTTATCACCATTCCCAACGGGAACAACATATCAACAAACAACCCGGACGAGAGCGATGTGTACGTGACCTCCCAATCCGATAAGGGGATGAAAACGGACGGGAAACCCTTAACGGCTTACAATCTAAGCACGATTAACTTTGCCGCCTTGAAAGGGATCGTCCAAAACATCCCCAAAGCCGATCAGAATAACATAGCGGTCAGTTCGAGCGGAGAAATCATCAATATCACCCCCTCATCGATTTGGAAAGCATCCTGGTGCAGAATCAACTGAATCAGAAACCGGCCGTAACGAAACCGGGCGCGTGCAAGAGCGCGAAAAAGTTAAAGTGGACAAATCGGAAGGGGACGATTTGCGGAGACACGCGGATAAATACGAGAAGCTGCCCCATATCAAAAGTACCCCGCAGAATAAATTCGCGTACGCGATTAAAATCGAGGAATCGAATAAGAACGGTGGAGGCGGCTCCGCCGTCGTGGTCAACCAGTTATCGAACGTGAACGTCCCGATTAACAACGCCCATAACAACTTTAACCAGAACTACAATTCGGTGCAGATCGCGGGAAATCAAACGAGCAATGTCGGCGGCAACTGGAACTTTACCCCCGCGAATAACGGCTTAAATCTGATAAATAACGGGGAAACGTCATCGGGGCGAACGCCCAGACGATGTTCAATCACACGTCTAATTGGAATCTCGTGACGACGACCACGACGGCGAATCTTCCGCCCAATCCGACCCCCACCACCATGGGAGTTACCTCCAACATCGTCGAGCAAAACGAGAAAATCATACAACAGGGCATACAGCAGTTACCGCATCATCAAGATAACAAACAGAACATCCTGAACGGTACCCGGAATAACGACATCCAAACCGTCGATATATCGTCGATCAAGAACGAAGGCCCCGTCAAAACCTTCCCTTGCGAATTATGTCCGAAAGTCTTCAAGCGACGGGAACATCTGTACCAGCACGTGAAACTCCACACCGGTTTCAGACCGTTCGGTTGCGAGAATTGCAAGAAATCGTTCATGCGAAAGGAGCATCTGATGCGACATCTAACCTCCCACACGGGACAGAAGAACTTCACGTGTAACATTTGCGAGAAATCCTTTTCGCGAAACGATAACCTGTTAAAACATAAAAAGACGCACGAGAAACAGACTAGTTTTACGTGCGAGATTTGCCAGAAACAATTCGTGATGAAACACTACTATTTAGCGCATAAGATGAGCCACGAAAGTAGTGAAAAGTGTCAATTTTGGAACATACTGAAGACTTAGTAGGAGTGGTAGGGGACGTGATTCTTCACGTTTGTCCGCGCCGGTGTGTTTTTTAGATTCTCGATTATATTGTGATATCATTCGTACTTCTTTTGCTTTCTTGTCTCATATACATAAGTAGTCTGGGGAAACAGCAGTAATTACGAAATAAGTAACGACAGCATACATATACATTGAACTACTCGCATGCAGCGCATCGATTTAGTACTGACAATTAGAGTGATGAGTCGGCCATGCTGTCGTAACTTATTTCGTAATTGTACGCCGTTGCCGCTGTTTGCCCAAAACTATACATAAGTTTTACTTTCCCCCCAATCCGATCTCTAGTCACGTTACTCACGTTAACGTCATTATATAAGTTGTTTTTCGTACGGAAGTTACTTTCTGTGTGGTTTCCGATTATTTATTTGCGTTCGCGTGTGAGAGAGAGAGAGAGGAACGGAAGCGTCTCGACGGTGATCAGTATTGAAGAGATTATATTCAGATTACGTACCTAACTAATAGGATTCTAATAAATAAATTATTTATAAATATTTTTGGCGTTCATTTCTTCATTTCCTATTATCTATTGTAGTATAGTAATACTCAAATCGTTAATTACCATTAGAAAATTTATCATTTATTACAATGCAATACATTAAATTCAAAGTAAATGCTGGGGTTATAGATGTTTATGTTCAAAAGAAAAAAATGGAACCAGAAATAAGATTATTAATTATTATAAAAAGCATCGATTGAAAGATAGAAAACATTGTAAACATTCAGACACATACATTCAACACTTTCACATCACAAGAATTCCTAATAACCATTGGATATAAATAACCAAAGATACCTCGACAGTAACAATATGAATTTCCATAACAACGTCACGCCGTAAAGTATTTTTCTATGGTGAATTAAAACTTCGTTAACTGGACAACGGAGAAATAATGTAGCGTAGTCCTGGTTTCCGGGAAAAAAAGTTTGGTTGACGACGAAGAATATTGACAAGATAGATAAGTCAACGAAAAGGTTTAAAATATATTTTGGACCAAAAGGTTTTTAAAGGAAGTACCAGTGAATAAAAGAACCTCACCACATCGGGGAAGAAAGTATTTAAAAAGGGAAGGATCCATAGCAAATAGAGCCACACCGAAAAAAGAAGTTATGAGAGGGAAGAATCCATAGAAAATAGGGCTGCATCGAAGAAGGAATTCAAGAGAGGAGACATAGGAAGAACCATCATCGAATGAAATAAATTACACTCACACACACACAACACTAGGTAATTATCTTTATTTTATGTTAAATATTTCTCAAAATTTATAAACATAATTTGTTATAATTCTTGCTTTTTATATCATTAATTAAGAGCTAGGCCGATGCAATTTTGTTTACGAAATTAACTAAATTCTCAGTACACTCTACTGCGAGCGAGCAACCGGAAGTATCAATCACGTGACCTGAAGGTTTTAATTCACAACACCAATAGTGAAACTTCCAAGGAAAGGTAAAAACATACATAACCTATAACCTGTTTCAGATCGAGTTGATACAATAGACATTTATAAGTAGTCTGGGCAAACAGTGTACAATTACGAAATAAGTTACGACAACCTATATATACACAGAACTACACGCATACACCATCGACTTAATACTGACTAGATTGCGGAATCAACGATACTTTCGTAATTGTACGCTGTTACCGTTGTTTGCCCAATCCACTTATACGGTCTTGACCTCTCACTTTCCTCCATACAAGTTACATAAAACTATCCTTTTCTCTCCTAAGCTTCGAGCATTTATATAATGACGGATCGGCATTTCCTATAACTCCCATACTACCAACTCGATGTGGAACAGAATATAGGTTTATTCATAGAAAAACGCCAGGGTCAAAAGTGTTGGAAAATATTTATGTTTAGGGTATTTAGTACTGTCGACACGTGACACCTTTGGTGGCTCTCTCTGCATATCCAGCGAACAGATATAGTAAAAGTCACGCCCAGGTTCAACCCACGTGATGTAAACAGTTCATTTTAATTGGTTCTCGTACGTCCGAATAAGGGCGATATACAAATAGAGCCAATAACAATAAATCGTTTAAATAACGCGGCTAAGTTGGGCGTGACCTTGACTATATCTACTTGCATGAACGGCAATTTTGGGGTACATCAAACAAATAAGAATTGTTTCTTAACCACGCCTTTCAGACATACTTCCCCTAAGTTGCCATCCTCAGTGAAAAACTGGACGGATTAAGTGTTGGCAACGATATCTTATCAACGAACACCGAGTACTGCACACTCAGTAAACATTTTTTAAATTTGCGGACAGTTTAAGTTGGCCTTTCCGGAAATAGTGGACGTACTCGCCAATTTCTAAGCACAATGCATGCGCAGAACAGTATACCCTCACAACAATACAAAGTTTCCGGAAGTACCTATACAAGTGCACTGAAAATTTAAAAATGTTTACTGGGCAACAACGTTAATGCACTGTACAATGAACATCATTGATATACAAATTTTATGCGACTGATACGAATTCCCCCAAATAAAAAAACACGAAAAAGGCGCATTCGCTCACATAACCTACAAAACCAAATGGAAATGATGAGATTCGGCCAAATTCTATTAAAATATCCATTTAGAATCAACGATTTTAAAGCAAAAAAGAGGCTCGTAGTATCAAGCGTATAATTTGAGGTTAGGTTCAAACGCCCGAGTTCAAACAAGAAAATCAAATTTAAAGACTTACCCCCTACATCATCCTCCTTGCGTATTTCGGGGGTGCTAAATCGATGGGAATTCATATTTTTCCACTCCACGGCGGAATATTTCCTCATTTTCCTGCTGTTTTTCCCGTTTTTACGCACTCCGCTGTGATAGCGTCGTTCAAAAACAAATCGCAACTAGCTAAGCGCGTCTCGACGCGACGTGATTGGTTGAAACACCATCGCGTCGTTCAATCAAAAAGTTAGAAATAGCGTCTATTTCTAACGTTCTGATTGGTTGTCGCCAAGGAGACGATTTTCGAGCGCCAAATTGGGTCGATTTAAAACTATAACCTTGCAAAAATCAATTGAATTTGATTATGTGAGGATTGTGTGCAGTAAATTTTTTAGTTTTTGCGGAATACAAAGTCCAAATTTCATTCGATAAATCTCCAATTAAACAAAGAACAAAAATTCAGACTTAGGTTTCGATGCATATCGTTTTTGTTTTAATAAAAAAGATAAACAATATTCAAATCTAGTAAAATGTCCAAAAAGATTGCTAAACGTAAGTAAAAAATCATGTGAGATATCAAGTAAAAAGCTGTCAAAATACGCTAACGTAAGTAAAAACTGTGAAAATACACCAACGTAGCAAAATCTGTCAAAATATTAAGCAAAATTGTTAAAATAACGTCATCAAGAACTTCACAAATAAGCCGAATGCTGTCAAATTCCGAAAATTAGTGTAAGAATGTCAAAATAATATAGAAAGTTGTCAAAATCATGCGAAGAAATGTATCAATTACTATCATAAAAGCACCAAATTGTGCCAAAATACTGTCCACAGTTGTCAAAAACATGAAAAATACGTCGAAAACTGTTCATAGCACAAAAGCTGTTAAATAGCTGCCCAAGACTTCTAAGTAGGTATAAAAATTAGATCAAAATGGGAACATAAGCTGTCAAGGTTGTGTCCAGAAGAATTTAATAATTATAGAAAATGTGCCAAAAGCCGCCAAATATCTGTCAAACTCTTATAAGATGACAAAGTTGGCCGAAATAATAAGAGAAGTTGTCACCGTTTTGTCAAAAAATGTCTAAAACTTGCAAGAGGGAAAGCAAATATCTGCTTAAAACTTGTAAGTATACAAACTTGGTCAAAATCGGAACAAAAGTTGTCAAAATCATGTCCAGAAAAAATCCATGATTATAAAAATTGTGTCAAAAGTCACCAAATATCTGTCAAAAGCTTATATGATGCCAAAGTTGATCGAAATAGTAAGAGAAATTGTCACAATTATGTCGAAACATGTTCAAAACTTGCAAGAGGGGAAGTGAGCATCTGGCTCCAACTAGTAAGTATACAGGCTTTGTCAAAAGCTGTTAAAGTCATGTCTAGAGAAATTGCATAATTATAGAAATTGTGTCAAAAGTCACCAAATACTTGTCAAAATCTTATATAATGACAAAGTTGATCGAAATAATAAGAGAAGTTGTCACCGTTTTGTCAAAAAATGTCTAAAACTTACAAGAGGGGAAGAAAATATCTGCTTAAAACTTGTAAGTGTACAAACTTGGTCAAAATCGGAACAAAAGTTGTCAAAAGTCAGGGAGTGTCGGAAACTGTGTAATATCAAAATCCTATCCGAATAGCAAAGAAAATTGTCAAAATATTTTTTGTGTTCTGTCAAAATTACGTTTAGTGTTGTCAAAAACTGCTGCCAATACACTAGAAATTGTCAAATATTTGTCAAGAGCCTCTAAGAGACGGCCAATGACGTGCCACATAAAAATATCGCTGCTAACGATTAATGAGTCATTTAGTCATTTAGTCAATTAGTCATTAGTCGGAGTTTTGTCATTATTAATGGCTAAACCCCGGAAGGCTTGAAGACCAAAATAGTATGAGAACAAAATTGACCGTAATAGCACGCGAGGAGTCACAGTTATGTTAAAATATGTAAGGGAGCAAGATGCTTTAAAGTTGTAGATAGAACTGTGAAAGAACTGTGAAAGATGGTCGAAAATATGTCGAAAACTGCCTATTATCAAAATCCTGTCAGTATAGCAAAGAAAGTTGTCAAAATCATGTCAGTATAGCGCAGAAAGTTGTCAAAATCATGTCAGGAGAATGTCAGACACTATGAAAGCGTGGCAAAAGTTATGAAATATTTATTAAGCTCTGTCAAAATTACGTTCAGAGTTGTCAAAAACTGCTGCAAATACGCCAGAAATTGTCAAACATTTGTCAAAAGCTTCTAAGAGGGCAAACTTGACCGGAATAGCACGCGAGAAGTTGTCACAGTTAAAGTTGTGGATAAAACTGTGAAAGATGGTCGAAAATATATCGAGAACTGCCTAATATCAAGATTCTGTTGAAATAGCAAAGAAAACAGTCAACATCACGTCAAGAAAATGTCAGACATTATGAAACCGCGTCAAAAGTTCAAAAATATTTATTGTGTTCTGTCAAAATTACGTTCAAAATTGTCAAAAATTGCTGCAAATACGCTAGAAATTGTCAAATTTTTGTTAATAGCTTCTAACTGGATATAATAATACCGTTATAGTAAGAGAAGTTGTCAAACTTGTGTCAAAAAATATCAAAAACTTGCAAGGGGGCGTACTGCTAAAGTCCTAAGTAAAACTGCGCAAGATGGTCGAAAATATATCTGGAATTACCCAATTTATCAAAATCCGGTTGAAATAGCAAAAAGCTGTCAAAATCACGTCAGCAAAATGTCAGATATATGTCAAATATTGCAAAATATTAAGTAAGGATTTGCTTAATTCAAAATTAGAAATACTTAAACTTTCCGGATTTTATTGATGACAAATGAATAAAGGTGTGCAACATAAAACGACATCCTGGATCGATTTTTTTATTATTAAATCACTTCGTCATATAAATTATATCAATTATCATTTTTATGATTATTTCATCTGACTAGTACTATGAGAATTTTTGTATTAAATACAATTATTATTGATGATAAATTGTAAGTAAGTGCGCTCAAAATTAATTAACACCAAGCATAAATATTCTCCTAAATTTTCCTCCTTCACCCCACTCCCGATTTCCCTTCCTCCAAGGGGAAGGAGAATAGTATAAGCTATTATCTCATAAAAGTCATAAATCTTATAATTATCTCTAGAGGATATAAAGATAGTTGTAGTACATACATTAAAAGCATTTATAAGTTTATTTCGTCTTTGTCTTCTTCTTTATTTACATTTTTCTTATTTATTTTTCCACGACCCGTTACCTTCCATTTTTACACCTTAACTAAGAATCCGCAAGTTCAGCAAGACGTGATAGTTTCTATTTTTAATTAATCGACCCTAACTTCCCTCATTTTTGACATAAACTGTAAACAGCTCCGTTAGATATCTGCATATTTTGAACGATAGCCAATCACAACTCGAGGATATATAAGTGACCAATCGCAGCGTTACGATCTTACAAGATTAAATAACCAATCACGGCTCGAATTTTGCGCATGCGCTCAGCTATTTTATTCAAGTTATCCAATCATCAAACGCTGTTATGGCGGGATTATTCGAATTAGTAAAATAAGTTACGATCACTTATTCTTCTTCTTACATAAGATAGACTTAGAATACGATTAGTTGCGTGCATCCTTTCCTGACAATGCTAATTTATGGACTTTCCTCTATATTATTTACATTTCCTTTTCTGTACAAAATTCGCTAAAAATTGCGGTTAGAAACGAAATTTATGCCTAAACGCGAAAATAGATTGTGGATATGCCCCCATCATTTGAGCGCTTCCTTTGATTTTTCGGGTCGAAATTCAATGACTTTCGGCCATATTTTTGATGGTAGGTTTTGCGGAAATTTCCTAGAAAATTAACGCCCAATCACAGAGTATAATGCGTAGAGTAGTCACACTTTTAGAAGTACATATCACGTCATCCGTAGAGTTTGTTAAAAGGTGGATGACGTGTTAACTAATGCTGTCACTCCGACGAATTTTATTATTCAACGGTAATTATCATTGATACGTTATCATTGAATAATAATATCATTCGTAGAAGTGACAGCGTCAGTTAACCTGTTTAACAAACTCTAGTCATCGGTGGAAATTGCATACTTTTTTCTTCATTTGTCTACGCCTTTGTCAGTTCGTTCGCGCAGGTTGACATTACGTAATATATACTTCTGAAAGTGTGACTACTCTATATTCTATGGTTAAACATACACATACCATCAAAAAGATGGCGACGTCGTTTTCGCGGGAAAGCTGATTTTCGCTTACTCTTGTGTGTGCTTAGATATTCTATGTTATAACCTAAATAATAGTATCTATGAAGGAAGTAGTGTCCGTTTTTATCACCGATTTCTTCATATTTCTTTATTCCTTTAATTCCTAAACCTATTTACAAAAACTACCACTTTCTCCCCTTACCCCCTTCTCTAACCATTTTTCGAAAAAATAGTGGGGACTTTTCAGTTTTTCTGTTTCTTATTAAGATACCCTTAGGGCCACTACGCTTACGATAAGATACCACGATAGATCGAAACCCGATTTTCCAGCGCCATTTTTAGGTTTGATCAGGCCTTGCTGATTGGGCTCGTCGACTTCGTTCTCCAATTGGTCACCGGCGGCCGGAAACCAGGTCGTCGGCGATGGCGGAGACGCCGGGTCGTTTTCCGGACTCCTTCCGAAGGAGGAAGAAGAGGAGGAGGAGGAGGAGGAGGAAAAGCCTTTGATCGCCTCGTCATTGGAGGTTGAAGTACCTGCGAGACGTGACATGCAATACGAACTTGTTCGCTTGTGCGTGTATTAGTTTGGTGCTGACATATTTCAGAATGTGAAAAATTCTCCAACTTTCAAGACTAAATTCATCAATTTCCAAACTGAAAGTCTCCAAATTCAAGGTCAAATACCCCCCTCCTTTAAAGTTATAACCATGGGGAAAAGTTGCCTATATTGGACCACTGTAGGAGTCGGTCCACTATAGGTAACTTCCCCTATCAGCTTCAAGCCCAATTTCTGTATTAAGATTTTCCAACTTTCAAGGTAAAATTCCCCAATTTCTAAACTAAGATGACACAAAATTCAAGGTTAAGGTCATCAACATTTAAAATTATTTTC
The DNA here is from genome assembly GCA_038088585.1 of Chrysina gloriosa. Classification (NCBI taxonomy): domain Eukaryota; kingdom Metazoa; phylum Arthropoda; class Insecta; order Coleoptera; family Scarabaeidae; genus Chrysina; species Chrysina gloriosa. Next base: position 35,720,637 of record CM076095.1, on the reverse strand, counting down.
CCCTACTTTTAAAGTCAAATTCCTTACCACCTAACCAAAGTCTCAAAAAGTTTCAAAGTTAAATTCAAACCTCTTTCGGAAGTGATCATAAAAAAGATTCCAAATTTTATGGAGTTCCAACTTAAAATTAATAGAAGAAAGCAAAAAGATCGACACTAAGAGCACACCCTTTAAGGGCCCTAATAATATCGTCAAACTTACCCAAAGAACTTGGTTGATGGTTCAAGACGGACCAAGTGGAGATGGTTCCCCATTCGGGTTTGGGGCTTGTAGCTCCGCCCTCTGAAGGCATCGTGTTAAAACCGGGTTGGGTATTTTGTACGGGGTAATCCGTCCACCCACTGGATCTTCCGTACGAGGACGGTCTGGTTCTGCCTCCCAAAACGTCAGAAGCCGATGGTTCCTGAGACCGAACGAAATCCAAGTGTTAAAATCTTTGATCACCGTGTGGAAAGCGTGCCCTTACCGGATTGGTCGAATGGTAATACGTCGAGGACGGTAACCAAGTCGTGGTGGTTTTAGACGGTTGAATCTTATTGGACGGTTCCCGGCTGGAGATGTCGTGGATGGTGCTCCACGGGTAGACCTCGCTAGGTGCAGCCGGGATGACGCTTTCGATCGTTTGACCGTCCTTTTTCGGTAGGGCCAACGTACAGTCTTCGCTGTCAGAATTGGGACTGTAAAGATCCCGTTCGCTAGTTTTCAGCGGTAATTAAATTCCCCAAAACCAACCCCAAAGGCTAAATTCCCGAAATTCCGGATTAAAAGTCTCCAAAATTCAAGGACGAAATTCTAAACTGTTAAGGTTAAATCTCTTAAATTTGCAAGGTTATCTGGGCACTGGGCGAAATTCCCCAAGCTTGAGGTCAAATTCCCCAGCGTTCAAGGCCAAATCCTCTAATTTCTAAACTGACAGCAACCAGTTTCAAGGTTAGACTCCTAAACCAAGTTCTCCAAACCTCCAATGCTAAATTCCCTAAACTCTAAACTAGAAAATCCCAAATTCAAGATAAAATCTTAAATTTCTAAAGCTAAGTCTCATCAATATTCAAGGCCACCTACTCAATGGACAGATCTCTCCAAATTCGAGGTCAAATTCCCCAACGTTCAAGACCTAATACTCTAATTTCTAAAATAAAAACCAGCAACTTCAAAGTTAAACTCCTAATCAAAATTCCCCAAAACTTCAAGGTTAAATTCCTTAAAATTCAAACTAGAAGTCCCCAAATTCAAGACAAAATCCTAAATTTTCAAGGCCATATAATCACCGAAAAGAAATGGTCCAACCTCGAGGTCAAATTCCTCAACTTTCAAGGCCAAATCTCATAATTTCTAAACTGAAAGGCACCAACATCAAGGTTAGAGTAAACTAAATTCCTCAATTCTTCAAGGCTAAATTCCCCAAATCCTAAACTGAAAGTTCCCTAATTTAAGGACAAAATCTTAAATTTTGCCCCAAATGTTCAAGGCCAACAAAAATTATCCAAACCCGTAGGTCAAATTTCCCAACGTTCGAGGACAAATCCTCTTTGTCTCTAAGCTGAAAGTGCCCATCTTTTAAAGTTAAAATCCCCAAGCTTCATGCGCAACTTTTGTCAAGGTCAACGTCCGTGGTTTCTACGCCAAAATTTTCTAGTTTCGAAGATTGAGTTTCTCAATTTTCAAGGCCTAATTCCTTTAAATCCAAGTCCGAAAGTCCCTAATTTCGAGGTAAAAATCCCCACCTTTCAAGACTTCATCGCTAAATGTTTCAATTGAAAATCTCCAAAACTTCAAGATCAAATCCCCCTCCCCTCATTTATAAAGTTACAATTCCTCAGCTTCAAACCTCATTTGCATCAACGTCAACCTTCTTGAGTTCTACGCCAAACTTTTCCGATATCGAAGATTCAATTTCTCAACTTTCAAGACCCCGAACTTCCCGAATTCGAAGGCGAAAGTTCGTAATTTTAAGGCCAAATTCCCTAACTTTTAAGACTGAATCCCCTAATTTCTAAACTAAAAATCTCCTACTTCAAGGTGAAAGTCTCCCACTTTTAAAGTTACAATTCCCAACTTCACACCTAACTTTTTCAAGAGCAACTTCCTTGGTTTTTAGGCCAATATTTCCCAACTTCCATGGCCCAATTCACCAAATTCTACACTAAAAATCTCTAAGGTCAAAGTCAAAATCCTAACCTATTAAAGCTAAATACCCTAAAATTTTCAACCCTATATCCCAAAAATGTTCAAAGCCATCTTTTCTGAACAGAAATTCTAGAAGTTTAAGGTAAAAATAAACCAATTTTCAAGGCCAAATTCCAGGAAATCTTGTGTTAAATGAAAATTCCCAAAGTTTAAGGTCAAATTCCTCCCATTTCTTAAGTTACAATTCCTCAGCTTCGAATCCCATTTTTATGCAAGTCAGATTTCTTAATTTCTAGACCAAAATTTTCCAATTTCAAAAGTAGTATGTCAAAGCCAATTTCCAAATTCTCCAACTTCAAGGTCAAATTCACCCTGTCTTCTTCTTCTAGATCAAAATTTCCCAATTTAGAAGTCGAATTCCGCCAAATTTCAGAAACCAAAAGTCCCCAAACCTAAGGTGAAAGTGCCCAACTTTTAAAGTTAAGTTTCTCCACATTTTTTAATTAAAATTCCCAAAAATTCAAGATCAAATTCTCTGCCATCTAAACGAAAGCCCCCAAGTTTCAACGTAAAATTCCCCAAAATTTCTTTTCAGGTCCCAAAAGTTAAATTTAGCATGATTTGGAGGTGTCGTAACAACTCTAACTTTTGGCGCCCAACAAGGGACACAAAAATACATTTCCGGCAATTCCACCTTGAAACTTGGGCAGAATTTTGATTTAGATGGTAAGGAATTTTAGGTTAATAATTGCTAAGGAGCTTAACTTTAAATGTTGGGAATCATAACCTTGAATTAGGGGACTCAATTTCGGATTTGGGGGAATTTAGCCTTGAAAGTTTAGGACTTCGAAATTGGAAAATTTTGGTCTAGAAATTGAAGAAAATTGGCCTTGCACCTAAAGGTTGAGGATTGTAAGTTTAAAGGTTGAGGAATCTTCAATTTAGAACTTTAGGGATTTAGTCTTGAAAGTTTTGACCTTGAACCTCGAAGGGCTTGGGTTTTATATCGATAGGAATTTGGGGATGTAAACTCATTAGGACATTCCCAAAAAATACCGAGGCCATCACGTCCTAGCCGATGTTCCTAACGCGTAAACTTCCCCACCACACTCCCTAAGCGTTCCCCGTTTGAATTCCAAAAGGCCAAACTCACATGTAATTGAAGCATTCGTCCTGCAAGAAGCTCAAGGCCTTCTCGACGATTTGCGTGGAAAATTTCGAGGCGGGTCCGTCGAATCGGCCGTTATCGCAAAGATTCCTCGTCTCCGTTTCGATGCATTTCTTGAAACGGTCGTGCGAACTACATACGAGAGAAAAATTAACTCACTCCCAAACGAAAAACAAAAGAAAATTACGAGAAAATCTTACCAACATAAAGTGGCTCGAGAGATATCGTCCCCTTTGGATACTTGTTGCACTAAAAGGTTGTACTGTCGGGAACAGTGGTTGGAGTCCGTGATGGTGCTTTTGATGCAAGGGGCGTAGACCAGGTATTCTGCAAAAAGACGAAAAAGAAAAAACAAAATAGAATCGAGGCGATAGAAATCGGGGAATCGAAGCAATCCGCGATAAGAATCTTCCAATTTCTTTCCACGAATGAGTTTGTTTCAAACGGCATCGCCATGGCGACGAAGACGAAATACGATCGCCGCCTACCCCCCTCCTCCCCTCCTCCGGGATGGAAGGGAAACCCTAATTAATTCGTGGAAAGGGGTCGACAGTCCGTGAAACTTAGACTAACAATAAGTAATGTTGTTTATTCCCCCCCTTTCGAAGCTCTTCTTATATTTCTTCCCCAAAATACATACATCCTCCTTCCCCCAAAACTCACCTCTTTGATAATCCGACCTCAAACACATCTGATGCACCGAATCTATCGGGTTCTTCACGGCGTTGTTGAACTGTTTCCGTTGGTCGGGCGTGAAGCAACGGTCCGTGTACGTCTGCAGACATTCGATGAAGCGATTCCACGTCCTACAAACCGTGTCGATGTCGTTCAGATTGTCGGGGAATACCAGGTGCAGGTCTCGGACGAGAGGATCGGCGATCTTCACGCACTTGTTGTACTCCGTTCGCGTGCAATCGTATTGGTAGCATCGCGCCACCGAGAAAATTTGGAAGGAGACGAAGACTACGGCGGTCAGACTGACGAAGAACATATCTGAAAAAACGAAGAGCGGTGAAAAGAGGAATGAAAAAGAACAAAAGTCACAACAAGCTTTTAAGAATACATCGAGCAAAGCTCGAAAGAAACAAGCAAAGAATCAAAATGTGGCCACCGAGAAAATTTGGAAGCTAACGAAGAAGATGCCTGAACAAATGAAGAGCGGTGAAATAAGGAAGTAAAAAAGAAACAAAACGAGCAAGAAAAGTCCCAACAAGCTTATAAGAACGCAACGAGCGCAGATAGAAAGAAACAAAAGAAGAACTAAAATTACCGAAGAAGAGAATTTGAGAACCACTGATTTACATAAACTAAAACAGTTTAAACGAACCTAGCAAAAAGAATGCCTATTACTTACATCAGCGGTCATCAAAAACATAAGATCCAGAGAACTTATACTGGCAAAAAGTTTGAGAATCGCTGATTTATACCTGAACGTAGCCACAAATTTCGATCGGTTAGAACAGATACCCTCAAAAATTACTATGGAACTGATATTTTAAACTTTTCTAAACTCATATTTGTAGTCTTCATTTTAACAATTCCGAGAAAAGTTTAGGAACTGCTGATTTTCATAAAAGAAAACGGATTTTAATGAAGTACAGCGGAATCAGTTGGCTATTGAAATCAGAGGTCCTCCAACAAAGCAAGGAACTCAAAAGAACTTATATCGGTTAATTACTTCTTGAATAAACTTGCAAAAAGTTTGAAAATCGCAGATATTAACGGGAATCTAGCTAAAATATCGGCCGGTTAGATTAGAAGCCCTCAAAAATTTCAAGGTGAGTTGATTATTCAAATTTGGTAAACTCGTATTTGTAGTTCTCGTTTTAGCATCTTCGGAAAAAGTTTAAGAACTGCTGACTTCCTCCAACAAAGACGTTTTTTAACGAAATTCAGCGGAATTGACTAGCTATTGAAATCAGAGGTCCTCCAATAAACTAACAAACTCAAAAGAACTTATATCGGTTAGTTACTTCTGGAATGAACTTACCAAAAGTTTGAGGATCGCAGATTTTAGCTAAAAATATCGGCCGGTTAGATCAGAAGCCCTTAAACGTTCCAAGGAAGTTGACATTGCAACTTTTTAAACTCGTACGTGTAGTTCTCGTTTTAATAACTTGGGAAAAGTTTAAGAACTGCTGACTTATAGCAGCGAAAACGTATTTTAATGAAGTACAGCGGAATCGGTTGACTGTTTAAATCAGAGGTCCTCCAACAAACTCAAAAGAACTTATATCGGTTAGTAACTTCTTGTATGGCCTTACAAAAAGTTTGAGAATCGCAGATAAAAACAGAAATCAATCGTTTAGATCAGAGGTCCTCAGACAACTCGACGAGCTAAAAGAACTTACCTCGGCTGGTTACTTTTTTGATGACATTGCAAAATGTTTGGGTACCACTCGGTTTGGGTGGAATGGAGCAACAAAAATCGATTTTCTAGATCAGAGGTCCTCAGCTGACTGGTCTCGGCTGACTGGATATATAAAATTTGAAGAAACTGCTGATTTACATTAACGAAATGCAGAGAAAAAAATTATTACTGAGATCGGGGGCTTCAAACGACACAACAAACTAAAACTGTTAGTTATGTTTTGAATGCCATTGAAAAATGTTTGAGTACCGCGCGCTTATACTGTAATGCAGCAACGAAAATCAATTCGTTGGGCCAGGAGTTTTAAAAAGTTTTAAAATTTGGGGAACTCGTCTCGGTAGATATTATTATAATAATTTTGAAGAAGTTTGAGAACCGCTGATTTACATTAACGAAATGTTGAGAATAAGTTTAATTACCGAAATCGGATGTCCTCAAATAACCCGGTTAACTAAAAAGGCTATCGATTAGTTATTTCTTGAATGCCATTGCAAAAAGTTTGGGTACCGCTCATTTTTATAGACATATAGCAACACGAATTGGACTTGTTAGACAAGGGATTCTCAAAAACCTTAAGGGGTTGACGTCTGGTATTTCGGGAAAGTTTGAGTACTTTTGATTTACATCAATGGAATGTAGGGAGACAAAAATGATTTGAATCAGAGGTCCTCAAACAAGTCGGTAAACTAAAAGAAAGCACATCGGTTAGTTATTTCTCGATTATACTTGTAATTGTAAAAAACTTTGGGGACCGTTAATTTTTATAAGAATATAGCAACAAAAACTGGGCTAGTTAGATCAGACGTCCTCAAATATTCCTCAGATATTCATATTGGTAGATGCTATTATAATATTTTTGGAAAAGTTTGAGAACCGTCGATTTAGATCAATGGAATATACAGAAAAGAGTCATCAGTTACATCAGAGATTCTCAAACAAACTCGACAAACTAAAGAAAACTCCTTCTTGTTTGCAAAATTTTCGTTTACGCTTAAATAAAATCGAAACCTCTATTTGTAAAAGTTATATTCTACATTTTCCCCCACCCACATAAAAATTAACCCAGTTCTCGGCGGTGGTTAGTCAGTCTCCCGTTTCATTGCAACCTGCTAGAACACGTGAAAGGGCGAAGAAGGGCGTCTCATTATTGACCATAAGGGGTCGGATAGCGTGTTAACTCGGCGCTACATTTCTTAAACCGGAAGTTCCATTCCAACGGTCCAGTTGAGTAATACGCGCGAAGCGCGTACTCCTTATCGCCAGCTGTCGAGATTTCTTATTTGGAACGTTATGTGCTTCGCAGTCGATTTTTTCAGATAATTCGCGTCGTATGCGAATGCGAGTTTATTACCGTATAGAAGGACGAAGTTTATTAGTAGTGTTTGTGTCGTTAGGGATGGGGGTAGAAAGGGGGAACCCGCGGGGTGTATGTACTTATTTCGTTGTGGCGCAGTCGACGGGATTCCTCGAAAAAGAAAAACAAGAACTTTAATGCATACATTGATTCACTTCCACAGGTTTTCCGAGTCGAGTCTTACGGTTAGATTGCCACGTCATCGGATATTCTTAGTTCGCATTTGTTTTCTCAACGCTGACGTCATTAGGATGCATATTAAGTAGATGTTAAACGGGCAAAATCGATTGTGTCAAAGCACGGTTGTGCTTTACGACGATAGATGAAATCGGACTATTTTTCCCATCGCGTACTGGATTGCGTAAATGCGCCTGACTGAAGAGCAGCAAAAACGGCGAAGCCGGTCCGAGTCTCCTGCCGAATTCGAGGCAATTCCCGTCCCTAATTAATCAGTGCATTCGTCTCTTGCTTGCTACATTACAATTTGGCGCGCAATTCTCGACTTTAATATAATCCAATGACCGTCGAGGCTTCTATTCGGGTAGTAGTTGTCTTTTTTGGGCGAGAATTGCGCAAAGATTACAACCTTACACCTAAAGATAGAAAGGGTCAGGATTAAGTAAGGAGACACGCCGAATACTCCATGCAACCTCGAATCGCGATCGTTTATTAGTTCCGGGACACGTGTTCCGCCGGTGATGAGGCCAAAGAACGCCTTAAAGAAACTAACTGGACAATCCGAAAGATGAAACAACCGCCCGGAGCGTAAAAATCGAATTTGGAGATTTTGACGAATTGTATATCGGACAGACCAAACGCGCAATCTCCACCAGATTTAAGGAGCACCTACCTCATTACCTCTAGGACAATGCAGAGCGCGGTAGTCATTCAAGTTTCGATGCTGGGCGGACTAGCGAGGGGGAATGGGGGATATATCCACCCTCGTTTTCCAAATTAACGTAAAACTAAAACGCAACTCGTCACATTTCAGTGCGCAATCTTTACTAGGACGTTGCGTTTATTTAAAGTGTCAATCGTACCAATCGCTTTAAAATGTTGAAAAAATTAATAGCAGAAGACATAACCTGTAATCTCCCGAGACAGCTGTGACGTAAGAAACGAAACCGCCCCCGATTAAAGGCGATTAAATTTTCATACGCGTTGCATTATTAAAAACGTCAACTTTCTACGTATCGCGCGTTTCTCCTCCCCTCCTCCCCCCATCGATAAGAATTTAACCCGTTCATTCATTCACCCCGTTCCGGCGCGATATCGACCCCTTTCCCGGTCTCATCACTTCGGACGCAAAAATCTATTGGAGATTAAAATATTCATGTCCGTTCGTCCGTCGTTTGCCCCAGTTAATAATCGGAAGTGGTACTTTTGCAATGATTGTAATATCCGAGGGGCGGGGGTGATGAAGAATGGAAAGAAAACTTATATTGCTGCGTCGACACGAAGAACGATATTAGAGATTGTGACAAATCGTACGTAGGTCAGACGAAGCACCCCATCCATACGGTTTGGAGATGCTGGGCCTCGTTACCAGCGAAACACGTGTCCCAGAATCAATAAAAAGCATGTGGTAGGAAGTTAACTGATGTGTAGTTGGGGAAAACAGCGGTAATTACGAAATAAGTTACGGCACCGTACATATACAAAGCACTATACTCGCATACAGCATCGATTTAGTATTGACTCTAGAATGGGGAGTCGGCGATGCTGTGGTAACTTATTTCGTAATTATACGCTGTTGCCGTTGTTTGCCCAAGTTCTGGAAATCAAACAGACGAAGATCTGATCATCAGATTGCTTTTGTCGAGTTTTAGTCTAGTCGACGAAAAGCCCTAAATCTAACAACACTAATCCTTTAACGAGTATGAACGCGTTTATGCGTCCTGTGAGGGATACTAGTGGTTACTATGGGCGCACATATGCGTAGAGTAAGAAACTATCGGAATAACCTATTAACGTACATATATATCCCTTGAAATTTTTTATTGGTATAAACGCGTATATGCGTCCGGTGAAGGTTATCAGCGTAGGCTATTGACGAACATATCTGTCGGGCAAAAGGCTATCGGAATGAACTACGGACGCACGTGTATATTCCTCCAACAATTTACAGAATTTAACAACTCGCCTACTAAGGCCGTATATATCCGACTGATGAAGGTGATCAGCGAGGGCTATGGACGAACATATCCGTTGGGCAAACGGCTATCAGTATGAACTACGGACGCAAGCGTATATTTTTCCAATTTACGGAATAAACTGCTTGATTAGTGTGGACGGCTATATACGTCCGGTAAAGGCTATCAGCGTAGCCCAGGGACGAACATATCCGTCAAGCAAAAGGCTATCGATATGAACTAGGTGCGCACGTGTATATTCCTACAATTTAGGAAATTTAAACACTCGCGTAGTACGGACGTATAAATGCGTCCGGTAAAGGTTATCAGCGTGGGCTATAGAGGAACATATCCGTCGGGAAAAAGGCTATCAGTATGAACTACGGACGCAAGCGTATATTTCTCCAATTTACGGATTTAACTACTTGATTCGTGTGGACGGATATCTACGTCTGGTGAAGGTTATTAGCGTGGAATTTGGACGAACATATCCGTCAGGCAAAAGGCTATTGATATGAACTAGAGGCTACAATGTACGAAATTTAACCATTCGCCTAGTAAGGACGTATATATCCGTCCAGTGAAGGTTATCAGCGTGGGATATGGAGAAATATATCCGTTGGACAAAAGGCTATCAGTATGGACTACGGAGTTAACTACTTGATTGGTGTGGATGGATATATGCGTCCGGTGAAGTTTATCAGCGTGGCCTATGGACGAACGTATCCGTCAGACAAAAGGCTACTGATATGAACTAGAGGCGCACGTGTATTTTCAAAATTTAACTACTTGTCTGGTACGGACGTATATGTGCGTTCAGCGAAGGTTATCAACGTAGGCTATGGACGAATATATCCGTCGGAAAAAAGGCTAGCGAGATGAATTAGGGGCGCACGTGTATATTCCTACAATTTATGTGAATTGAAACACTCGCCTAGTACGGACGGATAAATACGTCCGGTGAAGGTTATCAGCGTTGATTATAGACGAATATATACGTAGGGGAAAAGGTTGTCTGTATAATAGACTATAGGCGCACAAGTGCGTTCCGCACAAGACTTGATGCGGACCGTGAACTCATGTATGCGTCCAGCAAAATGCTATTGCTATAGACTATGGACGCAACTATGCGTCTGGTAAAGTCTATTGGGAGTCCAATCCTCAAAATAATCGCATTATCGAAGGTTAATTTTCCCGGACCAACAACTATAATTTCCCCAAAAATCCCTAAAACTCGCCATGTTAGGGATTTTTTTCCTTTTTTTTGTTTTTCTTACAACACCTTCGAAAAATTGCAAAGTCGCCGAGGTTTAATACCCCTTGTTTCCCGATTCCCATAATCACTCGACGTCCAATTAAAATCTCAAGGTTTCAATCGCTCAAACAGCACGCGCGTCATGCAAATTCCTTCCCCTTTCTCCCCCGAATGCCCTCGTAGAGACCATTGTCCAAATAATAACCTGATCTATACGTTCACCCCAAGGTCCAACCGTGGTTCTTCGTCGTCCTTTTCAAGGACGAATGCGTTTCGCTAAAAACGCCGAGTAAGTCCTCCTCCGACGAACGAATAGAGGAGTAGCACGCGATGGGATTTTTTCTATTTAACGTGGAGATACAGTTGGCAACAGTGATGGACGAAATTATTAAGGGTTCGTAGTTTTTTATTCGGTAGTAAAGATGCGTGTATCCGATAAAGTTCGGTCATGGTGTTCAAGGCGTGTGAAGTTAGAGGGGGACATTGACACTTGTAAATATCGCGTGGTATTTGACAGTTTCTTTTTTTTTTTGGGGTTTACGTCATTGGTTCGGGAGGGAGCGAAAATTCCACGAAAAACGTCGATGCCCGAATCTATTAATGGATGCGATTCGGGCGATGACTTTCTTGCCGACTTTTTTACTTTACGAGGTTGGTGACATTGACACGCGATATGTGTCACATGTTTGACAGATCGAATTTACATGTCACAGTTGATACCGGGATTTCTAGAATGATGCTTTGGAATTTTGACTTTTCCATTTCTCGTTTTCGCGCAATTCAAAACGTTAAGCGTAGATTCTAAGCGTTATCGGTATGAATCTGACAGTTACTGTCAACGTACGTGTTTTTTGACATTGACACGAAGTGCCGCCAACCTATGAAATTAGGGGGAAAATTTGATTTTCGAACTTATAAACTTGAAAAATGAAGTGTTGGATTTCGACGCGATATAAAATATTTTAAAAAAATAAATACAAAAAATATCGAAACAATTGGAAGAAATATGCGCCCAATTTGTTGCTTCCCCATAAAATTCTAACGGAATTCAAGCCACGCGCAAATCGAAATGTACTTACGAAGCGTCGACTGTGTGCTTCCTGTTTTCCGGAAACAAAAGCGGACGAACAGTCGAAAAAGAAACAAGCGAATAATAGCAACACTCGAACACGGAACAGCATGTAATCCTGTTCATCACACTCTAGTAATTCGCGGGATTTTGTTTTGGTTACGCGACCAATAATAGGAAGACGATTATAAAATTACATTTCTGCGATAATTCCGCTCCGTTCTCGTTTTGTTTTGCACACAGTCGATTAGACGAGGCAGTTTAACCAACATTTTCAATTTAATAACTGACATCGGCGATCCCCAAAATGTCCAACAAAGGTAGCGAAAGTCCGAAGAAATTCTTTTATTAACACTTACGTCCTTAGTTCGATAAAAACACGCTTTGGAGACTTCTGATTTATTACTAAAACGTTTTATGAAAACGTTTAATTGGATCAGAGGTGATAGAAAGTTTAATCAATGTTGATATTTGAAGTGGGAACTGCTGATTTAATATCACAGAAACGTCAAAAACGCGGAGTAAAACGTTTAATTAGATCAGAAGTCTTAAAAAATTTGATCAAGGTTGATATTTGAGGTGTGAACTGCTGATTTAGTACCACAAAAACGTCAAACGCGGAGTAAAACGTTTAATTAGATCAGAAGTCTTCAAAAATTTGATCAAGGTTGATATTTGAAGTGGGAACTGCTGATTTAATACCACCAAAACGTCAAAAACGCGGAGTAAAACGTTTAATTAGATCAGAGGTCTTAAGAAATTTGATCAAGGTTGATATTTGAGGTGTGAACTGCTGATTTAGTACCACAGAAACGTCAAAAATGCGGAGTAAAACGTTTAATTAGATCAGAGGTCTTAAGAAATTTGATCAAGGTTGATATTTGAGGTGTGAACTGCTGATTTAGTACCACAAAAACGTCAAAAACGCGGAGTAAAACGTTTAATTAGATCAGAGGTCTTAAAAAATGTGATAAAGGTTGATATTTGAAGTGGGAACTGCTGATTTAATACCACCAAGACGTCAAAAATGTCGAAGAAATCCTTTAATTAGATCAGAGGTCTTAAAAAATTTGATTAAGGTTGATATTTGAGGTGTGAACTGCTGATTTAATACCACAAAAACGTCAAAAACGCGGAGTAAAACGTTTAATTAGATCAGAGGTCTTCAAAAATTTGATCAAGGTTAATATTTGAAGTGTGAACTGCTGATTTAATACCACCAAAACGTCAAAAAGGCGGAGTAAAACGTTTAATTAGATCAGAGGTCTTCAAAAATTTGATCAAGGTTAATCTTTGAAGTGTGAACTGCTGATTTAATGCCACCAAAACGTCAAAAAGGCGGAGTAAAACGTTTAATTAGATCAGAGGTCTTCAAAAATTTGATCAAGCTTGATATTTGAGGTACGAACTACTGATGCAGTATCACAAATATGACAAAAGTCGAAGAAGACCGACTAATTAGATCAGACGTCATCAAAATTGTGATCAAGGTTGATATTTGAAGTGAGAACTGCTGATTTAGTACCACAAAATGCCAAAAAGTCCAAGAAAACCGATTAATCAGATCATTGGTCTTCAAAGATTTGAATTAGGTTCATATTTGAGGTGTAAAAACTCATTAGTGATTGCTATTTGGTGTTTCAAATCTAAAGAACTGTACCAAGAAGTACTTTTGTACAAAGTTTGAGAACCATTTATACGAATCTTCTTTCAATGAAATGTAACGAAAAAGATCGATTATTTAGATCACAAACTCACAACAAATAGCCAATTTCCCCAAAGTTTGGAAACCGCTGACTTTCATGAAACAATAGTGAAAAAGAAATCGATTATTTGGTTCAGAGGTTTCCAAAAGTCACGTGAGAGCTGAGCTGACGGTAGCCTAAAGAATTCATGGTATTTAGAAAAATGTTGGGAATTGCTGATTTACAGAAATAGAAACGATTTTCTATGAAATGCAACGAATAAAATCAGAAGTTCCCAAAATATGTTTAAAAACTAAAGAACCCGTACTGGTCATTATTGTGCATATACTATTATTTTTGGAAAAGTTTGGGAAACCCTGATTTATGTAAAAACGCTTTTCTTTAGAGAAAAACAGCGAAGAATGTCGATTATTTAACCCTGAGCTCCTTAAGAATTTCAACAGAGTAGATGTTGGGAATTTAAATTTGTTAATTGTTTTTAGATTTCTGAGGCAAGTTTGAAAACCACTGATTTACATGAACAGAAGCAACTTCCTATGAAACGTAGCAAAATACGATCGATTATTTAGACCAGAAGCTCCCACAAAACGATCCAACAGAGTTGATGCCTAAAGTCTATAACTCTCGTACTCATGGAAAAAGTTTGAGAATCGCTGATTTACCTAAGCGAAAATTACTTTTACAGAAATATCGCGAAACGAGATCGATTATTTAAATCAGAGTTCCCAAAAATCTCGCTGGAGTGGGGCCAAGTTTTGAGAACCGCTGACTATATTAACGAGCACGTATTTTCGGGAAATGGGGCGAACTAGTTAGATCAGTTCTCAAGAACTAGAGTAAATTTAATGTTTGACGCCTGGGAAATTCATCGGTAGCTTTTGCTTTAATAATTCCCTGATAGGGTTTGGGAACCGCTGATTTGAATAAGGGAACATATATTTGAAGGAAAGAAAACTGCTCATTTAGATCTGAGGTCCTAAAAAAACTAGTAAAGTTGGAGCTTAAAATCTAAAACGCTCTTAAATACATAGTTACGACTTCAAGATTTAAAACGTTTGGGGATCACTGATTTATGTGTCGAGAACGTCTTTTAGGGACGTACTAGGAAAAAGAATCAGCGACCCTCAGAAATACCAGGGAGAGTTGATGCTTAAAGTGTAAGAAACGCATTTTTTAAAACAGTTTGGAAATCCCTGCTATCGACAAACGACAAGGTGAAAAGGTGCTTGCATTAAAAAGAGAAGTTAGATCAGAAGTTCTCAAAACAACTCGGGTAAGTTGATGTTTGTAGCTTAGAATATTAATATCGGTCCTTATACCGTCTTTTTGTATACTGTTGGAAAAAGTTTTAATACCCTTGGAAAAAGTTTGAGTACCGCTGATTTACGTGAATGGGGTTTAAACCTTAAGTCCTCAAGTCACCGGGCAAACATGATAATGGAAGTATAAGAAAGTGGGATCGGTTAATGGTTTCTCGAAAACTTCCTCAAAAAGTTTGGGAGCCACTCCAAGGAGGAAGAGGAGTTTGGTACGCGATAAGGAAGTGCAACATGTCGAAATGGACGTTTGCAATGATAGAGGCGAAAACGACTTTTCCTTTTTGTAAATCCAAAAGTTCAAAGCGTTTCGTCCTTTGGGTGGTTGGTCACTTACCGAAATCGACAAACGAAACAAATCCCCAAACTAAACAATTGAGTCACCACCAATCTGCGTCCGAACTCTTTTTTATCGCGATTTCTTTTGTTTCACTTTTCGAAGTCGAGAAATTCAAATATTTCAGAAAATAAAATCGCCGAAATCGTCAAATACGGAATATATGTATAGATACGATACGGCACTCATAAAGTAAAAGAGAATTTGGGAAAATGTTGACTACCACCGCGACCAACGACGATCCGTTTAAAACTGCGAGTTGTGGTCAGTATACTTCTCTCTCGCCACGGGGAAATCGCCACGCTCCGCCAACTAAACACAATTGATTTTCATTCGAAACCGATGATGGCGATTCGGAAGAGAATTTGCGGCAATGCCGAACTAGCACAATGCCGAATAGTTGGACGGAGGAGGCGAGGGAATTAAACAAAATGATCATGTTGTTGATGTCGATGTCGAGAGGGGTAAATTACCAATTACAATAATCGCATTATCCGTTTGTCATCTGTTCGTCGTCGCTGCGGTCAAGCTAATCGGACAGCGAGTACCTATTCGCGTTGTTTACATCCTATTTTGTTCGAAATACTGTTTTGGAAAGAAGAACTAAAGCTTCTTCTTTTATTTATGCTCTCTTCGGTTGATGAGAATGGCAGAAAAAGAGGGCGACATTTATGACAGTTAACAATGTCAAATTTTGACACCTGCGCCTATCAAAGTTGGACACTTAAATATATTGTAGTTTGACAGAGAACAGAAGGATACAGAGCTAGAAAAGCAACCTTCTCCTTGTCAAAATTTGACAATTAAGTCTATGAAAGTGTGACAGATTGTCTGGAAGGGACAGAAGTAGAAAGATTCCCTCTTCCCTGTCAAAATTTGACATTTAAATCCATCAAAGTTTGACAGTCCTCTATCAAAGCATAACACTTGCATCTGTCAAAGTTTGACACTTACATCTATTGAAGTTTGACAGAGAACAGAAGCAACAGAACTAGAACCGCAACTTGTTTCCCTTTCAAAATTTGACAATTAAATCTATCAACGTATGACAAATTGTCTGGCAAAAAGCAGTAGTGCAACGATTCCCTGTTCCCTGTCAAAATATGACATTTAAATCCATCAAAGTTAGACTGTTTTCCCGAAGGAGGTACAACTACAGCAGTTTGCTTTTTTCTATCAAAGTATAACACTTACACCTGTCAAAGTTTGACACTTACATCTATTGAAGTTTGACACAGAACAGAAGGACACAGAACTAGAAGCGTTACCTCTTTTCTCGACAAAGTTTGACAATTAAATCTGTCAAACTATGACCAATTTTCTGGATGGGGAAGTACTAATAAAGTTTCCTTTCCCCCTGTCAAAATTGAACACTTAAATCCATCATAGTTTGAAAATTTTTCCCAAGGAGGTTAGAAAATCGCTGTATTTGCTTTTTTCTATCAAAATATAACACTGCCATCTGTCAAAGTTTAACAATTAAATCTACCCAAGTATGACAGAGAGCAGAAAGGACAGAGCTATGAAGGTTACTTTAATTTTTGACAAAGTTTGACAATTAAATCTATCATAATACAACAGATTGTCTGGAAGGGACGAAAGTAGTTTTGACACTTAAACCCATCAAAGTTTGACAGTTTTACCCCAGATGGTTAAACTATCTATCTAAATCTCTTAAACTTTGATAAACACATCAAAATTTGACAGTTTTGGTAGAGAATTCTAGAAAGATTTGCTTCTCGTCTCTCAATGTTAGACACTTATATCTATCAAAATTCTACAGTATTTTGAAGAAGACACAACTATAAAGGTTTATTTTCCTTTCTGTCAAAGTTTTGCTTCTCATTTCTTAACGCTTGACACTTACATCTATCAAAATTTTACAGTATTTTGAAGGAGACACAACTATAAAGGTTTACTTTCCTTTTGGTCAAAGTTTTGTTTCTCATCTCTTAATGTTTGACACTTACATCTATCAAAATTTTGCAGTATTTTGAAGGAGACGCAACTATAAAGGTTTCCTTTCCCTTCTGTCAAAGTTTGACATTTTAATCTATCGGAATGTAACAGATTTCTTTTTGTTTGCTGTCATTATTTAACCCTTAAATCCATTAAACTTTGACAAACACATCTATCAAAATTTGATAGTTTTTGTAGAAAAGGCAGACATAAATCTACTCAAACGGGATACTGAAGGGAAAAAGAAGGTTTTCTTTTTCGCTATTAAAGTTTGACGCATGAATGTATCGAAGCTTGACACTTGAATCTGTCAAACTAGAGAAGATGTCTTTTCTATCTGTCAAAGTTCTACGCTTAAATCTGTCATAGTTTGACACTTACAAAATTTTGATCTTCTCTTGCCATCCGTAGACGTACGTTTCGCGGTTATACCGGTCGTCAGTACGGCTTTGCAAGAGCTGTAATTTCGTATACAAATTTTATGTATATATCGTTTGAACATTGTTGTTTGTACATGTGAGAGGGATTCGATATGCGCGACTGCAGTTACTGCAGGAGGCTGTGGCAACGCAAGTTGTCCACTTCTGTAGAAAAAATAACTGTAAAAAATTCGTAATATGTGCATTGTGAGAGAATTCATATCGAATCCCTCTCACATGTACAAACAACAACATAGTTTGACACTTAAATCTATCGAAATTTAACAGTTCTTTTTTGGCGGAAGGGGAGGTAAAATTGAAAGAATTTCTTTTCTTTCTGTCAGAATTTGAGGCTTAAATCTGTCAGATTTGACGAATATTTACATCTATCAAAGTTTGACATTTTCTCAAAGGAAAGGACGAGAGAGTTGCTCTTTCTCTACTGTCAAAGTTTGTCACTGACTTTATCGAAGTAGAGAAGGTTACTTATTTGTCCTGTCAAAGTTGGACGCTTAAATCTGTCAATATTTCACAGTTCAATCTATCAATGTTTGACACCTGAATCTATCAAAATTTAACCGCTTTCTTTTTGGGGCCGGGAAAGCAGAATTAAAAGCGTTTATTTTCTTCCCGTCAGAATTTGACCCCTACATCTGTCACACTATATCAACATCTGTCAAAATTTGACACTTTTTCTGTAGGAGGTCAAATTAAAGAGGTTTCCTTCTTGTTTTTATTTGGACAAGGAAAGACATAATAATTGCAAAATTTGTCCCAAAAGTAGGAGGAGTCGGGACGACGACGGATATCTCATGAAATCATTCGAATATTTCCCGCGAAAAACGCGACGGGTGATTGGCCAACGAGGTCCATGGCGCAATTATGCGAATTACGAAAATGTTTTCATCCTTGATTTTGTCTTTTAACGAGGCGGATTACAATTTGACATCCTCGTGCTTTCGATAACTTTTTTAAATAACATCACGCTCGAAATTCGAAATTCTAAAAGCGTTTTGATAGATTTACACGGAATATGGAACAAATGAAAGTCAGCTTAGCGAGGGAGGGGAAGGAGAGCGGGGCAGAAATGAGGGTCGGAAGAATTTTCTTAAAGAAAACCGCCAACCAAAGTTATTGCTAAGGAATAAAACGATGATAATTTAAAAAATTTGACAATTCAAGCAATCTGTTTTGTTTCGGAAGTAGGAGGAGTCGATAGTTAATGGGGAAAGCTGAAACCAATCACAATTGTAGGGAGGTACAATTGGAATAATCCCGCGCAAACCTCGGACAACCATTGGTTCTGCTTATACGAAAGTACCCAATCGCCTAGCGAGCTTTATGGCGGGATGATTTCAATTACGAATTTTGACACTTGATTTCTTCGTAAATTTAATGAAATATAGAATATGCTGTC
Organism: Chrysina gloriosa; assembly: GCA_038088585.1. Taxonomy (NCBI): domain Eukaryota; kingdom Metazoa; phylum Arthropoda; class Insecta; order Coleoptera; family Scarabaeidae; genus Chrysina; species Chrysina gloriosa. The sequence continues at coordinate 35,702,007 of CM076095.1, read as the reverse complement.
AAGGTGATATTGAGGTAACTGCAATTTCAATTGAATTATTATAATATTTCCGAATGGGAGAAGGATGTGGCACTGTTTAAAACCGTAACATCATCGACATGGAATATCTGAGGAAATATGACTTTATTAATCCATATTTTACAACGGGGCCACTAGCACGGTTTGGAACTGAACGAGAGTGAACCAACAACCCGTGACAAAGAATCCGAAGAAAGTGATGTTCCTTACACCGCGAAATACGTTACGCAATAATACGCAACAATCGCCTTAATTCTCCCTCAATGTATTTCGGGACTTATCTCAAAAAATCTCAAAATCTACATAATTCATCGCGCAATAATTGAGATAAGAGTTCCCTGCATATAACAAAAAAAAAATACGACTATTGCAATGTTGTGAAAGGTATCTCGAAAATTGATTAGATACAATTAAATAAAATGGAGCAACATCGAATACCTACATATGCGTTTAAGTTTTAGTAGGTTTTAGGTGTGAGGAGTTTTTATTTATATTTATTCAGCGCCATCATCGCTGATTAAATCGGCGTACGAATCCGCTAATATTACTGATTCGAGCTAAGTGCTCGAGAATTTCTACGACAAACAATCTGCCAATGTTTAAAAACGTGATTCTCACACGTTAGATTACGTTTTGAACGACATCGCGCGTACAGCTTCGATCAGAACGACAGTTACCGAAAGAAAAAATTAAAAAAAGACCCTAGATTTTCATTTAATCGCAGATGTCAAAATACATCTTCGTTCTGTCAAAGTTTGACCTGACATCTGTCAACGTTTGACACTTTAATCTATCAAATTTTGACATTTAAATCTATCTTTTGTCAAAGTACGACGCTCACATCTGCCAAAGTTTGACACTTTAATCTATACAATTTTGAAAATTAGATCTATGTTCAGTCCAAGTCTGAACCTCATATCTGACAAAGTTTGACACTTTAATTTATAAAATTTTGACCATTGAATCTATCAAAGTTTGCCCTAATTTCTGGAAAGACAGAACATGAAAGATTCCCTTCTCATCCTGTTCAAGTTTACCACTTAAATCTGACATAGTTTGACAGTCTCCAGAGTACACAGAACTAGAAGGGTCTGTATTTTCTCCGATCAAAGTCCGACAAGATTTAGCTCTTGAATCAATCGAAATTTGACAATCTCTCTAGATGAGGGTTAATTACATTTTCTTCTCTTTCTGTCACTATTTGACGTTCAAATCTATGAAAGTTGGATATTTATGCATATCTATCAAACGTTGACGCTTAAATGTATGAAACATTCACACTTACATCTCTCAAAATTTGACAATTTCCTGACGAAGGCAGAAATAGAGATACTGTTTTCTTTTTGTCTGTTAAAGTTTTATGTTTACATCTGTCAAAGTGTTACACTTACATCTGTTCAAGTTTGACACTAACATCTGTCAAAGTTTGTCACTTACATTTGCCCAAGTTTGATACTGACACCTGTCAAAGTTTGTTACTTACATGTGTCAAAGTTAGACACTGAAATCTACAACATATGAATAATTTTGACAATTTAATCCATCTTCTGTCAAAGTTTGACGCTTATAGGTGGCGAAACAAGCGGCACTTTAATCTATAGAATTTTGACAATTAAATCTATCAAAGTTTGGCACTTAAATTTATAAAATGTTGACAAATAAACCTATCGAAGTTTGACAGTTTTTTCGGTCAGGCAGAAGGCGAACGGTTTCCTTTATTCTATGTTAAAGTTTGCCGCTTAAATCGATCAAAGTTTGACAGTCTCTGGAAGACGCATTACTAGAAGGATTTGCTCTTTTTCCTTGCAAACTTTGGCTTATAAATCCGTCAAAATTTGATACTCTATCTACAGGAGGAAGGGTTAAATAGATGTTCTTTTCTTTCCATCACTGACATTTATATCTGTCAAATTTTGATATTTACACCTAATAAACTTTAACAGTTTCACTGAGTGAGGCGGAAGGAGATGTGTTTCGGTCAAATTGTGACGATTAAATCTGTCAAAATTCGACACATTTCTGAAATTTTGACAGTTCTGGAGTTCTGAAGAAAACCAAACTAGACAATCTTTTTTTGCTAAAGAAGGAAACGGAAACATGCGTAATAATTAAAACGGAAATTCCCGACTATTTTCATTTTGTCCCAAAAGTAGGAGGGGTCAGTACTATCGAGCATATGACATTTCAAACTATATGTATATCCCGTTTCGAAAGTAGGAGGAGTCAATGGCTAACGACGGAAGCCGAAACCAATCAATCAATGCAAACAATTCCCGTGTCAAGTTCAAACAGCAATTATTCCCATTTGTGTCCGGTTTTGAAAGTAGGAAGAGTCAATAGATAGTGGTTGAAGCTCAAACCAATCGGAATCGTAGGAGGAGTAATTCAAATCATTCCCGCGTCAAGCTCGAATAGTGATTGGCTCCGGGCTTTATGGTGGGATTATTCAAATCAGGAAATTTGACATTTTGGAGTTTTGGTAAATTTGTCGAAATATGAAATACACTTTAGATATACTTGTTACGGTTACTAAAGTTTTTTGATTTTTTTTTGAAGGGCGAGAGTGTGGATATGGCTATTTAGGAAAAGTTGGTTTTGGGGAGGGAGGGTGCGAAAAGACTTTCTTTTTAAAGGAAATAACAATATATATATGTTTCAAATTTGATATTTCTAACTAGTCCTATGTATGTGTGGTTTTGAAAGTAGAGGTAGTCGATGCTTAATGACGGAAGCCGAAACCAATCAGAATGGGAAGATAAATAATTCAAATAATTCCCGCCTCAAGCTCAATTAGCGATTGTTTCGACTTGTGTGCGGTTTTGGTAGTAGGAGGAGTTAGTAGGTACTGGCGTGAGCCGAAACCAATCAGAATTGAAAGATGAGTAATTCAAATAATTCCCGCGTCAAAGTTAAGCATCGATTATTCCCATTTGTGATTGGTTTTTGAAGTAGGAGGAGTCAATAGATGGTGGTGGAAGCGAAAACCAATCGGAATCGTAGGAGGAATAATTTAAACAATTCCCGCGTCAAGCTCAAACGGCGATTATACCCATTTGTGTCTGGTTTTAGAAGTAGGAGGAGTCAATAGTTGGGGGCGGAAGCCGAAACCAATCAGAATTGAAAGATGAGTAATTCGAATAATTCCCGCGTCAAAGTTAAACATCGATTATTCCCATTTGTGCTTGTTGGAAACTAATCGAAATCGTAGGAGGAGTAATTCAAATAATTCCCGCGCGAAGCTCGAACAGCGATTGGCCCTGTTTACATAACGATATCCAATCATTTCAAACGCGCACCGTGATTGGTTGTGAATTTATCCAATCATCTATCGAGGTTTATGGCGGGATTATTTGAACAGTATCCTCCTACTTTTAGAAACTATAATCGATCGATTTCATCTAAACTTTCCCGGGATTGAACGAATTTTGTCGATTTCTATCGCTAGATGACGGCTGAGTTGTAATAGAATATTGTAATGTAATTCTCGCCACGAGCATTACGTTCGATTGTGGAACACGACTGATTTCTCGTTTTAGTTCTGTTCGTGTTACATTACAACGTTCTGTTACAACTTAGTCTACGGGTCCGAAATCATTTTCAGGGCGTTTCATACCCATGGGCGTAGCTAAGAGGGGGCAAGGATATAATCAGCGGGCCGGCTGTCCCTCCTAGGAAAAATCCCTAGCTACGCCCATGTCCATACAGATTTATACGTGAAAAAGACCCCAATTTTTCCCCCTTTTTCGCATCAAAATCGTTCTTTCGGAACTGACTGTACGTCGGGATCGGTCTCAAAACTCCCGCTTTATCAGCGAATCGTCGCAAGCACGTGCAACTCGGTCAAAAGTCCCCATCCGCGGTGCAAGTCGCGACAGTCTGTGCGCGCTCAGCTTCAGTCACTCTTTCGACCCGCTGCGGCCATCTTGATTGGTAAGTCGCACGATTTTTTCGCAATTATTTTTATCCCTCCGTCTGTCAAAAGAAAAACAAAAAGAAGTTGAAGGCGACATGTTTGTCAGGAGGAAATTTCACCGTGAATTTCCGGCGAAAATCGAGACGAGTACTTTCGAGAATCGGGTGCCACTTATGTAATTAGTTCGTTCTCGCGCTCCGCTCGCCGGAGAAAATTATGAAATGGGGAAATTATATTGATGGAAAATGCGCGTGACGTTTTAGTGGGGAAATTTCGATTTTTTGGGAGTTTTGGTTTTTACGATTTTTGGATTTTCTTCCTCCCCTTTGAAAAAGAAAAATTCGGTTAGGAAATGCCCACCTTTTTTCGCCGGTAGTCCGCCCCCGATCGTCGCGTAATTACGTAACTACCCTTATCAGCCCGCATTATTATATAATTCCGGGAAAAATCGATTCTCGTCGTGCGCCTTAAACGTCATAGAAATGTCAAACGGTCTCAAGGTCGTGACATCACAGGTTATGGCACCGTTGGGAGAAACGTGACTTCTAGAAACGTCACCGTATCAAAATTTTCCTAACCGTTTGCCCTCGTCTTTTTTCTTGCAGACGTTCGAAAATGCTATTCAGCAAAGTGAAATGCCAGGAGCTTCGGGAGGACGCCCCGAAGCCCCAAACGCAAGAACAAGGCCTCGTTAAGTCCCTGGTGTCCGGACGACAAATCGCTGCGGCGGCCGTCAATCCGGGCGAAAGCTGCGAATTCGCCTCCCTACAATACTTCGCCCTTTGCGGCCTCGGAGGAGTCCTATCGTGCGGCATCACCCATACCATGGTGGTACCCTCGATCTGGTCAAGTGCCGGATACAGGTCGACCCGGTTAAGTACAAGAGCATCTTTAACGGTTTCAAAGTCACCCTGGCCGAGGATGGGATGAGAGGACTGGCCAAAGGATGGGCCCCTACGTTCATAGGATATTCCGCTCAGGGTCTCTGCAAGTTCGGCTTCTATGAAGTCTTTAAGGTACGGATTATCTTATATAAAAGTTTTCCATCACGATTAGGTCGATTAAACAAGAGTGCTTGAAATGATAGTTATATTCTTAGAACGTTTACAAACGTTTTCGGAACACCTTCATCGGTGAAAATATAACTAGATAAATGTAAAATCAAACGTTCTGCCAATATAACTATTATTTAAATCACTCTTGTTTAATTGACCTAATTGCGGTAGAAAACTATCATATAAGATAAGTTTAGTTAAAGGGAAATATACATTTAGGTAAGAATTATGTAAGTTTGTTTTCCGGGGGACGCGCTTATATGTGATTTACCCGGAGGATTTGGCAATAATCGGGATTAAGGGATTTGACGGGACGCACAGATTTAGATTAGATTAGTCGTTGCTTTCCTAAGATCAAGTGTTACATAACGTGTTGATTGATTACGATGCTTCTTTTTCTTTGGGAATAATTACATGGCGTGGAAGCCTTCGAAATCGTCGTGGATCATCGTTAAAAAAGATGACGTTTTCGACTTCGCTGCGGCCATTAGAAGCCTGTGAAATTTGTGTCGAATCATTTGTTTATTAATTATCCAATTGTATTACAAATTAGTCCAAATTACTGCCTCTGAACTCCTTTTTATTTAGCACTTTTAGGTATTAAAGAAATATATAAATGACATTTTCGGAAAAGATGACCTTTTCGAAGGAACGTTAGCGCTTTGTTACAGCCGTGAAAGCCTTGCGAAAATTGCATCAGTCATTTTTTTGTTAATTATCCAGTCATATTACAAATTAGGTCACTCGCACATTCTGTCAAATTCGTTAAACTGACTCCGCCCCTCGCCTACTTCTTCCCAACACTTTTAGGTTTAAAAAATATATATAAAAAAGATTTTAGAAGAAATGACATTTCCGAAGGAATTTTAACGCTTTCGAACAGCCGTGAAAGCCTACCGAATTTGTGTCAGTCGTTTCTTTGTTAATTATCTACTCATATTACAAATAAGGTCACTCCCCCAATCTGTCAAATGCTTCCAAATGACTCCGCCTCTCGCCTATCATTTTTCCGTTACTTTCAGGTTTAAAAACAAAAAAATTACAGAAATAGGTTTTTAGCAAAATTACTCTTCAGTCAGTCATTTTTCTTGTTAATTATCCAATCAAGTAAAAGTGAGGTCCCCGAATCTATGAAATGACTCCACCCCTTGCCTCCCTTTTCTCCAGCACTTTTAGATTTAAAAAAATGTATAAGAATAGGTTGTGGAAGGAATTTTAGTGCTTTCTTACAGCTGTGAAAGCCGTTGGGAAATTTGTATCGGTCATTTGTTTGTTAATTATCTACTCATATTACAAATTAGGCCACTCCCCAATCTGTCAAATGCTTCCAAATGACGACGCCTCGCCCAATCGTACGAGTATTACAAATTAAGCCGCTCCCCAATTTATCAAATTAGTCCAAATGACTCCTCCCTCTACATTTCCAGCGCTTTTAGGTTATTCATCATTCAAACTATCCAATCACTGAACGAGTTTTATAACCGACGACCAATTTATAGTATTGGATTGGTGCAAATCTAAAATAATCACGATAACACGGGAAGTCATTTAAATACTTCTCGCGCAAAATTTGTATTGTAATTAGTTCTTATTCGTTAGAACTATACAATCATCAGACTAGTTTTATCGACGACTACGAACTGGGAGCATTTGATTGGCGCACATCAGAACCGATAATAATCCATCGAAATTTATGGCGGGAATATTCAAATCCGCTTTCTTCGAAGCGCTATGGCGGAAATGTGTTTCCGGAACCGTAGGTCGTCGAATTCCGCGGTTTGTTTCGTTGTACTCATTGTCAGCTTGACCAAATCTATTCACGTATGGTGTTGTGTGGATTCCTGTAGGCTTTCACGACCGTGACGATGGAATTTATTTTAGTTATTGATGTGCGTCGCTTGTATTTGTGCTAATGTATTTCTTTCTCTAGGTCTTTTACTCCAACCTCCTAGGAGAAGAGAACTCCTACCTTTATCGTACGTCCTTGTACTTAGCGTCCAGCGCCAGCGCCGAATTTATAGCCGACATCGCCCTTTCCCCGCTAGAATCCGCCAAGGTCAAGATTCAAACCACGCCCGGTTTCGCCAACACCATGCGCGAAGCGATGCCGAAAATTTACGGTCAAGAAGGCATGACCGGCTTCTACAAATCGCTCGTGCCGCTATGGATGCGACAGATCCCCTATACCATGATGAAGTTCGCCTGTTTCGAGCGAACGGTCGAGCTGCTATACAAGCACGTCGTACCGAAACCGCGATCCGAATGTACCAAAGGCGAACAGCTGGTCGTCACTTTCGCCGCCGGTTACATCGCCGGCGTTTTCTGCGCCATCGTCTCCCATCCGGCCGATACCGTCGTGTCGAAGCTGAACCAGGAAAAGGGATTGACGGCCGTCGAAGCCGCCAAGAGGTTAGGATTCGCCGGAATGTGGAAGGGATTGGTCGCCAGGATCATCATGATTGGTACGTTGACGGCAGCGCAATGGTTCATTTACGACGCGTTCAAGGTCGCGACGCGCATGCCACGCCCACCGCCTCCGGAAATGCCCGAGTCTCTTAAGAAGAAGCTTCAAGCCCAAGAAAAAGTATAAGTGGGCGGGATTGCAAGTATCAATTTAAAACAAAAGAAAAATTAAAGAGAAGAACTGTCAAAACGAGTAGCGCCCTGTCGCGTTTTTTTGTTTCAGTATTTATAAATTAATTTTTAAAATATATCCCGACCACTCGCCCTGGCATTGTTCTAAAAATTGGTATTACATAACTCGCTGGATTTTAATTATAAATAGTGGTAGAAAATTTTTTTCTTTATACATTTTTTCGAAATTTATCACCTTTATTATTATCCCTTATTTTCCCTTGTTATTTTCAAGCGGCTCCGCGGCAACGACCGTTACAAAAGAACACCCCGCGGGTCCCAATCCGTTATCGCTTGTTTAAATATTCATTGTGATATTAATTAATTTCAGGGATTTACGGTATTAATTTGTAATATTCCCGCGTTTTCTTAATCTGAATGTGGGCCCGCGGGATGTAAATCAAAAAAATAAAAACTCTAAAGATTCCATTTTTTTTCGAAACCATCGAAGTAGGCCGTTGCTGTCAAAGCATAAACAAAAAAGACCGAAATTTTCATGCTGTTGGGTGTTTTTTTTTTTGGGCGCCGTATCCCAATGTGGGCGCCATCTATAAAGTATACATACCCCCTTGTCCTATTATTATATTTATTTATACATTTAGTCCAATTTTACGTTATTGTCGTATACCTACGAGTAGTGGCAAGGGAAGGGGAGGACGCTGTACGTGTCGTTCGATCTTCCGTTGTTTTAGACGAGTAATGTAACAATAAATGATAAATATAAATATTGAGATGAATGAAATAAAAAAAATCGAGATAAAATGAAGTTGGCAATTTTTTTGGTTACCCTCCCCATTACAAATCAGCTCCGGCCTTCTTTCCTCCCCATTACTAATCACCTCTCCCCGCGCTTTTTCTTCTCATATTACGAACGAATAAAACGAACCATATTAGATCGGGACGTCCGATGTGAAAAATAATGTAATTTTCACCCCTTCGCTTTAATCGAAGAAACAAAAACCGGCCTCTTAGATAGTCCTACCAGCTCTACATAATTACCAAGTTTTATTGAAATCTGCGTGTGTGGATTGGGAAAATTACAATAAGAAAAGGCGTTTTTAAAATCCGATTTGCAGCTAAATTGAGCTTCTTTAGAAAAATTCGAGATTGCTATGCTCCAGTTCTCGAATACATACCTCAATTTTGATTTAAAAAAATCTTTCATTCACTCGTTTGTCCGTAAGCTTGCCCACAAAAACATCAAATTTCGTGTTATTATTGACTTTTTCTAAAAAATTTGGTAGCATATATAAATGAGGATAAACCCCTTGTTTTGCAACGTGAATGTACAAAAGCTGAAAAAAAGTACTGAACAACTTTCATTTTGTTCAGCGCTTTGCGCACTTTTCAACGCTAAACGCAGGGTATATTCACGTAAATCGCAGTTACTTGTATTTTAATTTTTCGTTGTGCCGTAGAGGGCGCAACATACGGTAAGAGTTTCCTTTCTCCTTTAATTTTATCTCAAGGCTAAACCCATTCGATTTGGGACATAAGTAACATATGTACATTTTGATTTTCTTATTATCGCACCACCAAACCCAAATAAACTTTTTGAGAAAAATATCTATTTTTATACATGTGTTTAGTAACAATAAAAAAAAACAATTAACTTATCCTATAACCTACAAGTTACCACCTCAATTCGAATACAACTTAATCGTCCCGTCGGCACCTGACGAAAACACCCACGGTTGGAGGGGATGAAATTTCACGTCGAAGATGCCAAAATCGTTATAGGCGGTGTGATCCTGAAAACGTTTCAGTGGAACGATAAGCGGATTCTTCAATAAATCATTGTAAACCATCCCGTGTGACACGATCAAGCTCCGATCGTCGGCGCCGGAAGCGAAGAGGGGATACCTCCGGTGGTAAGCCACGCCCCTAACCGCTGTTCCGTGTAACCTCAACGTCTGATACGGTTTCGTGCTCAAATCCAAATCGAACCATAATATTTTCCGGTCGTAACTAGCCACCAGGAGATTATCCCCGCCCGGATGTATCGCCATGTTGGATATCCACCTCGAGTTGCTTAGAAGTTTCTTGACGAGTTGCTGCTTGACCAGATCGTAGATCCTGACGTGACGTTGAGTCGCTACGAAGAATAGCGGTCTTCGAGGATGAAACAGGACGGTTTGGACTAGACCTTTGGATTTGGAGAAGGGGAGTTGGGACCGCCTCTTCGACAATTGACTAATCAACACGGATCGATTCTGTCCGTCGGGCATCACGGTCGCGAAATAATCACCTTTACAATGCCACGTGACCTTAGTGATCTCTTTAAAATGCCTCAAACACGCTCGGATACCGTCGAGGTATTCCCGATCGCTAGGCTCCTCCCATTTAACGCTAGTTCGGACCCTTTCGGGAATCTCCATGGTTTCGGTGGGCAGGGCCTCGGCCGATTCCTTGAGGACGATGTCGGTTTTGGAACAAACGAGGAAATCCCCCACCGACGGGTTGAGTAACAAAAGACGATGTCCGGAAGCGACCGCGATTAAGGAGAGGGCGGTGTTGGGACACCATTCGACGCAACGGACTACGTCATCGGTTTCGATCGTTTTTAGGCAACGCCCCGTATTGATTTCCCAGATTTTGACGCTTTGGTCGTCGGAACCTGGAAAAAAATTGTAATTTTTAAAATCCCCACCCTCTATCGGTACTTAACGATACTAACTGGAGGATGGAGAGGAGGATGGAATTTTATTAACGGGCCTACCTCGAAAGCGCCCAGTCAACGATTACCACGATCAAAACTTAACGTGCCTTCGTGTCAAAATGAAGCTTTAGTTCATAGATGGCGCTTTAAGCATTTAAACACCAACCAGTTTTCCAGATTTTACCTCAAATTAGCCTTGAACTTCTACAAAAAGGAGCGCTTTGTAGGGAGTTTAGGATTTAAAATTAAAGTTACGTGTCATAGATGGCGCTTCAAGCGCCTGTAACGCTTGCGGGTCTAAATTTTCTCAGGTTTAACCCACACTGATCTTGAACCTTTACAAAAGGGACACTTTTGTAGGCACTTAACGATACTAAGTGGGAGAAGAAAGTATTTTTATTAACGACACGCCTACTTCGAAGATGGCCAATCAACGACTTTAAGCTTCAAAATTAAAGTCACGTGTTATACGTGGTGCTGTAACCGTTTTCACACCTATGCTCTACATTTTCTAGGCTTTTACTCAGTGACCTTGAGATTTTATAAAAGGGGCTTCTTGTCTTCTAAGTATAATTTTAAATATATATACTTCAAATTATGTTCTAAAAGATAGATATTTACAAGAATTCAAATTTGGTGGGAGGGGAGGGCGGAGGACTGTACTCTCTACTACACTCTCTACTACACTCTGTACAGTTTGCACAGTATCATCGAAATCAGCATTTCCGTGTTGCTCTTGTAAGTGGGAGAAGGAGAAACTTTTCTTAAGGACACGTCTACCACGGAGATGGCCAACCAATCACTTTGAGGTTGAATACGTGCCATAGGTGGCGCTTTATGCTAACTTTAGCTTATCAGGCCAACATCCACCAACTTGATTGCCCCAAATCTTTGTGACTGTGACCTTGGACGCGTATATCGAACGCGTAAATCGAACCTACCTGAAGCCAAGTATTGTCCAGTCGGATCAGGACTGATACTCCTCACCATGTCCTTATGCCCATCGTACTGCACGCACATGACGATCGGGAAAGGCTGCAGATCCCTCGGGCTGGGCAATTTCGGTACCAAAGCATCCGGTTCGATTGTTAACTTCATCTTGATCGCTCTCGGACACAAGTACAAATCGAGACATCTCAAGAATCTTTCCTTGATGTACCTGGAATAAGCCGGCACCTGCCTCAACGACTCGTATTTCTGCGGGACGAAGTGAAGTTTCCGTTTGAGGGGGTCGTTCTTCTGCTTGTTCCACCGCTTCATCTCCTTGGCGTCGAAGAGGTATTCAGGCGGAGGGTTATAGGACTCGGCGTGTCCCGGAAGTTGGCGTTTCGGGGTGCGATATGTTTGTGGATGCGTCGCATTTCCTCCGGCTGGTCGTCCGTGGACCAGAGCATGTAGAATTGAGGCTCCCGTCTCGCCCGAATGGCGTCTTGCTCGGCTTTGGTCTTGATCCAGCCCATTTTAAGGGCGTGGACTAGCTTCGAGATCTTACGTTGCTCATTTTTGCTGGGAAGGAACGAGCGTTTGTGCTCGGGGAATTTGCGCAGGGGCATCTTCATGACCTCACCGGTGAACCACTCTATCCACGGCTGAAATTAAATTAACTTTTAGACTTCGATGATGGGGTGAACGGGAGGTAGGAGAAGTATTATAGTTAATTTCAACCAATCGCTTACCGCATACTCAGCGAAGGAAACGTCAGGAATCTTCTGTGCTTGTATCCGCTTAATTAATTGTACCTCTTCCTCGCTCAAAACGACATCTTGACCGGTCTGAGGATCCTTGACTGTCCTCCAGAATTCAGGATTCTCCATCCGTTGCAAGAAATCGTCAATTTTATCGCCGGTGTCCGGTTTTAGCAACTGTTTTCCATCCCAGTCGTATCCCAGATGCTTGTATTCATCGTACCATTTCATGGGGACATTTCCCACCGTATTTCTGATGTCCTCCTCATCGGAGGTGTCGTGCTCCGCATATTCATCCTTTACCACGGCGCTTACAGCGCCACCCTTTTTAGTATTTGTACGAAATTCTTGATTTTTCCCCTTATTCCTGTCTTCATGTTTATCTTTTGAATCTTCGTGTTCATCCGAATTAGCTTCCTCAGAACCTTCATCTGACTGGTTAGAATCATTTAGTTCACTATCGGAATCTTCATCGCTGTCCTCCTCATCATCCAACACTTCTTCTCCGTCCTCATCCTCGTCATCCACCTCTTCTTCTTCATCATTATCAAAACTATCCCCATCCGAATCAGAATATTCTTCAGAATCTTCACCCTCGCTTCCCCCATGGAATCACTGCTATCATCGTCCTCGTCCTCGATGGAATTGAAATAGTCTTCCTCATCCTCGGTCTAGAATTGTTAAGGAATAAGATATTTATAAAGAACTAACCTAACCTCAAAGTCCTACCAGTTCTTCGTCCTCATCTTCTTCGGGATCTTTCGAGGTTGTACTTTCGCGTTTTCTGTCCGGTTTCGGGGGGACAACGCGCATTTTTACGGAGTTCGTGTTAAATTGAGCGTAAATTCGGTTGAAATTCAACGAAACACGTGTGAGATTTATATAAGAGAATTAGAGGTTATGTTTATATAATTTCGACCGTCGATGCCAGCGGCACCAATTCATTCGGACTATTGACGAACTAACCTAACCTCAAAATGTTAGCTATTGAGAAGTGTTCCTTTCGTATTCTTTGTCCCATTTCGAAGAAAACACGCATTTTTACGTAATTGGCGTTGATACGTATTTGAATTTTCGTTAAAATTGAACGAAATACGTTCTAAATTCACATAACCAACAATTTTAATCGTCGATACTAGCGACATCTGTCTAGACGTATTATTCAAAGTTCTACCTGTTTCGAAGTGATTTCTTCGTACTTCGATTACGAGGAAAACCCTCCCATTTTTATCGAACTGTTAAAATGAGATTTCAATTAAAATCAAAAATGAAAAATATCGGTTAGTTACGGTAATTTCAAAAAGTCGATACTAGCGACACCAATTCATTAGAACGACCGTTGAACAAACTTAACCTCAAAACTTACCCGTCCCAACATCGATCTTGGAGTATTTTGTCTATTTTGAAGGACAGGTCCCGCGTCTACACGAAATAGGCGTTAAAAGAAGTTTAAATTTGGTCCAAATTCAGCCAAACGCGCAGCAAAAAGCGTTAAATTTAAGCGAATTTTAAAATGCGATGCTAGCGACATCTAAAAATTCAATTATCGAAATTGGCGGTATATTTAAAATTTTCCAACCTGCTTTTGTGAACATTTTTCACAACTTCGCGAATTTGGGGGATTTCTCCGTATAATTTTGGGGTTGTAAAGAATGAAACTTAACCTCAAAATCTTACCCGTTTCGACATCGATTTTGGAGCATTTTGTCCATTTTCAAGGAGTGCATTCGTGTCTACACGAAGTTGGCGTTAAAATCAGTTGAAATTTTGCTCAAATTCAGCGAAACGCGTGTGAAACGCACGGAAAGAACGTAAAATTTAAGAGAATTTAAAAACACGACGCTAACGACATCTAAAAATTGAATTATTGAAATAGGCGGTATATTCAAAATTTTGAAACTTGCTTTTGTGAACATTCTTAATGACTTTTGGGAACTTGAGGCGCAATCCCCTTTATAATTTTAGGGTTGTAGAGTAGATGTCCGATATGTGTAAGTGAATCAAAAAATATTAGCCTACATAACCCCAAAATTAATGGCTAGACCTCGGAAACTTTGGAGATATTGACGCCGACTAATGACGTCAACAACGTACGTCAGAGCAATCGACGAATCATATTAACGCATTAGCATACTAACCCGCTCCATTTGTCGGTAGACGGTCCCCAAACCATCCCTGCCACTAATAATTGGGATGATTTTCTTATCAACCACTTCAGTTTTCGAGGTATATTGTTGACAAACGGCGACTACATCCAATCAAATTCGCTGAAATTCAAGATTTAAAACAAAACCCGACAATTATAAATAGATCATCTTACCCAGAAAACATTTTGTAAATTTTGCGGATACTTTAGGTTGGTATTTCCGGCGGTGGTGAACATATTCGTTTATAAATTGGCTAAACTGTCCGCGAAACTTAAAAGAAGTTTACTGGGTATAATTTGGGAGCTGTTTTGGAAAAGTATGTCTTCAATTTGTGCATAAAAATGAAACGTAACAACTTTATATAACCTCAAAATAACATCCGATCTTGACAAAATATTTAAATGATACAAAACTTCATTAAACATTCCTTAACAAATTAACCAACTGTATATACTCCCCATACGATCCCGTAACTTTCCTCCAAAAATACATCTGGACGTACGGGGCGTAGCCCCATCGATCGCGTCGAAAAGGATCCGTCCGAAGACCTCGATGAACGATCCCGGTTCGGGGAAGTCATTGAAGGTATCAAATTCGACCTTCACCTTGACGATGCTGGATTTCTCTCGAATCGGCACCAAATAGAATGATTTGGCGTCCAAGTAGATGTGACCTCCGATCCTCACGTAACGATTTTCAAGCACGTTTGTCGTCGGTTGTAGTTTTCGAAAAGATTGGATATCGTAGGGTACGAACCTTTTTCGAGGCTTTCCGTCTCGGGTTCCACTTTGACCGCGGTGAGGAAGGGCCAACGATCCTTTGAGTCTAAATTCTCGTTCCGCGCTCGTTTGGTGATTTTGAACTCTTGAAGTCCTTTTGATATAGTATCGTTGCTTTCTGCCATCGTTTCAAAAATTTGAATTTGATCAAACCTCCATGACGCAGTTTTGTTGATCATCTGATCGGATCTATGGCCAAACTGTAGATGGTCCATAACATAGATCCAGCTTAAATATAAATTTAAGTGTTGGCAGGACTGTTCCTGTTCATCTGATAGAATTTGGGATCAAGTTGTAGATGATACGTGGAATAGACAGATATGAAACTTCCTCCAAGAAATGAAGTTTATTTATTTTAATAAACTATCAACAAAAAGCAAACTCTGACGCCTTAACAGGGCACAAGGAGATTCGAAGAATAACAAAAACAAAAATTTATTTCTCCTGTCTCTCTCGCTCTAGCTTACAGCAACATCATAAGACACCTAAACTAAAATAATGATTTCAAGCAGTCCTTATCACTCCCTCCGTGTCCCTCACACGTTAGAACTTAATTAACATCGCCTTGGCGACTTCGCAAGCCTTTTCAAGGCCTACAAGCTCCTTGACGATCGTCAATCCGAAGACAGTGGCCGTCCCCGGACCGCGACTGGTAATTATATTCCCATCGACCACGATGTCATCCTCCTGATAATCGTAGGTGCCCCCTTCTTTCATTGTAGCTGCCATTGCCGGGTACGATGTTACCTTTTACCGACACCGATGCAATGGGCTTTTAAAACGGTGGGAGCTACAAGCGTAAAATGCATATAAAGAAATATTTTTAAGCAAAAATTAAACCCAAAGCTGCAGGCTCCTAGGTTTATTTCGCTCGTAATCAATCTAATTACCTGCACAGATAGCAGCAACTTTACGTCCACTACCCTCCTGATCCTTGAGCAACTTTCCGACTTCCTGCGATTCGATCAAGGCCTTCGAGCAACCTAATCCTCCGGGTAAAACCATGACGTCGAAAGGACCCGCTCCGCCCGCGTCGTTGAGGCCGATATCGGGGACGATCGAGACGTTTCGGGCCGATTTCACCGGGTTTTGATCGGGAAGCCCTACGATGCATACCTCCATCTTGACGGGAAATAATTATTCGGGACGGGACATTTTCGTAGTATTGCATTTTGGATTAAAATGAGGGCTACTTACACCGGCACGACGCATAATATCCACGGCCGAGACGAATTCGAGCT
>CM076095.1:35535376-35685376 GCA_038088585.1 Chrysina gloriosa | reverse complement strand
AGCTAGCCGGTTTACGGATCAAACCCAATTCCCTCGCCCAACTGTAGTCCATAGGAACGGTGGGCGGCGGAACTTCGGATAGGGGAACGATCGCCCCTTGCTTCACCAAATTATCGTAGACGCTGCGAATTATGTCGCCCAACGTATCGAACGAATCGGGTACGAAAGCGCCGGCCGCCTTCAGGGCTTCGTTCTTGGAGGCGGCCGTCTCCTTGGCCGAATTGGCGCACGATCCGGCGTGACCGAACTGCACCTCGGACGTGAACATACCGGCGCAGGTCCCTGTAATTTGGAGAGGAGAGAACGCCACCGTTCGGCGATTGGCCCATCGACGATAAAACAAATGAAATTGCTTACCGATACACCAAGCGATCAGGGGCTTTGTGATCAGTTTCTGCTGCATAGCTTGACAAACTTCGTATTCCTCCACTCCTCCCACCTCTCCTAGCAAGACGATCATCTTGACTTTATCGTCCTGTTGGTATCTGAAAGAATCGATTTGAGGCGATCACAAATGACAGTTGTCAAATTTGACGTATGACAAATGAGAAAGGTCGTAATAAAAAATAAAACTAGTGGGCTGAGAAGGCAGTGACAAGCTGTCACATTTCATATTTGACGCAAGAGCTAATTAATAACCAAAATACAAATTACTGTAGTATGCAATATGCTGCCAAAACGGCTATTCCTTCAAATTCACGAATATGTGACAGTTGCCAAATTTGTCTGACATTTGTGGGCTGGGAAGAAAATAATAGCTGCCACATTTCATAGTTGATGGAAGAGCTAATTAATAACCAAAATAAAAATTATTGTGATATTTAAAATTACAACTGTCAAAACCGCTATTTCTTCAAAATTACGAAGATGTGACTCTTGTCAAATTTGACTTTGACATATAAGTCTGTAATGAAAAATTAGATTAGTGGCTTGGGAAGAAAATGACACTCACATTTCATGTTTGACGCAAGAGTTCATTTGCAACAAAAATAAAAATGATTGTAGTATGGAAAATAACAGCTGTCAAAACGGTCAGTTCTTCAAAACCACCTGAAAATGTGACAGATGTCAAATTTGACATTTACTACCTTAAAATGTGATCCATGAAGGTGGTTCCGGGATACCGATCGCCTCCGATAGCAACGCCCTCGTACACCCCATCGGTGGCCTTCGAAATGATATTATTCAATTCGTTTGACATGCCGCCTGATCTCGAAACGTAAGCTACGCTTCCCGGTCTGTACAGTTGCGAATGGAGGATGTTGTCCATCATGCCTTAAATTAAAAAAAAAAACTCGATTCTTTTTTTCTTTCGTTAACGAATCAGTCGAAAGATTCTTTACCTCCGGTGTTGCCAATCTTAAAGCAGCCGGGTTTCACCCCGCCCACGGTGGCCGGTCCGATGATCGAAACGTCCTTCTCGTTGGCCAACTTGATGAGTTTTCGCGTCATATTCTCCGGAATACCTTCGGCTATGATCGCGATAGTTCGTATTTGGGGGAAAGTCCATCGTTTCGACCGTGCTCTGATAGGCCGATCTGAGGGAGGCGAAATTGACTAGGACGTCAGCGTCCGGATGTTTCGTCATTGCGTCGGTCATTTTCTTATAAACTAGAAAGAAGAGAAAAATATTAGGGCACGAACGAAGGCAAATTCTAAAATGACAGCTGTCAAACGTGACGAAAACCGACGTGGAATTGATGGCAAGTGTCATAACGTCGATTGTGACGTATTAAAATACCGACGCAAACGGTGAAAAAGATAAAATGACAGTACTGTCACATATATAATCAGGAAATTGAAATGAAAGCTGTCAAATGTCAATCGGTGACTAAACTGAAATGACAACCTTGTTATAAGATATTACGTTATTAACGTTGGTGATGACTTTCAAATAATAGCTGTCAAATGTCAAAGCGTCGGACATAAAATTAAAATAACTATCAAAAGGAATACATTTTGAGATGACAGCTGTCAAAAATCATGCCGGTTATGAAATTGAAATGCCAGCTGTACAAGAATATCGCATCAATTGAAGTGACAATTTTGTCATAAACATCATAGTGACATTGATGACATTAAAATGGCAGCTGTCAAATGTCAACGGGGAAGAACCTGAAATGCCAACCCTGTTATCGATATCACGGCATTAACGTTGGTGATAACTTTAAAACAATAGCCATGTCACATATCAAGGCGTCGGTTATAAAATTAAAATGATAACTGTCAAAACTCATAAAATTATGTTGACAGCTGTCAAATGTCGTGCCGTAAGCAATGAGATTCAATTGATAGTTGCGTCGATCTCGAAATTGAAATACATAAGCCAAATTTTCACGGCGATGGCGATGAAATTGAAATGACGGCTGTCAAATGTCAACCGGGAACAAAACCGAAATCGCAACCCTGTTATAGATATCACGGCATTTACGTCGGTGACGACTTTCAAACGATAGCTGTGTCAAATATCAAGGCGTTAGTTATATTACTAATATGAAAGCTTGTCAAATTTCATGAAATTGAGATGACAGCTGTCAAATGTCGTGACTTATGTCAAAATATTATCTCGTTGGTGGTCGAATTGTCAATTGGCTGCAAGTTCAAAATATCACAGTGCCGGTCAACAAATTTATATGACAGCTGTCACATGTTAAGACCTATGAGCAATGAAATTAAAACGATAAGTGTAACAAAATATTATCCCGTCTATCACGAAATTTGAAATGACAGCTATGTATTGTCATGGCGACGACGATGATGAAATTGATATGACAACTGTCAAATATCATCGGTGACGTAATTAAAAAGACAACCGCGTCAATTATGAAGGTGTCAAAGTTGGTGACAACTTTAAAATGAAAGATGTATCAAATTTCAAGGCGTCGGTTATAAAATCGATATCATCAAATTGTCCTGTCAACCTGTCAAATGTCCATGACGTTTGCAATAAAATTGAGACAAGAATGGTTTTTTGGACGAGATTGACAGGACAGCCTATATATGTTAAAATATCACAAGGAGGATCATAAAATTGGAATGACAGATGTCAAAAACTGTCAATTGTTTTCTCTCCCCAGAAACTTAGACTTACCCGGGATGAGTATCTCCTTGTGACCCCAGTAATATTTCTGTTTGTGATCTCCGGTGAAGGGATAAATGATGGCGACGACGCTCGGTTCGTTCCTGCGGCACACGAAATCGAAATCCAGCATGCTCTGGACGGCTCGCGTTTGCATACCCCACACGATAGCTTTTGTCGTGGCGGAAAACATCGGCAGCTTCGAACTTCCGTCGCCCTGTGGTGACACACACACAAACAAATGAATTCTAAATGAGACCGAGACAATATTTTGTTTCTTCTGGACCTACCCTAGAGTGTGCTGCAGGGTTACAACTTGGGACCTACGCTTTTTATGATTTTATTTTGCGCGGCATGCTAACTGCTTTGCTTGCAAGGCACATGCGGTATTTTTTTCTTTCTAATTTTAATTTTTTCTTTTTGTGGTGCACGTGCTTTATTTTTCAAGATGCTCAAGTTGAAGTGAGATAAAAATTAAATAAAGAAGAAAAGGAAAAGTAATTAATTTGAAGTTTATTTACCTCGGCGTCACATTCTGGTATCCTTAACTCTATTTGATTTGATCCTTGGTCCTTTAAAAAATTTTCAGTAGCTTCAGCAATTTCGAAAGTCATTTTCAAATTTTTTTTTTTTTAGTGCTTGTTAATGGAAAAAAGAACGGAAAGAACGTGTTCCTTTCGCTTTTTTAGAAAATAAAAAATGAATAAGTGGAGAGAGGGGGTTAGTAGGTAAGTCGGGTTAAAAAAACAAATCTAAAGCCGAAGACGAAGCGAATTAATCGAGGCTGTTCGAATTAAATCGTAAAGTTGGTAGCAACTTGTTTTTGGGATTCCCCCAAATAGGTGCATTTTCTGCGTTTCCCCCAAAAAACTTGTTTTCTTCTTTAATGAGAAACGGGAATATAATTGAATATTAGGGGAACCCCCTTCTTCGCAGGCAGATACTACCAACTTTAAACAGAAAAAAAAAACCAATCGAGAGCACCAAAGAACGAAATCAGATCCAAAACAGAAATAACAAAAACCCTCGCGTAAACTAAGAAACAAAAAAACAAAAGCATAACTTACGGCTGGATGTCGGGTGCACACCACCGGCTCCTCGGCCGTCTTGGCCACCTCCGTCGGCAGGTTACTGTTCGATCCGGATTGGCTCGGCAGCAAAAAATTGGCGGTGGTGGTCTCGTGGCTGACGGCGTTCTCCCTCGGGATCGGCTTCTTGCCCAGCGCCATCCCGCAGATGGCGGTCATGTGAGTTTCCGGTCCGAAAACGTACAGGGGAATCCCTGTGTGAATGTCAAAACGAAAATGCGGAATTAGAAAAAATAACGGTCCTAAAAGCCACCTTTTTAACGCACTCTATTCATGACACTCGCTTTTTACAAACTATAACGTCACGCACAGCTACGCGTTACCGATAGATGGCGTTATCACGTGCGGTGCGCGGTCAACGTCAAGATTCCGGAATACCGGGATGAGATGATCACTTAGTTATCGAAACATGTACGCGATGAAGAAAAAGAAGAAAAAGAAAATAAGAACAAAAAACAAAACAAGAACAAAAATCAAAACAGGAACAAAAAACAAAACCAGAACAACAACCAAAATACGCAAACAACAAAACACGAACTAAAAACAGAACATGAATTAAAAGCAAAGCACGAACTAAAAACAAACTACGAACTAAAAACAAAAATAAAACACGAACAAGAAACAAAACAAGAACAAAAATCAAGACAGGAACAGAAAACAAAACACGAACTAAAAAATAAAATACGAACAACAACCAAAAGACGTAAACAACAAAACACAAATTAAAAGCAGAACACGAATTAAAAACAAAACACGAACTAGAAACAAAAATAAAACACGAACAAGAAACATAAGACGCAACCATCAAAACACAAACAGAAAACAAAATAGGAACTCAAAACAAAACACGAACAAACAATAAAATCCGAACAAAAACAAAATACGAATAAAAAACAAAAATAAAACATGAACAAAAAACAAAAGACACAACATCAAAATACGAACAGAAAACAAAACAAGAACTAAAATCCAAACACGAACAAAAATCCAAACACGAACAAAAAAACAAACACGAATAAAAAACCAAACACGAACAAAAAACAAAACACGAACAAAAAACAAAACGCCAACAAAAAACCTATAAAAAACTGGCTCACCCAGAGTCTGTCCAACCTCGCGCATCCTCCTCAACCCCTCCTGGTAGTTAGGCCCCGCCCTCCGAACGAAGATGGAAATGTTATTATCGATCAACCGCTGCTGGAACTCTCGCAGAGCGGTGATGATGCCCCTGAAGGTGGCCGCCACGTTCGTGAAGTTGGCGATGCCGCCTCCGATGATCAACACCTTTCCTTCGGGATGCCTCTCCTGACACATCAACGAGAGGATCGTCTTGGCGTATTCGTAAGTTTGCTGTTCGGACGGGGCGCCTGAAAAACAAAAACGAAACGGGTACGGAAAAACTGGTGGCGAGGGAGAGAGAGGCGGGGCGTGTCGAACCTTACCCGAATATTCTCCGTAATTGGCGAGCTCGCCTGAACCGCCGAAATCGCAAATCGTATCGCTGTAAATCACGGAAGCTCCGCCCCCGCCACCATCGTCCAGATCCTCCCCCTTTTATTGAGGATGGTCAGTTTCAAGCTGGCACCGGATTTGGAGTCGAGATCGGCGATGTAAGCCTCCTCTGTAGGAAATAAATCGATTTTATCTTGGTTCCACGTCGAGTTGATAGTGTAAGTTCTTACGGGGCATTGACCTCTAACTTTAGTCTATACAAATCCTATTTAGTATAGGATGGAAAGGAGGCTAATATTTGATTCACGCCCACGTGAAGAATGCAGTGTGATGATTGATAGGGATAGGATAAAATTCTCGAATCTGATAGGCTAATAACGAAACTCGACATTAAACGAAATATATATATATGTATTACTTGCCTATCTTATTCAGCCTATTTTCTGTACAAAAATATGTTTACTATTTACTGGTCTAATGTAGCTTCCTTCGATGATGTACAACTTTTGGATAAGAAACAATCTAATCGAATGAAAAAATACAGTAAACATGTTTTCTTGCCCAAACATACAATTTTTGTCTTAAAACTTTTTCCCTATCTCTTACCGTTAGCGAGTTATGCGCATCGGCAGAATGCAAAATTTTCTATTTTCAAATTCTTCCCAATCCGAGTGTTTTTCCACAGAAAAAATGCGTAGTACATATCTATATGTGATTTACATGTTCCCAAAGTATCACAACTTTTTGAATTTCCGGGTAAGTTCAGGTTAAATACGAGTGCAGTTGGTGGCGCTCTAAACCGCGACAAGATCAACATAGGACAAACTCCCAAGGTAGGTATAAGGTTATGTCAGACAAAGTGACATCTACTGCGTATCATGTCAGGTACGTTGCGCTTCGACTTTCATTATTAGCCAAACAGATTCGAGAATTTTATCCTATCCCTATCTATCATCACAGTGCATTCTTAACGTGGACGTGAGCGAAATACAACGGCAACACTGATCTGATTTCCCACAAGTCGTATATTACCAACTATCCTGGGAGCAAACGGTGGTAACAGCCTACAATTACGAAATAAGTTACGACAGCAACGCCGATTCCCCATTCTAATCAATATTAAATCGATGCCGTATGCGATTAGTTCATTGTATATGTAGACTGCTTCGTAATTTATTCCGTAATTCTCGCTGTTTGTCCGGACTACTACCAACTAAACGTGGAACGGGCTATACGGAAGCGATTTCAAGGTCAAACAAAATTCTTACCGGTGTACGCGTCGCGACCGAAAGGGGGCGGGTACTCGATTTCGCCCCATTGGGGCTTACAAATGAACTCGGCCGTGGCGTCCAATTTCGCCGCCAAATCCAGGATGTAGATGTCGCTGTCGGTCACCACGAGCGGATTGATCTCCAAGTAAGTGAAATACAATTCGACGTAGAGCTTGTAGAGGGCACCGATGAACTTATTAAGGACGGCCTTCTTCGCCGTAGGCACCTTCTTCAACAGGACCTCGTCGATTTTCGAAGCGTCCAACGTTTCGCCCACGGGCACGTCCAACTTCAGGGCTTTCGAATCAACGTCGCCGATATCGACGCCGCCTTGATGATAGAAGAGGATGGAATCGGCGAATCTGTGCGAATAGACGCAGACGTACATTTCCTCTTCCGGTTTGTGCGGCACGAACGGTTCGATGATGAAGTTGCGCAGCTTGCCGACGGCGGCGCCGATCTTTTGATCTTTGCTCATACGTTCCGATATCCATTGTTTCACTTCGTCCAGGTTCTTGTTTACGGCGATCAGTCCTAAAGGGTACCAACACAGAAATCGATGAAAAATGTGAAATCCGTGTTTGTGAGCGCTGTGCCCGCGAAACACGTGTCCAGGATGAAATTATTCTTGTGATAAAGATCTACCGGTGCAATCTAAGTGATACGAAATTAGAATGGGTACCAAACAGGACATGCAAAATCGTCTAGCAGGCTTTCACAATCGAGGTTGATGGAGGAAATTTCTTTCAAAATTATGTCACGTGTTACTGCCAGATCATCATCGACATCAACCGGTGACTCCCGACAACACTCGAAAGAGCACGAAGTGAAACAGATCTACCACACCACTCACCTAATTTTCCCCTACGCTTGATCAGCTGATCGGGTTTCACCACCAATTTTTCGTTTTGCAGCCAGGGGTTCTTCTCGATCAATTCGGCAAATTTGGTATCCGAGGTGACCGAGGCGAATTTGCACCTGACGGCGGCGGTGTCCGCCTCCAAGAGTCGATTTATCAGTTCCTTGCCGGAGGCTTCCTGATTGCTTTCGCGGCCATCTTCTCTCTGAATTATCTCGTCTTATTTCCTCGCTTTGTTTTGTAACCAAAAATCTGAAAAAGCGACTTTGTCAAAAAAAAAACAACAATAAAACAAAAGGCAATCGACAAGGTAATTCGACGCTGTTTAACGGCCATTCCTTGTGCGTTTCGATCTGGGGATTCGACGGATGCAAAAGTTTTCCAGATCCGATAAGTATTTGGGGAGATATGAGCGTTCCTGTATTTGAGCTTGCCTCACCGCGAGTTTCGTTTTTCACTTTTTCAGCCGAAACAAACACCCGTAGAACAAAACATCGACCCTATCTGATGTGTTTCGACCTCGGGATTCGGTTAGTGAAAAATTTTTCCAGATCGGGTAAGTACTTGGGGAGATATGACCGTTTACGTATGTGAGCTCGCTTAGACGCGAGATTCATTTTTCACTTTTTCAGCTAAAGCAAGCACTCGCGGGATAAAACATCGACCCTATCTAATATTTTTCGACCCGTGGATTCGATTGGTGCAAAAATTTTCCAGATCTCGTACGTAATTTGGGAGATATGAACGTTTCTGTATTTGAGCTCGCTTATACGCGAGGTTCGTTTTTCACTTTTTCAGCTAAAGTAAGCACCCGCGGGATAAAACATCGACCCTATCTAATGTTTTTCGACCCGTTGATTCAATTGGTGCAAAAATTCTCTAGATCGGATAAGTAATTTGCGAGATATGAACATTTGTGTATTTGAACTCGCTCAACCGCGTGGTTCGTTTTTCACATTCTTCAGCCAAAGTAAATACACGTGGAATAAAAACATCGACCCTATCTGATGTATTTCGACCTGAGGATTCGATCGGTGATAGAAAATTCCAGATCGGTTAACTAGTTTGGGAGATATAAGCGTTTCGATAAGTGAGCTCGCTTATACGCGACGTTGGTTTCTCGCAGACATTCGTGGAACGAAACACTGACCCTATCCGATGTGTTTCGACCTGGGGAATCGATTAGTGCAAAAATTTGTTAGATCTGGTAGGTAATTTGGGAGATATGAACGTTTCTGTATCCGAGCTCGCTTAGACGCGATGTTAGTTTTTCATTATTTTCAGCTAAAGCAAACACCCGTAGAAGGAAACATCCACTCTATCTGAGGTGTTTCGACCTGAGGATTCGATTGGTGCAAAAATTTTCCAGATCGGGTAAGTATTTGGGGAGATGTGAACGTTTGTATGTTCGAGCTCGCTTGGACGCGAGGTTCCTTTTTCACTCTTTTCAGCCAAAGTAAATACCCGCGGAATAAAAAAATCGACCCTATCCGATGTGTTTCGATCCGGTGATTCGATTGGTGAAAGAAATTCGGGGATGCGTCCAACGGTTTAGTAGATATTCACCGATTTACGTCCGAGTAGCGTTCGTTTTTCGCCGTTTTCCCGCCAAATTAAACGTTCGCGAGTTAATAAGGTAACTGCGTCTGGCGCACTTCGATCTGGTGATTCGATCGGTGAAGGAAATTCGGGGATGCGTCCAATGGTTTAGTAGATATTCGCGAATTTACGGGCGAGGTGCGTTCGTTTTTCGCGTCTTTTCGTCAAATTAAACGCTTAAAAGTCGGACGTAATGCTTTGGCCATCGCTGTATGCGTACATCGATCAAAATCGTCCGTAAATGCCCTAAATTTCTTAACCTTCCTATACTCACGCATACGGTCTGTGAGACCGATTTATATAGTATAGTATACGTCTTTCACTTTGACGTGAGTATAGGAAGGTTAACAGATAACGCCGTCTCTAATTGCTCCAGAAAAAAGATGTTTTCGAAACGGCACAGATTTTAATTGGCAATTAATAGTTGAATGGGCTCCCGAATGTTATAAAAAATAAAAAAAAGCAGTAAAAAAGTGCGTGTAAGGAGTCGATAAACAAAGTTATCGCGTCCTCGCTTCTCATTTCTCGCTGCGAATAATAAACGTTATTAATTCAACTCTATCACCTAATTTCGTACGAGATAACAAACATAAACACTCGATATCGAAGCAGGACACACCAAAATACGAAATTCATGCCCATACACGTTACATAAACATCGATGAAGTTGTTCGTTATCAAAATTATGTTCGTGAATGACACCACGCCGATAGAAGTGGGATGAAATTCGAGGTGTACTGATGTGGGGATGACCGCACTCGAAACGTTAATTAGTCAGGCGATTATGGACGAGGAATAAGTTGCAAGTAATGTCGCAATGTAATTTTATCGAATTAGCCTTTTAGCTATTGTTTTTATTGAAAACGTTTCCATGCGTTTTCCACACACGTGTAACGCACTGACCTTTAACGTTTAGACGTAATTTTTATTTACAATTCAGATCCCGTTAAGTGTGTTATTGCGTAAACGTGTTTCCTTCCCATTCCCTTCATATCGGGAGCAATAATTAGATAGCAAGTTGTGAAAAGCTAGATAACCATGGATGTAAATGAATTTCCATGTTATCCGCCGTTTTAGAAGACCCGACGAAATTCACGTAACTTCATTGTTGGAAAAACCAATCGAAATTGTCACAAACATATTGAATAATAATATAAAAACATCCACTTCCCGCCATTTTTTCCAACCTGTCAAGTTTGACATAACCTCCAATGTGTCAAATTTAACATAATTATAATCTCAAATGTGTCAAATTTGACATAACCTCAAATATGTTAAATGTGACATAACCTCAAATACGTCAAATTTGACATAACCTCAAATGAAACAATCCCCCCAGTTTTGCCGAAATTTTAGGAAATCTGTCAAATTTGACGTATCCAACTTTATTGTTATTCGCCACAGCTTAATAAGTACATGACTTTCAAATCTACCTTAACCTCATGTTTTTCTGCAACCAAAGCCCACAAACATGAGATGGAGAAAAATCACAACGTCCTTGGGTCTAAAGAATTACAAAAACAACAGAAGAGCCAATGAATCCCTATAGCCCGATGCACCCCCGCCATTTTGCCTAACCTGCCAAATTTGACATAACCTCAAACGAGAAAAGTCCCTTTAGCCTTGCCGTCATTTTGGAAAATTTGTGAAAATTTGACGTATCCAACTTCATTGTTAATGGTCACAGCCTACTAAGCATATAACACTTTAAAATCTACCTTAATTTAATGTTTTTCTGTATAACAAGGAAACCAAAGCCCGGGAACTTGAGATAGAGAAAAAATCGCAACGCCCTTGGGCATAAAGAATTGCAAAAAAGCAACGAATTCCTATAGCCTCGTCCACCCCACGCCATTTTGCTCAACCTGTCAAATTTAACATAAGCTCAAACGAGAAAAGTCCCTCTAGCCTTGCCGTCATTTTGGAAAATTTGTCCAAATTTGACATATCCAACTACATTGTTAATGGTCACCGCCTACTAAGCACATAACACTTTAAAATCTACCTTCATTGAATGTTTTTCTGTATCACAAGGAAACCAAAGCCCGGGAACTTGAGATAGAGAAAAAATCGCAACGCCCTTGCGCATAAAGAACTGCAAAAAAGCAACGAATTCCTATAGCCTCGTCCACCCCACGCCATTTTGCTCAACCTGTCAAATTTGACATAACCTTAAAAGAGAAAAGTCCCTCTAGCCTTGCCGCCATTTTGGAAAATTTGTCAAAATTTGACGTAACCAACTTCATTGTTAATGGTCACCGCCTACTAAGCATATAACACTTTAAAATCTACCTTAATTTAATGTTTTTCTGTATAACAAGGAAACCAAAGCCCGCGAACCTGAGATATAGAAAAATCGCAACGCCCTTGGGCATAAAGAACTGCAAAAAAGCAACGAATTCCTATAGCCTCGTCCACCCCACGCCATTTTGCTCAACCTGTCAAATTTAACATAAGCTCAAACGAGAAAAGTCCCACTAGCCTTGCCGCCATTTTGAGAAATGTGTCAAATTTGACGTATCCAACTTCATTGTTGATCGTAACAGCCTACTTTTGTATATGACTTCTTCCAGCTAGGAAACTAAAACTCACAAACTTCAGATGGAGAGAAAATCGTGACATCCGTCGGCGGAAATTACAAAAAAAAAAAAAAACAACAAATTCCAATAACCCCATCCACCTCCGGTCATTTTGTCCAACCTGTTAAATTGGACATAATCGCAAAAGAAACAATGCTCCTAGCCTTGCCGCCATTCTAGGAAATCTGTCAAATTTGACGTAGCCAACTTCATTGTTAATCGTCACAGCCTACGAAATATCTGACTTTAAAATCTATCTGAATCTCGTTTTTCTTTATAACAGCTAGGAAACTAAAACCCACGGACTTAAGATGGAGAAAAATCGCAACGTCCTTGAGAATAAACAATTGCAAAAAAGAATTACAAAAAAACACAAAGAATTCCTATAGCCCCGTTCCCCCTCCCCTCCTCCTTTCCCATTTTGTCCAACCTGTCGAATTTGACATAACCTCAAACGAAAAAATTTCCCTATCCGTCGCCATTTTAAGGAATCTGTCAAATTCATTATCAATCGTCTGACATAACCTCATGACAATCGCCTCAAACGCAATAATCGCCTTGATCTTGCCATCATTTTAGGAAATCTGTCAAATTTGACGTATCCAACTTCATTGTGAATCGTCTGACATAACCTCAGTGTCAATCGCCACAAACGAAACAAATCCCCCTAGCCTTACCGCCATTTTAAAAAACCGGTCAACTTTGACGTATCCAACTTCATTGTGAATCGACTGACATAACCTCATTGTCAATCGCCTCAAACGAAACAAATCCCTCTAATAGCTTCGCCGCCATTTGATAAAATCTGTCAAATTTGACGTATCCAACTTCATTGTGAATCGTCTGACATAACCTCATTGTCAATCACCTCAACCAGCCTTGCAACCATTTTAGAAAATACGTCAACTTTGACGGATCCAACTTCATTGTTATTCGTCTGACATAACCTCATTGTCAATTGCCTCAAACGAAACAAATCACTCTAATAGCTTGGCCGCTATTTTATAAAATCTGTCAAATTTGACGTATCCAACTTCATTGTTAATCGTTTGACATTACCTCATTGTTAATCGTCTCAAAACGAAAGAGATCCCCTAGTCCTGTCGCCATCTTAGAAAATCTGCCAAATTTGACAGATTCATTGTTGGAAGAAATTCGCAATAACCAAATTAACGAAAAAACGGGAACAACTGAATTATCGCGTCCCCCTTTCCCTCTCCCCTCTTCCGCACCCCCTGCCGTTTTGTACGAGGTGTCAAATTTACTTCAACCAAAAAATTCTCATACACCCCAGCATTTTAGAAAACTTGTCAAACTTGACGTAATTCCATTGTCTCAGCCTACTACGTAACCATCCCTTTCCTAACCCCAAAATTGAGGGAAAAAACGCCATCTTTTTAAAACGATAAACGATAAAACAAAGGAGGAATTCGGTTAATAAATTCGGAATATTTCGCAATTCATTAACCTACTTCAAATGGCGAGTTCAAGTCCTAATTTTTTCTCCAACAATCTTACGCGGCGCGGCCAAGGTCAAGTGTGCAAACAATTTCGCGACATTGACCCGCCTGTATTGACCGTCATCCGCGTTTTTTCCTTCCTTAACGACGAACATCGTATCGAGATGCGCACGTAAAAGTGCAAATTCGGAAAGAATAAATTTAGTTAAGGACGTCACTGTATAATATAAACAAAAGCTAGTTTTACAATTAAAAGGTAATTAACAGGAGAGGTGGGAATTAATCGCGTTAATTGGGATCGTGACGTACACCAAAAAAAAAAAGAAAATCGATGAGCGAGTGAAAGTGCGAGAGAAATATTTTCGTTTGTGTATACAGGGTGGGACGCAAAAAATTAAAAGCTAATTCGTTATTGTTGGTTTTTTTGTTAGTTACCAAATTTTCGCCGTTTCGAATGGACTAGCCTTGAGCAAATTCAACTGTTTTTGAGATTTTCCCAATCGTTTTCGTATTTTGACAGTTCGCTCTTTCGCCATTTCGGGATACTTCGACTTCGAAAGATGATGTTAATTATGATAATTTAGAGGAGGGGAGCAGGAGGAAAAAGTGAATAGGAGTTGATGAAGGAGTATTCGTTCGATGTGAATGAGATCATTTAATCCGAGGACGAACACGTCCGGAAATACCGGAAGTCGCATTGTTAGCCCCGTTTCTCTTTTGTTATCGCAATTTTCACGACGTCTAAGAATATTTGGTGTCATTTCAAAACGATTTGCTTTAAAATATTTTGACATAAACTCAACCGTTCTCGAGATTTACGCAATTGTTTTCCAATTTTGACAGCAATTTTCTGAATTCTACGACGTAAAAGTGAGGTTAATCAAAATTGTTTTTTGAAATATTTTGTAATTCCCAAGCTAGATACCGTTTTCTTTTAACATTATCACCATGGCTTCGCAAATTTGATCAGTTTGAAGATGTCAAAATATGTCCAATTGTCAAACCACCAATTTTCTAATTTTTAAAGTTAGTTTACCGTAACAATTACATTAAAGAACACAAAAAAAAATTGGGGGCGAGGCATGTTTCGGAAAAGAAATCATAATTATATATACAGGGTGGGACAAATATTTTTATAGGTAGAAACCCCCAATTTTTTTTTATTGCACTTTAGAATATTATGGACGATGCTAAACGATTTCGTTCCCAACATGCACACCCCTATTTTCAACTGTTTTCGAGATTTACGCAATTGTTTTCGTATTTTGACGGTTCGCACATCAATTTCTGGATTCTACGACGCAAGAGTGATGTTAACGAGAATTATTTTTGGAAGTATTTCGTAATTTCCAAGCTAGGGACCGTTTCTTTTTTGACGTTTTAACTACGTTTTCGCAGATTTTGTCAGTCTAAGCATGTTAGAATATGTCCAATTGTTAAATCCCAAATGTCCGAATTTTTTAAGTTAGTTTACCATAACAATTGCATTAAAGAATAGGAAAAAATTGGGGGCGAGACATATTTCGAGAAAGAAATCATAATTACATATACAGGGTGGGGCGGATATATATTTTTTGTTGCACTTTAGAATATTATGGACGATTCTAAACGATTTCGTTCCCAACATGCACACCCATAATTTCAACTGTTTTCGAGATATACGCCCCTATTTTCCGATTGTGACATTTCGAATCGTAATAAAGCGATTTTCGCGCGTTAGGAACTATACGTATACGATTTTTCTAAGCGAGATCGATAAAATGGACGAAAATTCCCGTAACGATACACGAAATCGAACTAAAGCAACGTCAATGAAGATTTGAACTTTCTCTCGCGACTACGAACCAGAGAAATTCGATCGTGTGACGTGCCCTAGAGCCCCACATACGTACTTTCTCCTCAGTACACGCACACACACACAAGCGAGCGCGCGATCTAAACGGTTCCTGCTCGCGATACGAACGTAACCGACGGGCGGGCACTTCTCGCGAATCAACGCGCAAGATCGACGACTAACTGCGGTTATTCCACGGAGTAAATTATTATTTAAACGGGCAGCTCGGCTCGATGGAGAAGGGGACGAAAAATTAAGCGAGCCTGCTCGCCGGTTGGTGCAACGGACAGGTAGCGCATGCCGTAGGTGCGATGCGAGTTCGCGGAGATAACACGTACGACATCGTATGATCCGGGCGTGAAACGTGGTGGGCAGCGTGCAATCATGATACGTACACGCATACAATACTACAATGTGTAGTGATAGTATGTAAAATTTGAGTAAGAATGCGATAAGGAGCGCAAATGTAGGAGAAATTGTGAAATAAAATGAAATGAACAAAAAAGAAGCAAGAAAAAAATCGTGATTGGTTCCCGATAAAAGAGTGAATGGGATTAAAAAAAACAATAGCTCGTACATTGTCGAAAAAGTTGCGCAACAAAGCGTATATATAAGACAGGGTGGGAAGGGGGAGGAGGGGACGAGGGATGAAACCGGAATATAAACACCAAAGAAGAGGGAGAAACGCGTGAAGAAGCGGAAAAGAAAGGCTAACATCGGAATAAGTAGAGAACCAGAACCGGGCGAAGAAGAAGAGAAAAGGGAAAGAAGAAGAAGCAGAACGGGAAGTAGAAAAAACCGATAAACTAATGGAATAAGAACAAGCCCAGCATCTTCAAAACGTATCTTGCCAAATTTGATCACGTTGCATACCCGTTTTGCTTGTAAAGAGAACGAGGGACAGAAACCAGAAGATAAAAACCAAAGAAGAGGGAGAAATGCGTGAAGAAATGAAAAAGAAAGAATAAGGTCGAAATTAGTAGAGAGCCAGAAACGGGCGAGAAACGATAAAAGAGAAAGGAGTTAGTAAGTAAGAAAGAAGACGAAGAAGAAGGAGAAGAAAACGATAAACTAATGGAATAAGAACAAATCCGACATCTTCAAACCGTATCTTACCAAATTTGTAGGATATTAGGACATGCGTTTCGCTTGGAAAGAAAACAAGGAACGAGACCGGAAGATAGAAATCAAAACAGAGCGAGAAATACGTGAAGAAATGAAAAAGAAAGAACGGGACCAAAATAAATACCAATATCAAAGCGAGAAAAGAACAATTTAAAAAGGAACGAAAAACAAGAAGAAAAAAAGGCCGAAGAAAGCGATTAACGAAGATGAAGGAAAGGAAGAAAAAGAAGCGATTAACTAATGGAACAAGGAGAAGGGTAAGAAGAAACATCGATTGAGGCCGAAATAGAGAATGCACAAGAGGAAAGGGTAAAAGAAAAATGAAAGAAATAAAAGAAAAAATGGAAGAATGTAAACGAGGGAAAAAGACAGATAACAAGAGACGACAGCGTATAATAAGGTACAAAATAAATACGAACGAAGTAGGCAAAGCTTGAAATCGGAAATGGCTAACGTAAAAAGTGCAGAAAGCAAAACTCGAAGAAAGGGAAGAAGGGGCGGAAGAGCTAGAAAGCGACGAAGAACAAGAAGAAGATAAAGACAACAATTATACTTCAAGTTTCTGTCTTTCCCAATTTTTCTTCAATTCACTTTCTTCCATACCTCCATCTTCGTACCCGGCCCCGTTTTTCCAACTCCGAAAGGAGAAATATATAAAGAATATAAAAAGAAGAGTGAAGAGAAACAAACAAATGCTTGGCGGAAAGAGGAAGAAAAACTGAAGAAGAAAAAGAAAAGAACACAGGATGAGGAAGGAGACAAAATTTAAGGGAAGACAAATGACTTTCCTTTTTCCTTCGTTCATTCCTTCCTGGCATTTTTCATCAGAAGGGAGAAAAAATTTTGCGTGGAGCAAAATTTGATATGATAAGAAGATTCTTGTCTTTTCCTTTTCATTTTCGATCTTTGCTTCGCTCTCTTCCTTCCTCTTTTTCTCAGTTTCTTCGCCTTTTCCGCGTTTTCAAGAAAGAAAGAAAAAAACTGGGAAAAGGGAAGAAGACGAGAAACAAACTAAAGTGCGAATTTCGAAGAGAAGCGGCGACATTTGGCGAATGATGAGTAGAAATAAGAGGAGGAAACCAGGACGGAAATGGGAGGGAACGAAAACGAAGGAAAGGACAAAAGTGTGGAGCAAAATTTGATATGATGAGAAGAATATTGTCTTCTCCTTTTCATTTTCGATCTTTGCTTCACTCTCTTCCTTACTCTTTTTCTCAGTTTCTTCGTCTTTTTCCGGTTTTCAAGAAAGAAAAGAAACTGGAAAAAAGGGGAAGACGACGAGAAACAATCTAAAGTGCGAATTTTGGATGAAAAGCGGCGATATTGGACGAATGATGAGTAGAAATAGGGGCGAAAAGCAGATCTGAATGAAGAAGAAGAAGAAGAAAGTAAGACGAAAATGGGAGAGAACGAAGAAGAAGAGGACAAAAGTATGGAGCAGAATTTGATATGATGAGAAGATTCTTGTCTTGTCCTTTCCATCTTCGATCGTTGGGCTTGCCTTTTGTTTTTTCCACTTTTTGTCATTTTCCGGTTTTGAAGAAAAACGGGAAAAAAGGGAAGACGGCGATAAACAAACTAAAGTGCGAATTCCGATGGGAAGCGGCGGTATTTGACGAATGATGAGTAGAAATAAGTGCGAAAGCCAGAACCGGATGTAGAAGAAGAAAGAGGGACGAAAATGGGAGGGGACGAAGAAGAAGAAGAAGAAGAAGACAAAAGTATGGAGTAACATTTGACATGGTAAGAAGATTCTTGCCTTCTCCTTTTCATTTTCGGTCTTTGGGCTTACCGTTTTCTCTTTTCCTCTTTTTGTCATTTTCTCCGACTTTTTCGGTTTTGAAGATATGAAAAAAAAAATTGGAAAAAAAGTGAAGACGACGAGAAACAAACTGAAGTGGGAATTCCGAAGAGAAGCGGCGATATTTGGCGAATGATGAGTAAAAATAGGTGCGAAAGGCAGAACTGAATGAAGAAGAAGAAGAAAGTAAGAGGAAAATGGGAGGGAACGAAAACGAAGAAAAGGACAAAAGTATGGAGCAATATTTGATATGATGAAAAGATTCTTGTATTTTCCTTTTCATTTTCGATCTTTGCTTAACTCTCGTCCTTCCTCCTTTTCTCATTTTCTTCGCCTTTTTCGGTTTTCAAGAAATACAAAAAAACTGGAAGAAACGGAAGACGACGAGAAACAAACTAACGTGCGAATTCCGAAGAGAAACGGCCGATATTTGACGAATAATGAGTATAAATAGGTGCGAAAGGCAGAACTAAATGAAGAAGAGGAGAAAGAAAGCAGGACAAAAATGGGAGGGAACGAAGAAGAAGAGGACAAAAGTGTGGAGCAAAATTTGATATGGTACGAAGATTCTTGTCTTCTCCTTTTCATCTTCGGTTTTGGGCTTACCTTTTTTCTTTCCACATTTTGTCATTTTCTTCGTCTTTTTCCTGTTTTGAAGAAAAAAACGGGAAAAAAGGGAAGACGACGAGAAACAAACTGAAGTGCGAATTCCGAAGAGAAACGCCGATATTTGACGAATGATGAGTAGAAATAGGTGCGAAAGGCAGAACCGAATGAAGAAGAAGAAGAAGAAGAAAGTAAGACGAAAATGGGAGGGAACGAAGAAGAAGAGGACAAAAGTATGGAGCAAAATTTGATATGATGAGAAGATTCTTGTTTTCTCCTTTTCATTTTCGATCCTTTCTTAACTTTCTTCCTTCCTCCTTTTCTCATTTTGTTCGCCTTTTTCGGTTTTCAAGAAAAAGAGAAAACTGGAAAAGCGGAAGACGACGACAAACTAAAGTGCGAATTCAGATGAGAAGCGGCGATATTTGACGAATGATGAGTAGAAATAGGTGCGAAAGGCAGAACCGAACGAAGAAGAAGAAAAAGAAAGTAAGACGAAAATGGGAGGGAACGAAGAAGAAGAGGACAAAAGTATGGAGCAAAATTTGATATGATGAGAAGATTCTTGTTTTCTCCTTTTCATTTTCGATCCTTTCTTAACTCTCTTCCTTCCTCCTTTTCTCATTTTCTTCGCCTTTTTCCGGTTTTCAAGAAAGAAAAAAAAAACTGGAAAAAACGGAAGACGACGACAAACAAACTAAAGTGCGAATTCAGATGAGAAGCGGCGATATTTGACGAATGATGAGTAGAAATAGGTGCGAAAGGCAGAACCGAATGAAGAAGAAGAAGAAGAAGAAGAAGAAGAAAATGGGAGGGAACGAAGAAGAAGAGGACAAAAGTATGGAGCAAAATTTGATATGATGAGAAGATTCTTGTTTTCTCCTTTTCATTTTCGATCTTTCCTTAACTCTCTTCCTTCCTCCTTTTCTCATTTTCTTGGCCCTTTTCCGGTTTTCAACAAAAAAAAAACGTGAAAAAACGGAAGACGACGACAAACAAACTAAATTGCGAATTCCGATGAGAAGCGGCGATATTTGACGAATGATGAGTAGAAATAGGTGCGAAAGGCAGAACTGATTGAAGAAGAAGAAGAAGAAGAAGAAGAAGAAGAAGAAGAAGAAGAAGAAGAAAGCAGCACGAAAATGGGAGGGAACGAAGAAGAAGAAGAAGAAGAGGATAAAAGTATAGAGCAAAATTTGGCTTCTCCTTTTCATCCTCGGTCTTTGCCCATCTTTTCTCCTTTCCTTCTTTTCCCATTTCTTTTTCCGGTTTTGAGACAAGAAAAAAATAAAAAAGACAAGTGCCAATTTCGAAGACGAGCGGCGATTTTCGCTCCGGATCGTACACGAACGTCGAGTATCAAAGGTCCCTCTCATCGTTCGAGCCGACGCGAAATCTTCTTTTCTCCTCTTCCCGTGTCCGTTTTGCGAGAACGTGATTCGATCGACCAATCGTTCGCCACGCGCCAATGACGTGAACGAACTTAACGCGAAGATTGAAGAAGAAGCGCACGCAGATGCGAGAATTTTTCGCCGAGATCCTCCGGATTTAATCGGAGATTTATGAACGCTCGTAACCTTCCCACGACGTCGTCGATTACGGAAGAAAAAATCGCAACAAGAATAAATGAAGGTCGATCGGAACGCAACGCAATGGTCCAATGACAAATCGGAGCGTCTTCCAGACGATAACGTGATCGCGTTGTGGCGATTAATCTATCCTTAAGAAATACTTCGTTACAAAATGCGAGATTTTTCCGAGTCTTATGACTATTACCATTCATATTTGTTAGAAAACTCCAGTGGAATAATTATATTTCCCGCGATTTTAGAGAGAATGCGTGTCGCAATGTCGCTTACCGATAACACACGTCAAAAATGAATTGATACCTAAACACACACCCGTCGTAAATAATAATAATAATGTTTAATTTCCAAACAGGTACAACAACCCAATTACAAGGAAAAAAAAACAAGAACAACAAGCAACTAAACCTAATCAACTACCGGAAATGGAAAACATCAATCAAAATCAACAACTTAAAAATAATGATAACAACAATCGCGGATCAAAAGTGTTAAGGAGATGTGGTCCTCTTCACATATAACTTTACAAACAGGATCTAAGTTTCGGCAAAACCTCACCACAGTGAGGCATTTGTCAAAACTGAACTTAAGTTTGTTGACTTCCGACCATCCAGTTGGAGAATTGATGGCTTCTTGCAATCCATCAGCATCAGCCGGGCTAGATACTCGGGCAAACAATGTGACGTCATCACCATACGAAAGTGAATGGCAAGGTAAGGAAGATTGAAGCTCATTAACAAACAAGACGAATGACAGCGGTCCGAGATGCGAGCCCTGAGGAATCCCAGAAATCCGTTATAAAAAAACGTAACCACATACCTAAAAGGAAAACATAAACTGACCTCCATGGACGAGGGTGAAAAGCATCGTAGCGTCGAACTAACAGTCTTTTGTTTATCGCTTTAATACCCGGTCGTGTCTTTTCCTTGTGCTAAGTTGATCGAAAATCACATAACTTTCATTTACAGTAATCATTGATTTCTATTTATTGCCCTATCCCAATTTATTACTCAAAGTCCCAAGGATTTTGGATGAAGGTCGTCTGGTAGTACCCTTCGTAACACGGAAGGAAGAAGGGGGAGAAGAGATTACTTCCGGAAGCGGCGGAGTATCTTACTGTTAGCGAAATCATCAACGCGATATTCCGGCTCCCCAGCCGTTTGCTTCCTGCCAAGCTGACGTCATCGTCACCCCCAAGACCGGGAAAAATCACTTGTTTCCCTCCAACTTCAGACCGATCGGCTTACTCCCGATTGATTTTAACAGGAAAATGGGACAAATTGGACGTAACGAGTTCCAGTTTTGACGTGAAACATGTCCAAAGTTCCAAGACGGTTAAAACAAACGAAACAATTCCTTCACCCCCGAATCTCCTCATTAAAAAGCGCCAGACAGTCTTGCCAAAATTACGGTCTATGCGTTGATTTTGCCACGAAATTTGAAAAATTAGACAAGAAATTTGATTTCTAACGTAAAACGCGTCCATATTTAGAAAACGATTAAAACAAACGAAACAATTCCTTCACCCCCGAATCTCCTCATTAAAATGCGTCAGACAGTCTTGCCAAAATAGGGTTTATGCGTTGATTTTACAGAGAAAATGGCAAAAATAAGACAAGAAATTTAATTTCTGACGGAAAACACACCCATATTTAGAAGACGATTAAAACAAACGAAACAATTCCTTCACCCCCGAATCTCCTCAATGAAATGCGTCAGACAGTGGTGCCAAAGGAGAGTTTTTGCGTTGATTTTACAGTGAAAATGGCAGAAATTAGACAACAAATTTAATTTCTGACGTAAAACACGTCCATATTTAGAAGACGATTAAAACAAACGAAACAATTCCTTCACCCCGAATCTCCTCAATGAAATGCGTCAGATAGTTATGCCAAAGGAGAGTTTTTGCGTTGATTTTACAATGAAAATGGCAGAAATTAGAC
The DNA here is from genome assembly GCA_038088585.1 of Chrysina gloriosa. Lineage (NCBI taxonomy): Eukaryota > Metazoa > Arthropoda > Insecta > Coleoptera > Scarabaeidae > Chrysina > Chrysina gloriosa. Next base: position 35,663,094 of record CM076095.1, on the reverse strand, counting down.
AACAAATTTAATTTCTGACGTAAAACACGTCCATATTTAGAAGACGATTAAAACAAACGAAACAATTCCTTCACTCCTCGAATCCCCTCATTAAAATGCGCCAGACAGCGTTGCCAAAATTAGGGTTTATGCGTCGATTTTACTAGGAAATTGGAAAAAATTGCACAAGAAATTTAATTTCTAACGTAAAACACATCTATATTTAGAAGACGATTAAAACAAACGATACAATTCCTCCAACTCACGAATCTCCAGAATAAAATGCGCCAGACAGTGTTGCCAACATAGGGTTTAGGCGTCGATTTTGACAGAAAAACAGCGGAAATTGGACGTAAGAAATTCCATTTTTGACGTACGCCACGTCCATAGTTCCAAGACGACTAAAAAAATACGAAATACCTCCTTCACCCCCGAATCTCCTGATTAAATTATGTACGACACTGTTGCCAACATGGGATTTAGGCGTGGATTTCGATAGAAAAACGCCAGAAATTGGACATAACGAGTTCCATTTTTGACGTAAAACACGTCCATATTTCGAAGACGGTTGAAACAAGCGAAAAATTCCTTCACAGGTCGATTTTCCTGATTGAAATGCGTCAGACAGTGTTGCCAAAAATGGGGTTTAGGCGTCGATTTTGACAGAAAAACAGCGGAAATTGGACGTAAGGAATTCCATTTTTGACGTACGCCACGTCCATAGTTCCAAGACGACTAAAAAGTACGAAATAACTCCTTCACCCCCGAATCTTCTGATTAAATTATGAACGACACTGTTGCCAACATGGGATTTAGGCGTGGATTTCGATAGAAAAACGCCAGAAATTGGACACAACGAATTCCATTTTTGACGTAAAACACGTCCATATTTCGAAGACGACTAAAACAAACGAAAGAAATCCTCCACCGGTTGATTATCCCGGTTGAAATGCGCCAAACACTGTTGCCAACATACGATTTACGCCCTCGATTTTGACGGGAAACAGCGGAAATTGTAGTAAAACAAGAAAAATTCGTTCTTCGGTCGATCCCGCAAATTTTAATACCCCAGACAGGCTTGCCAATTGTGGGAAATACCATTTGGATTACCAACCTATGGTAAATTAACTTTTTCAGTTACTTTTCCTAATGTTGTCAGTCCAATACGAATTTACCAATTTCCTCGTTTCTGTATGTAGAAAAAACGTAATTGTTGAACGATCGCTCGAGTTATCAATGTCATCATCCATAACAATCGATGTAATCGTGAGAGAAAAAGCGCATAGAAACAACAATCGTACGAAAAAGAAAATAATCGCTCAAAACTAAATAGAGTCACTTACGTATATACTTAAAACTTGTTTTTCTTGTACCAAGTACGACACCGTCATTTAGATTACAATTTCAGGCAGAAAAATGCCTCGTAATTATCTCAATATTGAGGTAGAGTCTCAAGGAAACGGTCAAGCAAACAGCAATAACTTTGAGTGACATAACATAAGATAAAAAGGCGTAAGATTCCAATGTTTTTACAAGCGGTGATTGTACGAAATCGTTAAAATTACATCATTTATGTCCCGCGTTTAAAACCGCTTCATCGCTAACACAAGAGCCGCTTCAAATCCGATCGGAATCCTTAATTAAAATCCAAATTATCCGATTTCCAATTTTCCGGACGAATCACGCTACGTTTCGATCTCGACGCGATCATCCGCAGGCGATCCGATCCCCAGCAAATTTCAGGAAATAATCCCTCGCATCACCGGCAGACGATTTACGATTTACGAGATCGAAACCCCCTTAATCGTCGTACTCTCGGTTTCTTCCTCCGTCAAATTTGCTTTAACGTAGGAGCTTCCTACGTCACAGACGGACCAATCGAAAAACGTTATTTCGAGAAAACTACGTCTTGACTCACCTAAATTTCGAGCGCGGTCCTATCCGGGGATCATCCAGGGACGCTTTTCAGTCACGACGGGGGCAAATCGAACGTCGATCGGAACAAAATCGCGATATTCAAGACCGCGGTGGAGGATTTGACGTGTTGTCAAAAAATGCACACACTAGGACTGGGGGATACCAACCTTAGGAAATGGAATTTACTAAATGCGACAAATTAAAAAGTGAAGATTTTGGAATGGTGCACACGTATTCTTATACCTTTTAATTGGTCGGGGTTCTACATGGATTGATATAAGAGTACTGCATTAAAGGAAATTAAATTCTAGCACGTCCATCTCCAACGAGGCTAAGCGCCATCTGTAGTTGACAACCATTAGATAGAGGGTGATATGCAATATCTTTTAGCTCTAAGGAATAATTATGTGGATTAAAAACTGTGGTTTTGGTGATCACGTGATGTTCTAGTTCTCTATAATTATCATATAAAACATAAATATTGCCTTAAATTTTATAATTACATCAGTTCCATTTGTGGCTGCGCCATCTACAAGATGTAAATGAAATGTCACGTGCTCACACTAAGTAAAGGTTGCTCTATGTTGTTCTATTGAACAATATAAATTATTTGAATTCAATTTTGTTAATTTCCTCTTAAGAAATAGGAATCCCTTCATTTAGAAATCAATTAACTTCTTTGCAGGAACTGACGTTTAAGGCACGACAGGCTCCCTCTCACCACGATCTTAGGAATTATAAATGCAGGAAACTACTTTTAGGTTGAAATCGATATATTTTACAAAAACTGATCTAAGGAAAGTAATAACTTTATTATTGTAATAACGTCATTGTCAGCATAAATCATGTATTCGAAGAGAGGCGCAAAATGATTTTTATATCATTTATTCAAAGCATCCAATCACATAGCGGGCTCTAAATGGGCGGGATTATTTGAATGAGTTTGGGCCCCGAACTCAATTGTTGTTGATCCAAAACATCCGATCATCCACGAGTTTAAGGACGAAAATACTCAAATCATAGCGTAGAATTCTGCGATTGGCCACTTCATGCGATGCATCCAATCACCTAACGAGTGTTGTGGCGGGATAATTTGAATTATCTTGGGCCCGGAACTCAGTGATTGGTTGTTGGTTCAAATCATCCAACAAGTTTTAAGACGGCGAATTCAAAATACCAGCGCAGAATTCCAGTATTGGCTACTTCATACGAAGTATTTAATCATCTAACGAGTTTTGTTTCATTCAACTTTCTTTAAATAAATGGGATGCAACTTGGCTAATAGAAAGAAGGTACTACGTAACTTGGCTAGTACATACGAAGTTGCGTGTATCATGAATTGTATGCAAAGAAATTACGTACAACTTGGCTAATACAAAGGAGAATGCAGGCAGCTTAAAGAATGTAGAAGAAAATATAGTGTAACTTGGCTAATATATAAGGGATCGCAGACAACTTATACGGTATACGAAGAAATTGAACGCAATGTGGCTAATACAAAGAAGGTGGTATATAATTTGGTTATTACATGTTCGGAAATTAAGTACAACTTGGCTAATCCAAAAGGAGATTGTGAGCAGTTCGAAGAATATAGAAGAACATTTGATATAACTTACCTAATACATCTGTGGTGGCATATAACTTTATACAAATAAATAGTATGTAACTGGCTAATATATAAGAAATCGCACATAACTTGAATAGTATACGAGAAAGTTGAATGCAACTTGGCTAATAGAAAAAGATTGCATATAACTTGACTAACACTTAGGAAGTTGGGTGTGATAAGAGCTGTATACAAGGAAATTACGTACGACTTGGCTAATACAAAGGAGGTTGTAGGCAGCGCGAAGAAACTTGGCTAATTCACCTGTGGTAGCACACAACTTAAACTGTATTCACACAAATTGGATTTAACTTGGCTAATATAGACAGGCTCACACATCACTCGAACAGCATACGATGAAGTTGCATGCAACTTGGCTAATACAAGAAAGGTGGTACGTAATTTGGTTATTATATATTTTTGGAAATTAAGTACAACTTGGCTAATCCAAAGAAGGTTGCAGGCAATGTACAAGAAAATTTGATATAACTTGGCTGATACATCTGTGGTGGGATATAACTTGAACTGTATACAAATATATAGTATAGTATATAATTTGCCTAATATGGAGGGAATCGCACATAACTTGAGCAGTATACGAAGAAATTGTATGCAACTTGGCTAATAGCAAGAAAGGGGTATGTAATTTGGTTATTATATATATTTGTAAATTAAGTGCAATTTGGCTAATCCAAAAGGAGTTGTACGCAGCTTGAAAACTATAATAGAAAATTTGACGTAACTTGGCTAATACATCTGTGGTGGCTTATAACTTGAACTCTATACAAATGCACACGATATAATTTGGCTAATATACAGGGAATCGTACATAACTTGAACAGTATACGAAGAAGTTATGTGCAACTTGGCTAATACAAAGAAGGTGATATGTAATTTGGTTATTATATATATTTGGAAATTGAGTACAACTTGGCTTATCCATAAGGCTTGTATAACTTGACAGTATACGAAGAAGTTGTATGCAACTTCAATAGTGCACAATGGAATTATAACTTGGCTACAGAGGGTGGGGGAAGGCAACTTAAAAAATATAGATTTTATGTAACCTGACTAATTTGTGCGTCTGAGAAAGGTTAGTCGTATGATGTGCGGGCGAACATGTAAACGACTATCGGTATGAGCTTCGTGGCGGAATTATTTGAGATGACTTTGCCCGCCAAACTGATTGGTTGATAATCCACATCATCCAACCAGATTTAAGACGCAGGTATTCAGATTCTAGGACGGTGATTCATGATTGGCTATCGCTTCTTCATACTCGAAATAGCTCCTCCCAGTTCACGATATAAATTGGAAACAAAGAATGGGCGCGTTTCCTTCTTTCCAGTAAAATTCGTGATAAAGAGAACAAAGGACCAATCATATCAGTGCTGTCACAACGACGAATTTTTCGTTTCGATCTAGGAAACGGATATGGAATGAGGGCGGGAGTGCGCTAAGGAACAACGGAAGGAAACGACGTCATATACGTGGAGGGAACAAGGCAGAGGCGGAGGGAAGGGAGGTCACTGAAATTTCATCGAAATCGAAATAATTTAATTGAGATAAATTTCACATCTACAGGTATGTACACATAAATTAGTCTAGTCTGGGCAAAACGCGGTAACAGCGTACAATTACGAAATAAGTTACGACAGCATCGCCGACTCCCCACTCCTGTATCAGTACTAAATCGATGCTGTATGTACTTCTGTGTATACGTAGGCGTTGTCGTAACTTATTTCGTAATTATCGCTGTTTACCCAGACTACGAATTACGTTTGATACCCCCCTCTCACCCGAATTTGGGGATTACCCATACACACCCCTTTTAAAACGTATTCGTTCTAAATTCTAGAGGTCGAAGCAGATTCGATGACGACTCCGCCCCGTTTTCCCCCACCCGTTTTAAGATAAATCGTTCTGAACTGTTCCGAACGAATCCGTTCCCCCTCCCCAATTTACGTTTTCAGCTCGATAAGTGATGACAATTTCGATTTACCCCCTCTTGAAGTATCGTTCGATTTCCGCGAAAGTTTTCCCGAACGTTTCCGGCAGGGCGAAGAAAATGAAGCACACGGCCAGCAGATTGACGACGGCCAACGCGAAGAAGATCACCTGCATGCTTAACAGCGCCAGGAGATAAGGAAAGGCCTTAACGACGGCGAACATGATCGCGTAAGCCGTGGCCACCAACAGGCCGCTGAGCACCCCTCTCACCCTAACCGGCAATAATTCCCCCACCAAAGTCCACGGGATCACCAAGAACCCTATCGCGCTGAAGGAAACGTAACCCAATACGCAGATCAGGGTGACGTTATCTTCGCCCGAATCGTACTTTCCGACGGTTAAATGCATATACAATCCGGCTATCAGACTGGTGAACGACATTCCGATTCCGGAGGTCATCATCAGGGTCCTACGTCCGATCTTCTTCGCGAGGATGGCCGAAACGATCGACATGACGAATCTGATGCTGCCGAGCAGGACGAGGGCCACGAAAGCGTCGATGCTCCTCTGGAATTCCCCGCCTAGCTTCCGGAAGATGTCGACGGCGTAGAAAATGATGACGTAAGCGCCGGAGAATTGCTGGAAAGCGAACAGACAGAGGAGGACGACCAAAGGTTTGTAGATGACGGGATCGCGATAGGATCGCAGATACTTTTGGAGTTTTCCGAGGTTGGTAGCGGCCTCGGAATCGACGTAGCATTCCCCGAAGTTCGCCGTCTTGTTCCTCTGTCGAGATTCGATGAAATATTCGTACTGAGTTTCGAACACCTATAGGGAAAACAAAAACAACAATCATGGGTAGTGTAGTGGCTATACTGTAGTTACATTGAGTTAAGGTTATATGTATAGGTTGGTACTGAAATGAAGTACAAAGCATGTGACATAGTATGAAAGTCTAATTGATTGTTACAGTTTTCTATATCATTACTTTCGGTCTCTCGCTCCACCTTTCGCCGTGGATGGCGCCTCGCTTTCGTGATTTAATGCTTGAACGCGTTGAATGCGCGCGTGGGTATCTTCAGCTTCTGACGCTGAGTGGAAACAGATCGGTGTCCGTGAATAAGTTATTCCGTTTCCGCTTTCAAATCTCGTTTTTCGAGGATGTACACGACGCCGGGACCTGTATAGTATGTTTAGAAGTTTCGCTTCCCCAAGTTTTGCGGTTAAAACTAATTGTCCACGTTGCTTTTCCCTCAATTGGAGGTGAGTCCTTTTTTAGTGAACTATTTTTTTAATAAATTATGTGGAGGATTCAGATTGGTTTTCGAGTAAAAAGGGTTACATTGGCTATTTAGTACCCCATATTTAATTATTTTAGTACTTTAAGGGGAAAATTACAGTTTTCTGTTTTTTTTTTTTTAATAACTTTTGACATTTTGAACTTTTTCAAACAAATTTTAAATCAGCACACAACGCTGCAAAACATGTCCCATTCAACCAAAACTCCATCTTCAATGGTAATTTCTTATTATTAACGTTCGTTCTCCATGCAATCCCCACTCGATCTGAGACACACGGTTACACTGAACTACTCGCATACAACATCGATTTAGTTAGTACTGGCTAGAGTGGGGAGTCGTAACTTATTTCCTAATTGTGCGCTGTTACCTTTGTTTGCCCAAACTAATCATGGGAATCGTATCAGATCGATTTCCCGCACACAAACCTTCTGATCGGTGTACGTCCATTTTAGAGATTTGGCAACGCCGGATAGATCGTTCTTGAAGGTGAGGAGCCAATGGGGACTTTCCGGGACGAAAAACAAGGCGCAAAAGGAAAACGCCGAGATTCCGCTATAAATCAGAGCCATCGTTCTCCAATCGGAAAAGAAACCTGACGAAATCAAAATCCCCCGTCGTTTTACTAAAAACGAAATATTCCCCCAAATATTACTTACCGAAGACGCAAGTTATAAGCACGCCGAACGATACGAAAACGCTGTTCAAGCTCAGTAGCATCGGCCTAAAATCGGGATGGGATATTTCGCTGACGTACACCGTCGAAGCGGTGGATAAACCTTTAAACAAAAAAACCGCACGAACATCCGTCATGTTTCTCGTTTTTTTCGAATTTCTCGGTTACCGACCTTACCTGCGGCGATTCCCGCCAAAATCCTAGCTAGGTACATATGCCACACCCGCGTGGCATTGCTTTGGATAATCCAGGAACACACGAAAGGTACGGCGGTCAACATGCAGATCTTCTTCCTTCCGAATTTATCCATCAGAGGGCCTACGGCTAACGATCCCGGTGGCAGGGCGAGGGTGACGATGCTCGCTAAACAAGTAACGGAAAGAAAATGGATTCCATTTACGCAGAAAGTATGGAACAGGCGAGGGCGGAGGAGGAGGAAGGGGGGGGTATTTACCGATCCAAGTCGATTCCGACAGGGTGATGTTGAAGTTGGAATCGCCGGACAATTGAGGTAGTAACACGGCGCTATACGACATGTTCACGCCGGCTTGGATCACCAAACTGTGGGCCACGACGCAGGCTAAACTCTGAAAATGAGCTTGGAATTAGAGGAAAATAAAAACACGTCCTTAAATTGGTAATAAAAATGGGTTGTAAATGTCAAAACAAGCTGTCAAAATCGGGGGTAACTTTCAAATCTTACGGTGTCAGTTGCTTGTCAATAACACTAAAAAAATGAGCAGTCCCCGTATACGACTTTTCGAGCGATCCCCGCAGATCAGCGTTTGAATACCTCATTGCTAGAGCTGCGCGAAATTCGGGTTGAATTTGGTGATCTAGAACCGACTATTTCTATCTACTCATATAACACCTCGAAATTTTCGCTGTTTGTCACAATAATTTAATCAAAGCATTAAAAACTGATTTAAACGTTAATCGAACTGGAAAACGTCACGCTAATCGAATAAAAGTGTTACGTTAGCTGTCAAAAAATTCCACCGGAATATAAATAATTGCTATATGACAAGAAATTCGACCAAAACGTAAAAATGATTGTTACTTGTCAGTTACCGAATGAATGTCTTAACAAGTAAATGCTACAATAACTGTCAAAGAAATGACGTCAAAAACAAGTTTAGAAACTGCGAGAACGTCGAAAATAACTGTCACACGCAACCAAAAAGTTATTACAACTTCAAATAACGGCAATAAACGTCAAAAAGGAAATTACTAAACGTCAAAAAAATAGTCATTGGGGAACGGTGACAAATGTGTCAAAAACGGTAAGAAATTACGAAGGTGTATGTCAAAGAGGATGGTGAACGTCAAAAACTATAAATATCGGATACAATGCGTAAAAATATAAAAATGTCAGAAATAGGTGACGAAACACGTCAAAAATATCGGTGCACTTTAGGAATAGTGAACGAAACGAAGTTGAATGAACTTAAAAATTGCGATATGTCAAAAAGGACGACGAAAGTCGAGAAATCGGTAAGTGTCAAACTAAAATATTAGATGTGATAAGAAATGTCAACAATACCACAATTAATGTCAAAAGATCTCTCTAGAATGGTGGAGCAAATGTCAAAATTGCCCCATCGAATATAATTGTAAATGTTGATAAGAATCGAGAAACAGAAAATGCGTGGAAATAGTCATCATCAGCGAATAATGATGAAAAATGTCAAACTTGAATAACACATTGACACATATTAAAAGTAAACTTCAAACTTTGTGACAAATGTCAAAAAATTACGTCCCGGAAATGAGCATAACACCAGAAATGATGAAGAATGGCGAAAAGGTCAACGTGTTTCCGGAACGGTGCCAAACGTTAAACATAAATGTCAAAATTGGATGGCAAATGTCGAAACTAACCGTCATACGAGACGACAAACGTCAAAGTTAACTGTCAAACGTGGTGATAAATGTCAGGAAATTGATGAACGTATCCGTATTTATTGCAACAGATGTTCGAAGTTTCCGTCAGTGCGCTTGAAATAACAATAATTTTGTTCAGCGCTCGATCGCATTTAATGGAGGCAGACGCAACAGCCCTGAAATCGAACAGACACGACCTATCCTAATATCAACTTAACCTTGCTTAGCGTATGGGCCGAATTCTACTAACGTTTGTCGCTTTTTTTTTTGACATTTAATTTTGACGTATCGTATTTTTGTTTTAATTTAACATTGCTCATCGCTATTTCCAAAGCGCACCGATTTTTTTGACATTTCGATATCGACTTTCTACGATTTTTACGCATTGTATTTGATTTTTTTGACGTTTACCGTCGTGTTTGACAATTTCATTGGACAATTTTTTTTTGTTAATTTCTTTTAATTTTTAAAGCAGCTTATTGTTGTTACTAACACCTCACAATTAGCGCCTAGTACTGAGTTCTGTTGGGGGAAGGGATCGCTATTATTACTTTGAACATAATTTTTGACGTTTAATAGGTTGTTCTTTTGACGTTTATTTGAACTGTAATAACATTTTTGTGACGTGTGACAGTTATTTTTTGATGTTACCACCATTTTTGAACTTATTTTTGACAGTTATTGTGAAATTTGCTGTGTAAAATGTTCCTTCGTTAACTGTGTTTCTTGATATTAAAATGGCGATCCATGATTCTTATAATTTAATCTGAATTTTGACATTTAATGTTAGTATTTCTTGGTCTTGGTCGCCTTTAGTTCTTCCAGTTACTACAGTTCCCATACAGCTCGTCCCGCAACTTAAAAATTAATTAAAAATAATAATTTTTACGTAGGTAATAATAATTTTCGATCGGATTTAGAGGGCGGGGGGGTGAGCGGACGCGACAGGCTCGAAATCGAACAGACACGATCTATCCTAATATCAACTTAACCTTGCTTTAACATATGGTCCCAACTTTACCAACGTTTGCATTTCTGCGTCGAAATACGCAACCTTCGGCTTAATTTCTGTTGCTGCAGTTTTCGCAACTTGAAAAATTAATTCCCGCTTTCCCGCGATAGTAGGAATGTTTTTTTTTCTTAAAAATTTCTCTTAAAAAGTTTTATTCATTATGAATATATGAAGAACAGACACGATCTATCCTGATATACACTTAACCGTGCTTAACGTATGGGGGCGAATTTTACTAACGTTTACATTTATACGTCGAAATACGAAATCTTCGCCTTTATTGTGATTATTTCTTCGGAGTCTCAGACAGTAAAGGTTTAATTAATTTAACGCAATAAATTTCCTCAGCGTTTAATGGGGACGGACGTGGGAAATCGAACAAACACGATCTATCCTAATATCAACTTAACCTTGCTTAACATACGGCCCGAATCTTACTAACGTTTGCATTTGTACACTCGATTTAGGGAAATATTTGAAAATTATAATAAGAACTGTAAACATTAAAAGTATAAAAAATGCGATTCACCTGTTTGAGAGAGTCTTTCCACGACAAACTCCTATCCCCAGCATTCTCCTTCGGTATCGATCGGATGGATGGACAGTCTTCGCTCGATTTCGTCGTCCTTTTTTATTCAAGGCGTCCGTTTCTTTCTCGTCCATATCATCTGCGGGAGGAGGAGAGGATGCAAGAAGTTATCGAGATGCGCCGATTTAGATGGTCGCGTTTACCGCGACCGTTTGATCGATCGAAGCGTTTCGAAGTTTTCGAGTTCGGAAATTTTTAACGCCGGTCGCGTGTTCGTACCTATTGTCTTCGAAGATAGTGAAACCTGTTTATGATATTTCGACGTGATTTGACGATATGGAAGCGTGCGATAGTTAAATTTAATTTAAATATTTGCCGTCCCGTCTAAATAGAGATAAGTAGATTAGGACGGTTCCAAAGTCATCCGGCGATGATTTCTTCTAATTTGCACTCTACGTACGACGTCGTCTCGCGGCTGCCCCGGTGCGCGAAGTCGAAGGAAACATCGCGTAGAAATTTGTGCGCTTTTTCTATGTGTACAACGTAGGTGGAAATTTTGCGAGCCGGACTCCTTATCGCAGCGATAGGAGCGCACTTTTACGACATCAATTAACATCGACGTTTCCGTAATCTAACGAAAGCGCTCTCGTATGTTTGGCATTTTTTCTTCGACGAACAATGCCATTGTTCTCGTTCTCGCCGTAAAACAAGGAGCGCGCCATTGACTATTTCGAAACGCGTTGTATTATTCGTACGGTACACACACACACACACACACACACACACACATACATACGATACGCGCATCGAAATTCGCTCCTTATCTCGAATCATAAACGGAAATTACTGACAATAAACGCGACAATATCTGCGCTATCTGCACGCGACTTTCGTCTTGTTTACCGGACGATTAACAACGTAACGAAGGGGGAAGGGCGTATACGTACCGAGGGACGAGTACGGGTGTCTTGCGGCGTGCATCTTGACGGGGTTCGTGAGATCTTCGAGATGACGGATTCGAAGTGAGGATTCGTCGTCCACGCACTGTACGAGTAAATAAAGTGTTATCTGCGCGTGTCACGTCGTCTATGTATAATTCCGTGACCTTAAAATAACATAATCGACACTTACAGAGGATCGCAGTTTAAACGGATTTAATATTTCAAAGAAATCGCGCCGTGAATGTTGTGGTTCTCGGCGTTACCGAAGATAACGACGTGGTCAAGATGTTTTGCGTCAGCTCAATCGACGCGCCTTGACGCGCTGATTCTAACGATGTATGATTTGTTTAGATTATTCGAAACGGTTGCCGAGAAAATGCAAAAAACAGCAAAAAATCGCTAAAATCGCGTATCCGTCTCGTTCCAATGGGTTTCCGGAAATTCGATCCTACACCAATCGACGCGCCTTGACGAGGTGATTCTAACAGTGTATGATTTGTTTAGATTATTCCGAGCAGTTGTCGAGAAAATGCAAAAACCGCAAAAAATCGCTAAAATCGCGTATTCGTCTCGTTCTTATGGGACTCCGGAAGTTTAATCCTACACCAATCGACGCCCCTTGACGCGCCGATTCCAACGGTATACGATTTCTATAGATTACTCCAACGGGTGGCGAGAAAATGCTAAAGAAACGCAAAAAATCGCTAAAACCGCATATTCGTCTCGTTCCCATAGGACTCCGGAAGTTTAATCCTACACCAATCGACGCCCCTTGACGCGCCGATTCCAACGGTATACGATTTCTATAGATTACTCCAACGGGTGGCGAGAAAATGCTAAAGAAACGCAAAAAATCGCTAAAACCGCATATTCGTCTCGTTCCCATAGGACTCCGGAAGTTTAATCCTACACCAATTGACGCACCTTGACGAGCTGATTCCAACGGTGTATGATTTGTTTAGATCACTTTAAACGGTTGCTGAGAAAATGCTAAAAACCGCCAAAAATCGCAAACGATTGCTAAAATCGCATATTCGTCTCGTTCCTACGCCAGTCGACACGCTGATTCCAACGGTATACGATTTGTATAGATTATTTCAATCGATACATAGAAAATCGCAAAAAACGCAAAAAATGGTCCAATTCGCTTTCATATCTCACTCCCTGTGAGGTTTAGGAGATCAACATCAACCGACGTGTCTCGACGAGCTGATTCCAACGATACGTGATTTGCTTAGATTATTCTAGACAATTGCCGAGAATATCGCAAAACGCCGTAAAAATCGCTAAAAATGGCCAAAATCGTATCCGTATCTCGCTCCGTATGGGACTTGTGAGGTTCAATCCTACACCAATCGATGCGCATTGACGAGCTGATTCCAACGATATACGATTTGTATAGATTATTTTAATCGATACATAGAAAATCGCAAAAAAACGGAAAAATGGTCAAATTCCCTTTCATATTTCGCTCCCTATGAGGATTAGGAAGTTCAATCATACATCACCCGACGTGTCTCGACGAGCTGATTCCAACGATATGTGATTTGTTTAGATTATTTCAAACAATTGCCGAAAAAATCGCAAAACACCGCAAAAATCGCTAAAAATGACCAAAATCGTATCCGTATCTCGCTTCGTATGGGACTTACGAAGTCTAATCCTACATTAATCGAAGCGTCTTGTTAAGTCGAACTCAACGGCGTTTTTTCGATTACTCCAACCGTTATCAAGAAAATTGGAAAAAAAAACCGGAAAAAAACGCATAATGGATAACGGATCACTACGCAATCAACAGTATGCACCAATTGTAAATATCGCACTGCGCACAGAGCATAACACTAAACACTACACACAGAGCATCGCACAATGCCCCATCAGTTTTGACAAGTTCAAATGATGTAATTTTGACTGCTGAAGTGGCATCATTTTTACAGATGAAATGACATAATTTCGACAGACGAAATGATATAATTTTGACAGGTGAAATGACATAATTTTGACACGTGTAATGACGTATCCTTGACAGGTGAAATGACATAATTTTGCTACAGGAAATGGCATAATTTTTACAAGCAACATGCCATTATTTTGTCAAGTGAAATGACAATTTTGCCAGAGGAAATGGCATAATTTTGGCAAGCAACATGACATAATTTTGACAAGTGAAATGACATAACCTTGACAGACGAAATGACCAATTTTAACCAACAAAATGACATAATTTTGTCAAGTTGAAAGTATTTTTGACAATTTCGTTTCACCATCTGACAGTAGACACTACACCCGTGCTAATGACTAGTGTTTAGTGCCTTATTGTGAGACCCTAAAGATCCGTTGTTTTGTGTGAGATTTTAACCGATCTGTCTTATCAACAATTGTTAAAATTACGTCACCCTATCTATCGAAGAAACATTTTGACAATTTGGTAATTAAAACGTAAATTTGACAGATATAACGGCATAATTTTAACGGTTGTTTAATGACATCAGTTTGATAGAAGGGAAGTGCAATCATTTTGACATGCAAAATGACGTAAATTTGACAGATGAAATGTTACCATTTTAGTGGGTAAAATAACGTAGATCTGATAGAACGGTTTACTATTGACGGATGAAATTACGTTAATTTGACAGATAAAATGAATTTTAATGGGTAAAATGGTGTAGTAAATGTGACAGATGGAACGACATAATTTTGACGGGTAAATTGACAGTTTTCAAAGACCTCTAAGTCACCGAAAATTGTCAAAATTAACGCATTTATTCCTCAAAACTATACTATTAAAATTACGAAAATCTACCTATTACCTTATCAAGGTGTATTTTGACTTATGTATATAATGACATCATTTTGACAGTTGCCCATAATTTGGTTCACGCTGCCTATTACCAGATCCAACTTTATTGGTCCACATTAGACGCTTAAGACTAAACTTTAACGCTTTTTAGTGTCTACTGCAGGCTGATGGAAAGCATTCCTTCTACTAGCAACGGTCAATGAAAATAATTCATCAAAAACTGTCAAAATTCCATCATATTAACCCCTTCAAAATTAGTTGTTCTTGTCTTAACATGCGTTTGACCACCGCGCATGACAAAACTGACGGAACAAAGAAATGACAGGGTCGAAAATCTTTGAAAACAAAAGTTTTCATATTTAGTGCATTCAGTATGGCCAATTTTCCAAGTTAGAATTACACCATTCTATCTATTAATATGTCAAAACGTACTTTTGACATATCGCGTGATGTAATTTTGACAGCTGTCAACGAGATGCGCCCATCTACGTTCAGAATTACCATCAGGAACGTATTGTCTCGACAAATACACCCCACATTCTTGCATAATCAGTATTTATTAATAACTAGATTTTACACATGGATATCCTTATAGGGAACAAATATCCTTCTTAAACGAGGCGTTTCCTCTCACACACACGGATACCACACCTTACGTTCTCCATACGACCAATACGATATTCCAAAAGTACCTGGACAAAAAAAAAGGCCGATTACGAAAGTTTCCTTTGACTCTCGACTAGTGATGGGTCGTTATTGAACTATGTGTTATCTTAGAACCGTTATGGACTCGGTAACGGTTGTAACTGTTATCTCGCTGGGAAAATAACGGTTCCTTTCAGGTCAAAATTGAATCGGACTTTTATTGTGGAAATATTTTCTATATAATTGTACGTCTTGAAATTATGAAATTTAAAATAAAAGAACGACGTTATATAAAAAGATATTTATAAGAACTACAATGTGACCCAGACGTAAATACCGACTCAGCTGGGCAGGCCATGACATATTTTATTGATAACGTTTGCTACGTGCCGTGTGGAATTATGATGCGTTATCGCCTAGAACTGTTTACTACGAAATAACGATAACCTGTTACATTGCAACCGTTATTTCAAAATAACGATAACGGCTGGAACTGTTATTTTAAAGGAACGATTTTTCCCATCACTACTCTCGATTAGGGTGTTGTACTTACGAATTAATCAGCGTCCGAATCGGATTCGGACAGGCACAGATCTTCCTTCAAGATATGAGCCGGCATCGACAATTTGGACGCTTGAATGGACGACGTCATCCCGTTAGCGTGTCCGTTCGTCGAATTAACCGACTTACCCACGACCGTCGTGTCGTTATCCGAATCCGAATCGCTAGTGCTACTCGACGAAGAGCTATCGGACATCTCCTCCACCCCGTTCTCGACATCGGACATAAACAAGGGAGATTTATCGAGGACGACGTGACCGCTCCCGTTACTACTATGATTGACCTGACTACTCGGAATACTCGGCAATATCGGAGGCGGCGGATCGTCCATACCGATCATCGGCAGGCTGGCTAAGGTGCTGTGCGAATGATTATCAAGGCTCGAATGCACTTCCCGGTCCCTCTTCGGCGATTTGTGATGGCCGGGCGACGGATAATTCGGACTGGCATGTAACGGCGAGTGTTTCGGTACCAAATGCGTGATCTGTCGGTCGGCCCTCCTACTACCGCTCGTCACTTTCGTCTTGGTCGACGTGCGCTGACCGACGTTCGGGGAGTTTGCGCTCTAGGCGCGTTCAACGAGGACGAACCTTTATCGTGATGGATGAGCGGCTTTACCGATTCACTGCGCGTTTTTTTCAGTTGTATGTTGGCAGAGAGCTTCTCGAGGGTGATCTCTCCGGTTATCTTATCGATGATCAGCACGCATTCTTTATTGAGAGGACGCTGTGATCCCTTAAATACTGTGTGCTGGGTTCCGGCACCGTCTGGAAAGTCGAAATCGATAGAATTTGAACCGTGCGGAAATTTTTTAGTTCGGGTATACTACCTAGATGGGGCACCGTAACGGTAACTTGATTGTTATTTCCGACGGTGACGTTCGCAATTTTATTCACATCGACGGAAGCCGGCTTGAAATCGTCTGAAAGAATGTGAAACTATCAATAATGATACTTTGCATTACTAATTAAAGTTAGAGTTGGTAAGCCTGTAAATATATAGGTTGGCAGAAGCGTAAAAGGAACCGGAAAGACGTACACGTAAGAATTTCTTTAGACACGCCGTGAAAGCACGACACACATAGTTATAAGAGTACATGTCATTATTTTTTGTATTCAAATTAAAACTCGGTTAATTTAAAATAAAAACGTGAATCACTAGAAACACGGCAAATGTTAACCGTCACAAAGAAACAAACGAATGAGTCGTGTGAAGACAGTCGGATGTCCCTGGAATATGTCAGAAACAATGAGAAGTTCAGAACATTACAAAGTTTCGGTTTTCGTTTCGTCTCGTTGGCCATTCTGTAAATTCTGCAGTTTTGACAGATAGGATGACGTACTTTTGACAGTTGTCACTCACTGGTTTGGATAACGCCCCGCTATTAAGGGGGCGGGTTTCATTAGTTTATAATAACCACGTTCTTGCGCCTACGACAGGATAAAGCCCTATAGAATTACTTGGAGCAGCATTTCAAAAGTTAAAATAACCATGACCATAACCAACCTTCTTACAGGAGATGGCACTTGAAGAAGAAGAAGAAAAAGGAGGAGATAAAGCACCACTATTTCAAGTGCAAGGTCATCGAAAACTGTCACTCTATCTGTCAGTAGCCTGGGCAAATACGAAATAAGTTACGACAGCATCGTCGACTCCCCATTCTAGTCAGTACACTAAATCGATGCTGTATGCGAGTATAGTTTTGTGTATGTGTCGGCTGTCGTAACTTATTTCGTAATTACCGCTGTTTACCCAGGCTAATTATGCGGAATTCTACGTCGTTGGGTTCGGCTAGTCAAGGCGCGTCGATTGACGTAAAATTGAATCTCCTATGCCCCATAGGAACCGAGAATCACGCCATTTTGTCAAAAATGCACTTTTGACGATTACGATGAGCTAAGTTTGACACTAGCTAAACTTTAAACTAGCACTTCCTAGTGTCTACTGTCGAGTGGTGGAATGCGCTCCTTTTAAGAGCAATCGTTAACCTACATCTGTTATCTAATCACGTGCATTATGTATGAAGTGAGCAATCGTAAGTATACCCCACATGACCTGAAATTTTTGAGTTGATAAGTTAGCAATAGTGACATTTGGCAAATGAAAAGAATACATAACCTACACAAGACTTTCCTCAGTATGCGCTCGTAATGTTTCTACTTTGTGTGCCACTTCGTTACAATGAAGGCACGTGATTCAATGGTACCAGCATTTATTCAAACTTGGGCAAGGCATAAACCGCGTAACTAACAAATCAAAGAAATGACTGGTTCGAAAATCTTTGAAAAGAAAAATGCTCACGTCTAGAGTCTAGAAGCCTGGTCAAACAGCGATGACAGCGTACAATTACGAATTAAGTTACGACAGCATCGTCGACTCCCCATTCTAGTCAGTTTTGTGTATATGTATCACTCTATCTGTCAAAACTGTCAAAATTTGTCATTGTTCTGTCAAGCTGTCAAAATGTGTGACTCTATCTGTCAAACTATCAAAATTTGTCAATTCATCTGTCAAACTGTGTAAATAATGCAATTTAATTTGCCAAACTGTGTAAAAAATACAGCTCAATCTGTCAAATTACTGTTAAAATTACATTAAACTACTTATCAGTGTTAAAATCTATTTTTAACATAGAGGCTGACCCAATTTTGATAGTTGCCAATGGGGATAGTGCAATTGTACTGTTGTCAAGTCATCAAATGAGTAAATAGTAACCTCACGCATAACTTCTAATAGAGAACGAATGGGTACATCTGAAGTATGGCTCCGGTGATCTAATTATCTCGTCGCGATAAAATCCTACACCAACCGATCTGATATATCTATGTTACCATTGTCGCAAGCGTTGATCACGTGGCTCGCAATCGTTCCCGAACATACTGTATACACACGTAACGTCGTCAGTCTCGGAATTTACTCGTTTATACTCACACTTGATCGTGTGGAAGGCCGTCGATTTCGGATTCGTGAAGCTCTGTCCGATCTTTAACTCCTTAACTTCGCTCCCTAAACCCAATTTGTCTGCCATGCTTCCGATAATGTACCATCCGTCGGTCAGTCCTTCATCTCAGGTTTGGTTAGTTTCGGGGAAAATCCTAAGAAAAACGCGAACGTCAGTCGAAACGGTGGCCTTTTTTCGCGATTTCGCCTCGTACACGTCGAGGCACGCGCTTACCTGGTAAACAGATCGCTGATCAGGGCGAATATTGCTACGAAATTCCGTACCATATGAGTTTTAAAATCGTCGAGCAGCGAGCATTATTGACCTAGTTAAGATGTTTGACATTTGCGGACGCCACTGTCAGACAGTGAACGAATTTCGAACTAAAATTCAGCAAGTTGGCCAACGTATGATCGGTAGAATCCCCTATTGGAATCTGTCATCGTTATCATCATTATAATCTTATTAGATTTTGTTGCTATTATGCTTCCTATTCTTACCCTAGCTGTTGGTAGGCAGATTGCTTAATGATTTCAATGTCATTACTAAATGTATATATATATATATTTCGTGATCCGTTCTGAAAATATAACTATCGTTCAAACCAGCCTTGTTTTATTGACCTATTAGTGGTAGAGATCTATCATATAAGATAATGTCATTACTATAAATTATAGGTACGGATATTAATGATTCATACACCACACGTGACTTATCGCTCGAGATTCTTGCGAATACGTAGTGTGATTTAAGCCTGGCGATTGGCACGTCTGTTTTGAGCCACGGATAGTTGAAAAAAACGGCGATTTTTGACGTTCACCTCAATTTTGACAGAACCGTCAAATAGTGACAGGTAATTGACGGAAATCGAAACATTTACGCAGTGTGGCCAATCTAAATCTCCTTTTCCCTAGATAGACAAGATGTTCGACGTGTATCATGCATGTACGAATAAATTGAGTTACCATGTAAATTAACACCATGCCTATAACAATATTCATATTTTATATTCAAGTAATTCCTCTCGTTTTCCTGGAGAAAAAGATACGCGTCCATTCATCTAGTAATTTTCTCGTTTATGAAGTTGTCACCAAATATCCCTAGGGACAACTTTAAAAGATTAAAGCCCCACATGTGCCATGTAATCAACTTATACACGTTAATCTCAGACGTACGTCATCCTAGATTTCCCTAGATATAATCGAAACGAAAACGAGCAAGTTTGTCTGAGCCTCTCGCATGTGACACGTCAAACGTCAAATGTTAGTCTAAATGTCAATTTAGGGTTGGTTTCGTAGTAGTGTAAATAAAAAAGTAGGATGGTCTAACTAGCGAAGAAATCCGTGTTCTTAACGCGTGCGGACGTCTCGTTAAAAAAAAAAATCGAAATGTTCAAGAAACTCAAGGACAAGATCGCCGAGGACCTAAAATTTTCACCCCAAAGATTAACGCAAGGACTGAACGATAAGCCCCAATCGAACAACAACAGTGCCAGCAACAACGATGAGAATTTCTTCTCGATAGCCGACGATGGTGAGTAAAACTCTTTTACGCTCGTTTAATGCGTTGACGGTCGCAGGTGATAGAAAAGTTTGGAAGCTCTTTGCGATTGCCACGATGGTGATAGAAGTTTGCTTCGCAATTGATCGGTTATCAGGATAAACTTGATTGCTCCCCGTTTATCTCGAGAAAGCGACAAGATCTTGGCCACAGACTCGACGGTGTACTTGCTTACTTGTCAGTCTTTAAGCCTAAAAGTCCCGAGGACAGTGATTTTTAGTTAATTCCAGATAAAAATCTCATACATGCCTTCCTCACAGATAGAAAAGTAAAACACCTAGATTCCGTGTTCGACAAGTTAAAAATCTCTACTACCA
This sequence comes from Chrysina gloriosa, assembly GCA_038088585.1. Taxonomy (NCBI): domain Eukaryota; kingdom Metazoa; phylum Arthropoda; class Insecta; order Coleoptera; family Scarabaeidae; genus Chrysina; species Chrysina gloriosa. Next base: position 35,642,478 of record CM076095.1, on the reverse strand, counting down.
AGGCGGATCTTCCCCAGGTTTTTGCTAAATTCTAGTCGGATGTGCAAATGATTTCCGATGATGTCCATAGTATACCTGACACTTAGCGCTTACAAACGCAACCAAACCAGAACAAGATTTTAGGTTAGAGAAATCATTCATGACCACCCTAACCTGATTCTGTTTTTCTTAAATTGTGACTTCGGGGCTGTTCCCGCAAAACTTTTATTCTGATAATTTATCACACCTTAGGTCATCTTTACGTTGATCTAATTTTTTGCGAAAATCGAATGCACCTCGTCTCTAACTTTGGGCTCCAATTCGAAGCCAAACTTTATTTCCAGAAGATTATCGTGGGAAATTAAGTACTGAATAATCCTATTGGGGGCTTTCAGTGTATCAGATCCGCAGTGACAGCTCCCTAGGTGTAGCAATCAAAATTCGAAATAAGAACCTCCCGCACTTCCAACAACTTTTACGTGTCAAAATTAGGTCATCCTATCTGTTAAATTAGTATAGACGAATAGATATGCCGTTTTATCTCTCATATTACTGCCACAATTGCGTTATTCTACCTCTTAAACTGCCAAGATTGCGTCATTATACTTCAGAAACTGTCAAAATTGCGTCATTATACCTCACAAACTCAAAATTGCGCCATTATGTCTCTCAAACTGACAGAATGGCGTCATTATACATCTGAAAACTGCCAAAATAGCGTCATTCTATCTCCAGGCGGCCAAAATTGCGTCATTCTACCTCGCAAACTGTCAAAATCGCGTCATTCTACCTGTTAAACTGCCAAACTTGCGTCAATATACCTCGCAAACTGCCAACATTGCGTTATTCTACCTCTCAAACTGTCAAAATGTAGTTTCGACAAATTCAAGTGACATAACTTTGACAGAAGCAGTTGACTTCCATGATGAACACTTACTCTTAAGATACCGCAGCAAAGAAGTGTGCCGGTTGACCCTGTCAAATTGCGTTCTATTATACATTTACTGTCAGAATTGGGTCATTCTACCTCTTAAATCGTCAAAATACAGTTTTGACAGATACGAGGGACATGGCTTTGACAGCTGGGGTTGACTAACTCGATGAACACTTGCTTTTAAGGTAGCGCAACGAAAAAATAAGTCGCTTAACCTGTCAAATTGTGTCCTTATACATTTACTGTCAAAATTACGTCATTCTTTTGTCAATTGTCAATTCTTTGTTCTACGTTTTTGTCTTCTCTTTTTAGATGTCGTCGCCTCGACTTCGAGTCTAGGTGGTGAATTTACCGACGTCTCGCTTCACGCGTCTACCCCCATGGAGCCTAGAAGCCGTAAACTGTCAAACTCGTCAATGGCCAGCGATGTGTCCTTTTTGCCCAGATACGAGCCGACGGGGAACTTGTACCATATGCAAGTAATACCCGACATCATTGTATGACGTTCACGTTAAGAATGCAGTGTAGATGAAGGGTACAAAATTGTAGTTTGTTTCACATGAAGTCCTAAGTATACGCGCTCTTACGGGCTATTATTGACTTTTCACTTCGTTTCGTACAAATGACATAAAACTATCCTTTTCTCTCCCGAGTTTCCAGTTGCCAGGGTTTAATCCGAAAGTTATACTTCCTGTTTTGTAAGCAAATCCCCTAACATCGACGATACGGCAATACCCCGTAAGCTATATACTTGGGATTCAATGTGGAATAAACTATAGAACGCATATCTCGGGAACAACTCGAAACAATCGCGCGACTCGTACAAAGTGACAGCTGTCAAATATGCTATGCTTTGTGTAGGATCGGACGTCACTAGCGTCATTAGCCAATCAGATTCAAGGACTTCCATAATCCTATCCTATCATCACACTGGATTCTTAACGTGAACGGACCAAAGAATAGAGAACGATGGCTCTCTTCGTGACGATATATTCTACGAAATTTTGCGTTTTTGACTCGTTGCTGAAAGCAACTACCGTTCGGTTTTGCGATTCTGCCAAATTTTTTTTTAATTTCCTTAATCTTTAAAAAAAAAAGGGGGGCTGAAAAGATTTGATAAACCCCGACTTCCGGTTTTGAGGAGTGGGGCGCCGATTTTCGAAAATTTCTAATACGTTTCAAGATATCAAAGCTGTTTTTAAAAATACCAAATTTAGCACTTTTGAAATTCCAAAATTTAAAGAGAAATTCACATATTTTAAACTTTCAAGTTTTGCTGAAATTTTCTAAACTTTCGAATATTAAAAAAAATATTTTATTTCACTTTCTTAACCTCTTTAACCGGCGTTTTGGGTGTCGGGGTAGGTATTAAAAATTTTGTTAAATTGGTGAAACATTGGATCAAGGAACTGCCGTTTGTTTTTCTAAATTTTTCAAAATTTCATCCTTTTGAAAATTTCTCGTAATTTTGAAATTGAAAAATTCCTTAAAAATTAACAAAGAGAGAAAGATAGAAAGTGAGATATACAGCGGGAAAGAGAAAGATAGAAAGTGAGATATACAGGGGGAAAACGAGAAAGATAGAAAGTGAGATATACAGGGGGAAAAACGGAAAGATAGAACGTGAGATAGACAGAGGGGAAACGACAAAAATAGAAAGTGAGATATACAGGGGTGGAGGGGGAAGGGTAGAAAGTGAGATAGACAGCGGGAAAACTAGAAAGTGAGGTATACAGGGGGAAAGAGAGAAAGATAGAACGTCAGATAGACAGGGGAAGGATACTAAGTGAGATAGACAGCGGGAAAGTGAGAAAGATAGCAAGTGAGATATACAGGGGGAAAGATAGGGAGTGGTATATACCGGTAGCTGGAGGAGGGGAAGGGGTGAGATACAGGGTGGAAAAAGAAAGATAAGTATACAGGGGTGATATATACAGAGTGATCCACAATTATTGTCTGAAACATAATGGTTTCCGCAGAGGGCGATATCAATTTTTATTTCCAAAATTCCGAGTGAATATAGCGACTGATTATATTTTAGTAATATGACCGAATCTTTTGACATTTTTCGTTATTATTTGACGTGATCAAATTACGTGTTTCAACATTCTAATGTCATATCTTGTTATTAAACGTACACGTCACTAAAAGTAATGCTAACTACAATAGATTTAATGGCGACATTTTGAGGTAGATGTCATATTTTTTAACGGAGGCGGCACACACAGTCATTTTGGATCTCATTGTATATAGCGGGATATACAGGGGGAAAATAGGCAGTTAGAAAGTGAGATATACCGAGGCGAGGGAGGGAGAAAGAGAAAGATTGAACGCGAGATAGACAAGGGGTGGAAATAAAGAGAGATAGCTAGAGAGGGACGGAAAGATGGGGAGTGCGTAAGAGAGAAAGATAGAAAGAAGGCGAGAGAAAGAGAGAGACACTGATTTTTTTACATCACATGTTCAAGCAACTACCGTTTTGTTTTGCGCTTTTCGAGATTTAATTTTTTTTTCTAAAGAGAAAGATAGAAAGTGAGATATACAGCGGGCAAGCAAGATAGATAGAAAGTGAAATATACAGGGGGAAAAGAGAAAGTAAGAATGTGAGATATACAAGGGAGAAAGGGAAAGATAGGAAGTGAGATATACGGGGAAAAAAAGGAAAGATAAAGAGGAGAGGAAATAAAGAGAGCGCGCGAGGGTAGGGAAATGGAGAGAGGGCGGAAGAGAAAGGTACATAGAGAAAAATAGAAAGAAGGCGAGAGAGAGAGATAATGATGTCGTTTCTAGTTCACGCCTGCCATTAACATTATTTTTCTCTTTTACATCGGATGTTCATGCCCGAGTTCATGTCGGCTCTGATCGCCAACTGCTAAAATAAAAATAACCAAATCTGTAGGCGCGAAATTTAAAAATTACATCACAATACGATAGAGAGCCATCTATGTTTTTTCTTTCGAATTAGTGAAATGATTATCTTTTCGATCTTTTAATTTTTTTCATAGTCGGATCTGGACGTTTCGGCTAGCGAGACTGAAGATAACGCTTCGACGTCGTCCCAACTAGGGCACATCAGTAAAGAGCAGATATACTCGGCGTTTCAGAAGGCGCAAGTGCGATACCACAAATATCGCGGCCGTTACACCGATCTGGCCAATCACTATAAGATCTTGGAGAAGGAAAATTCGAAGATACGTACGATCCTGGTGGACACGCAGGACAAGGCGATCCGGCGTCTGAACGAATTAAAGGAGCAATGCGCCTTGGAGCAGAAGGCGAAGGCCCATCTGGAGAACGCGTTGCGCGTCAATCTGGACGAGAAACAGATCAAGATCGACACGTTACAAACGAAGATCAAACTGTTACAGAACGGCGACAAGTCGGATCAATTGATCGACGTCGGAAGCGATAATTCCCGATCGACCTCGAACTCGTCCCTCAGCGAATACCAAGAATTGACGAGGTACCTCAACGAGGCGCGGGGGAAATCGAGAATTTAACGGGGAAACTCCAAGAGACCAAGGCTAACGCGATAATTTTCAACACCAAAGAGGTCGATTACAAATCGAAAATCGTCAATCTCGAAAAGGCACTGCAGGAACGTACGGCGGAACTGAATCAGTACACGGAACGGGAGAAGGAGAACAATCTGAAGATGGCGCAGAGCAAGATGGAGTTGCACGCCGAAATCCACAATAAGGATCTCGAAATCGCCAATTTGAAGAAGGATTTGGAGAATGTACGACAGGAAACGGACAAGAACGAGCGCGGGAGGAACAACGTCCGTTTAGAAAATCTCCAAACGCAAAACGGGAAGTTGATCGATAAGATCGACGTTCTCAACCAAAAATGCGCCAATTACGAGAGCGAACTGATCAAGTTGGAACAGTACAAGATCGAAATCGGAAATCTGAACGAGATCGTCTCGAATCTGAAGGCGACCAACGACGAAGCGACGCGAAAAAGGCGGAAACGGACGAAGATCTTCGCGAGCTTCGGACGAAATCGGAAGAACTAACCGCCAAGTACGAGGATACGATCGAGAAGATTCGCGAGGACGCCAAGCGAAGCTTACTGACGTTAGAAACGAAGGTTAGGGGGAAACTCGAAGTCGAATTCGGCGAGAGGGAAGCGGCGATGAAACGCGATTTCGAAGCGAAGCTAGAGACGTTGGTGACGAGCACCGAAACCGCCAAACAGGTCGAAGTCGACCTGATGCGAGCGCGTGATTTATTGCGGACCGTTCAGGACGAAAACGCCCGGTTAAAATCCGAGCTGGACGTCCAGAAATCGAAATATTCCGAGCTGGAGACCGATCACCTCGATCTGATCAGCGAGAGTAGCCGAGTACGGAAAGACCTGTCGGTGTTGGAGAACGAAATCGCCGCTCACAGGAGCGCAGCCGCTTCGTTTGAGGGAGAAATCCGAAAGTTACAGGCGAAAAATAACGAACTTAATCGAGAAATTGAGCGATTAAATTCTAGTAAGGAAGATCTCGTCAAAGCCGCCGATCGCAGGAGGGAAGCGGCGGAAACGAACGAAGATCTGCTAGGGACAATCCGAGAATTGACGGAAACAAACGAACGTTTACGAGAAAAATTGGAAGTGGTCGAAGTCGAATTGCGAGAAACAAACGAGGAAATCGCGAATGAACGCGAAACGTTAACGGAAGCGAACGAAGATCTACGAGGGAAAATCCGAGAGTTGGAACGGAAACGAAGCGAACTGGCGGAAATAAACGAACGTTTACGAGAAAAATTTGAGGGGATCGAGGGGGACTTGCGAAAAACAAAGGAGGAAATCGTGAAGGAACGAGAAGAAATGGAGGAAAACAAGGGCCAGCTGGGACAGAACAAACGCGGACGTGACGCAATTGCTGACGGACACGGAAACGGAACGAAAACAATTGCTGGTAACGAACGAAAATCTGCACGAAATCGTGGAGGGGATGGAAGCGAAATTGCGTAAAGCAAATGAGGAAATCGCGAATGAACGAGAAACCGCGACGAAAACGAACGAAGATCTACGAGGAAAAATCCGAGAATTGACGGAAACAAACGAACGTTTACGAGAAAAATTGAAGGGAGTCGAAGTCGAATTGCGGGGAAAGAACGAGGAAATCGCGAAGGAACGAGTAACCGTGACGGAAACGAACGAAGATTTGCGAGCGAAAATCCGAAAGTTAGAACGGGAACGAAGCGAATTGGCGGAAACGAACGAAGATTTACGGAAACGATCGGAGGAAGCCGAAGTCCGACGGAATCGAACAGACGAAGAACTAAAATTGAGACTGGAGGAAATCGAAAGGTACAAAACGGAAGCGGAAACCGGCGAAACGCTGTTGGGAAAAATGAAGGAGATCGAAGTCGGGTGGGATAAAACAAACGAAGAACTTAGGCGAAAGGTGGTGGAAATCGAAACGCTTCGACGGGAACGAAACCGATTAACGGAAACGAACGAACAATTACGTGAAAAATTGGAAGGGATCGAAGTCGAATTGCGAGAAACAAACGAAGAAATCGCGAAGGAACGAGAAACCTTAACGGAAACGAACGAAGATCTACGAGGGAAAATCCGAGAGTTGGAACGGGAACGAAGCAAGCTGACGGAAACGAACGAAGATTTACGGAAACAATCGGAGGAACTCGAAGTCCACCGAAATCGAACAAACGAAGAATTAAAATTGAGACTGGAGGAAATCGAAAGGTACAAAACGGAAGCGGAAACCGGCGAAACGCTGTCGAGAAAAATGAAGGAAATCGAAGCCGGATGGGATAAAACAAATGAAGAACTCAGGCGAAAGGTGGAGGAAATCGAAACACTTCGACAGGAACGAAACCGACTAACGGAAACAAACGAACGTCTACGTGAAAAATTGGAGGAGGTCGCACTGACGAAAGGGGAACTAGCACGAAAGTTGGATGAAACAAACGAAGATCTCGGTCGGAAAATCGAAGAATTGTCGAAATCGGGCGAAACAATTGAAAATCTCCTTAGTGAGATCGAAACGAAACGAAAACAATGGAAAGCTCTCGAAGATGCCCTCGTAGAAGCGGAAAAGGAGAAAGGCGACATCTTGACTCGCCTGATGAAAGCCGAGCAAGACGTGCAGATTTCGGAACAAAAGCGAATCGAGGCGTCGGCAGAAAAATCCCGGTTGGAGGAAACGATCGAAGATCTCAGACGATACGAGATAAAATATCAAAGCATACTAGACGAAAATCACAATCTCAAAGAACAAATCTCGCAGATCGAGGAGCTCCGGTCGAAATTGCAGAGTTTCGAGAGCGTCGAGAAGCAGGAATTTCAACTGGTCGCCAACGAGAATAAACAGTTGAAACAGGACATTTTAGACTTGAAGGTGCTGAACGAAAAATTGAAAGATACGGAGGGGGAAAAGGTGAAATTAATCGAAGACATCTCCCATCTTCGATCGCAATTCAATCAGAAGCTGGGCGAAAATCAGAACTTATCCGGGGAATTACTGAAGTACCAGCAGACGGAGATGCGGTATAACGACATCTGTCGGAAGATGGACGAACTAACGGATAATTGCAGGAAACTGTCGGACGAGAACGTCGAATTATCGACGAGGAACCAACAGTTGGCGTCCGATTACAAGCAGATCCTACACGAAAACGAACGCGGGGCCAGCGACTACGCCGAGGTGAAGTTGAAATACGAAGAGTCCCAATCGGAACGGGACAACGTCGAGGAAACCAAGCGGAAATTCCTGACGGAGGTGGAAAACCTGAAGGCGGAGCTAGACGCCACCAAATCGGAACTATCTCGCATCACCTCGGAGAAGGCCAGTTTGGAACAATTGCAATCGACGACGATAGAAACGTCCGAGTCCGAAACCACGACCTTGCGGGACACCATCAAGCGACTTCAGGACGAAAAATACGATTACGAGCGTCTATACAGCGACTACAAACAGATGAAAACCGACGTGAATAGCGTCTCACTGCTCTACGATAAGTGCCTGAAAGAGAAGAAGGAGATCGAGAACCAATTGAGGGAGCTCGAACGGCATTACGGCGAGATCGCGCACGAGAAACAATTGCTGAAGGACGAGATACAAGAGCTGAAAATTTCGCCGATTAATTTGAGCGATAACGTCGAGGGGGCGCCACGGAACGAGAAGCGACACGTCGACGGGGAGAATTACGCGAGAGAAATCGACGGGCTTCGCGATAAATTGGACCAGTACAAGGCGATCGATAAGGCGAATCGATCGTCGATCGAATTCTACGAGAGCGAATTGCAAAAGTTGAAGGTGAAAAACGAGAAATTGAGCCGGAAACTGGACGATACTTTGGTTACGTTGCCGGTCCTATCGGGGACGGGCGATTTCGGGGATTCCCAGGCCAAATTGGAGTATCTACGTAACGTGCTCTACAATTACATGATCGGGAGGGAGAGCTTGGTGTTAGCTAAAGTTATAGCGGCCGTCTGCCAATTCGACAAGGCCCAGACCGAATTCGTCATGCAGAAGGAGCAACAACGACAGACTTTGGTGAGTGCCACTAAAAGAAAGCGGTAAAACGAAATTAATTTTAATGATAATAAAATTTTCGGGACACCTCCTTCGTTAGCGACGAGGTATCTTCGAACCGCCCGGTTCAAATATTAAAAGCAACAACTAAGATAAAGGGCGTAAACTCTTCCCGAAAATACACCGAAATTCGCGTCGAAGAAATATATAATAAAAGCCGGTCTCGCGTCTCTTTCTAATTCGCGACCGTAATAAAGGAGAGGAAGCTTTTAATCGAGAATCGATCGGATCCTCGCGCGCTTTCAATTGGTTGTTCGAATTAACTCGTACGTGGATTTCATATTAATAAAAGGTAATAACGGCGTCTCCCTCTAACTAACGCTTAATCACTAGAAACGAGAGAGAAGGAACGTGATAGAAACTTGTCGAAAACATTCAACGAGCAGGTTATTCCATTACGATAAATGTTCGTCAGGCGTACGTACATTGCGCGTCAATATCCATTATGTTAATAAAAGTTGATAACGCCGTCTCCCTCTAACTAACGGCAAATCGTTAGAATCGACAAAGATGGAACGCAATTTAATTTTTTTAATTACGAGAGCTGTCCTTGAGATATTTACTGCGCGCCGAAATTGATTGTATCAATAAAATTTGATATCTGTATCAGTGATAAATTTTATGTTTTCAGATCGGACAACTCTTCGGAAGTTAATATACATACATATTTTTTCCGACGATGAGATCCTAGGAGTCGTCGTGCTGTAAAAATTGTACATAAAGTGCATACGTCGTCAATTTTACATATTTCTACCAGTCAGTCAGACACGTCAAATATAGCTTTATAACATTCCGATACCGATTAAGGAGAGAAAGAAAACAGGGAAAAACGTGAAAACGTGTGTCGATGGCAGCTCCATTTCGAAGATCGATCAGCGCCAACGAAATGTTTGTTTCTTTCATTTCGGACGCGCCAAACTTTTTTGGTACTTAATAAATAAACAATAAAATGAATGCAAGCTTCAGATTCATTGTAACTAACTTTAATTCATTAATACTAATAAAGTGTAGAGCTTATAATTTTTATTAAAAACAAAATGGTTGTAATTTTATCGAGGAAGGCTGTACATAGATTGAATAAATTAACATAATGTTACGTATTATCATTTAGTTTGTCAGTTGTCAAAATTATTACTCTGGCACTTGTCAAACTTACTACTGTGTTAATTGTCAACATTACTAGCTTCTTCAGCTGTTAAAATTACCAGCTCGTTTAGCTGTCGAAATTACCAGCTTTTCAAGCTGTCAAAGATACTACTTTCCAACTTGTCAAAATTACTAGTTTTTTAGATGTTAAAATTACTACCTTGTCACTTGTCAAAATCACTAGCTCCAGCTGTCAAAATTACCAGCTTTTAAGCTGTCAAAATTACTATCTTCCAACTTGTCACAATTACCAGCTTTTTCAGCTGTCACAATTACTACCTTCCAACTTGTCAAAATTACTAGTTTTTTTAGCTGTCAAAATTACTACCTTGTCACTTGTTAAAATTACTAGTTCTTTTAGCTGTCAAATTACTATCTCATCACTTGTTAAAATTATTAGTTTCAGCTGTCAACATGATTAGCTTTTTCCGCTGTCAAAATTACTATTTTCCAACTTGTCAAAATTACTAGTTTCTTTAGCTGTCAAAATTACTACCGTGTCACATATCAAAATTACTAGTTCTTTTAGATGTCAAAATTACTGCCTTGTCACTTGTCAAAATCACTAACTTCAATTGTCAAAATTACCAGCTTTTTAGCTGTCAAAATCACTATCTTCCAACTTGTCACAATGATCAGCTTTTTCAGCTATCACAATTACTACCTTCCAACTTGTCAAAATTACTAGTTCTGCAACTTGTCAAAATTACTACCTTGTCACTTGTTAAAAGTACTAGTTCTTTTAGCTGTCAACTTACTATTTTCCAACTTGTCAAAATCACTAGCTTCAGCTGTCAACATGATCAGCTTTTTCAGCTGTCAAGATTACTGTTTTCCAACTTGCCAAAAATTATTAGTTTTTTTAGCTGTCAAAATTACTATCTTATCACTTGCCAAAATCACTAGCTTCAGCTGTCAACATGATCAGCTTTTTCAGCTGTCAAAATTACTATTTTGCAACTTGTCACAATTACCAGCGTTTTCAGCTGTCACAATTACTGCCTTCCAACTGGTCAAAATTACTATTTTCCAACTTGTCAAAATTACTACCGTGTCACATGTCAAAATTACTAGTTCTTTTAGCTGTCAAAATTAGTACCTTGTGATTTGCCAAAATCACTAATTTCAGTTGTCAATATTACCAGCTACCATATCACTTGTCACAATTAGCTACCTTCAACATGATCAGTTTTTTCAGCTGTCAAAATTACTATTTTCCAACTTGTCAAAATTACTACCGTGTCACATGTCAAAATTACTAGTTCTATTAGCTTGCAAAATTAGTACCTTGTCACTTGCCAAAATCACTAGCTTCAGGTGTTAAAATTACCAGCTTTTTCAGATGTCAAGAATATTACTTTGTCACTTGTCAAGATTACGATTTTGTCAGTTTTCAACATTACTAGCTTTTTCAGCTATCAGAATTACTATTTCTTTTAAACGCATTTATCTTATTCTGCACCTGTTCTACCTGATTTTATAAGAAAAATTTTAGGTTGACCGTACGAAACGTTTAATTTAAGTTGGCAGAATTTATCAAATAGGATAGGTTTCTATTTTTTCTGAAAATATTTTGAAGCTTTATCTAAAAAGATAATTTTTGAGGTTGATGAGCGTCTAGTACCAGCTCTGGCAAAACAAGGTGTTATTTTCCGCAGCGGATCTTAGTCCAGTCCTGTCCTGAAATACACCGAATTCAACGCCATTGAATAAATTAACATCATGTTACGCGTTATCAGTTTAGTTTGTCAGTTGTCAAAATGGCTAGTTCGTCCCTTGTTAACGTTATTAGCTTCTTCAGTTGTCAAAGTTACTAGCTCCTTCAGCTGTCGAAATGATTACTGTGACTTGTCAAAATCACTAGCTTTTTCAGCTGTCAAAATTACTACTTTGCAACTTGTCAAAATTGCTATTTTTTTCGGTTGTCGAAATGACTACTTTGTCACTTGTGAAAATCACTAGCTTTTTCAGCTGTCCAACTGACCCAGCAGCTTTTTTAGCTGTCAAAATTACTACCTTGTCACTTGTCAAAATTACTTTGTCATTTCTTCAACATTACTAGCTTATTCAGCTGTCAGAATTACTATTTCTTTTAAACGCATTCATCATATTCTGCATCTCGTTTTATAAAAAGGAAAAGAGAATCTTACTTCTGTCCTGTCCTAAAATCCATTACATTCAACACCATGGCCAACATTTCCAATCGAAAAGATACCGGCTAGGTAGTGGCCATACTGAACGATTCATTTGTTTTTCTGCGTTTCTATTGCAATCATCAGTTGCGAGGTAAACAAATAAATGAGGAATTTTACGGAAAAAGAAAAATGTTATTTGAAGGTGGAATGTTTCGAAACGTAGGCGATTGGAAATTGTGAAAGTTTTGAGTTTGACCCCTGTGCGTGTACGAAGGTTGTATCATTAAAAGGTGCATTTTGGCGATGTTATTGTAATAATCGGTGAGTGTACATTTTTTACCAAATTCTCTAGCACCTGTAGATGTTGGAACGAGTGAAGGCGAGTGTGAAAACCGTACTATAATAGGAAAAAAATAAGAAAAATTAAAGTGAGGTTATATCTTATAGTAGATATATAAATGTAAATTGTACGATTTTACGTTAATGGAGAGATTGGCAATATTGCCAATTTTGTAGTAAAATCAATTTGGTAAAATAAACCATATATGGATTTTTGCAAAAAGGGGCAAAAATACAAAATCTCGGTGAAGTAATCGAATTAAAAACAATTCTACATACGTCATGTTGCTCTGAGCAGCGTTGTGATGTTGGTATGGAGCGACGTTGCCACCTGTTACAATCTCAATCTGTCAAAACAAAAATCAATAATTCGAAACGAAACACGAATGAAAAGGAAATGAAGAAAGTGACGTTTGTCAGCTGTCAAAACCATTAATTTGTTAGCTGTGGAAATGGCTAGCTTGTCACTTGTCAAAATTGCTAATTTGTTACTTGTCAAAATTGGTGACTTGTCAAAATCGGTGACTTATCACTTGTCAAAATTGGTGACTTACGACTTGTCAAAATTGGTAACTTGTTACTTGTTAAAATTGGTAACTTGTTACTTCTCAAAATTGGCAACTTGTCATAAGTTAAAACTCATCAACCACTTCTAGAGGAAAAAGAGTGGAATGTGCGATGGTTGTATATTAAGCGGAGCTTGTTATCTGTGAAACCTATTAATTTGTCAGTTGTCAAAATTGCTAGTTTGGTTCTTATCAAAATTGCTAACTTGGCGCTTGTCAAAATTAGTGACTTGTCACTTGTCAAAACTGGTAACTTGTCATCCGTTAAAACTCATCAAATCATCATTATTTCTAGAGAGAGGAAAGTGGCATGTGCGATAAGTGAAGCTTGTCATATGTCAAAACCGTTAGCTTTTTATCTGTTAAAATCAATACTTCTAGGGGAACAACATTAACATGATGGAACAATTTGATGTTTAAAAGAAAATGGCTAGAAATTGTTGCTTATCAAACTGTCAAAACCGTTAATTTGTCCTTTGTCAAAACTTTTAGCCTATCATCTGTCACAACTGTTTGTTTGCCCTTTGTCAAACTGTTAGATTGTGGCTTGTCAAGACCATTGGCTTGTCATCCGTTAAAACCGCTAGTCTGTCAAAAATTTCTTATCTTTTTTTCGTTGTCGAAATCCTGATACCCATTGGATATCGGCCTTCCCCTGTCAAAACAAAAATCAATAATTCGAAACGAAACGCGAATGAAAGGGGAAATCAAGGTCACGCGAAAAATGACGCTTGTCAGCTGTCAAATCTTAATTTGTCAGCTGTGGAAATGGCTGGCTTATCACTTGTCAAAATTGGTAACTTGTAATCCGGTAAAACTCATCAAATCAATCATTTCGAGAGGGAGAAAAGTGGAATGTGCGATAAACGGAGTTTGTCACATGTCAAAACCGTTAGCTTTTTATCTGTCGAAAGAAAAAATGAGGTTAAGGCGCATTAACTTGTCAAATATGTGTGAACAGAGCTGCCAAGGTCGTAAGACAAATGAATATCGCCCGTTTAGACGGCAATGACGGTCAAATTTACTCCACGGCGGTCTCAAATATTACGACAATATTGTTAAAATTCATTTCAGATCTGTCAAACTTGCTATGTATCAAGGCTGTCAAATAAACTATGGTTAGAGATGAACCTCCGCTTTTGTTTAACGCGTCGAGCCTATCGAAATGGCAATACTGTTAACTTCTATCAACTTTAAACGACTGCGATCTCCTTTTCGACCTCTCAAACTATCGACAAACTTCGCTTATTACTTGTCAAAATAAAAAATTGATACTTCTATGTGGGAAGGGAGGGGGGGCAGGCGTTTCGCTGGGAATAATACTAGCAGGATGAATCAATTTGGTATTGCTTAGGAAACTGTCAAAACCGTTAATTTGTCGCTTGTCAAAACTGTTACCTTGTCATTTCTGCCAAACGACTAATATTCCAGCATCTACGGGCGTTGAAGAATCCGATAAAAGAGAAAACATCGAGTCTCTAGAACAGGACCGTATCCTTCAATTGTATTCCGACATTTTGATTAAATTATCTTATCCGTAGATTCTGGCTGGAATGGTTATTTCCACCTGCAAGGTTACTAAACGAGAAACACCAAACATAAACGATGGCGCCCGACCTAAAAGCCTGCAATATTTGCCTGAAACCGGACCAAAACTTACGCGATAGCGAGGAAGTGGCCGACGACGACGACGACGTAAAATTCATAACGAAATTGACGTCTTGCGTTCCGGAACTGGTAAAAGCGACGAATCCCCATCTGAATCTTCCCCCTCGTTTGTTAACCAAAAAATCTTTCTTGAAGGATTGGACCAAAGGACCGCACCTGCTCTGCCAGGATTGCGCCCACAAACTCAACCTCGTATACGATTTCCGGAAGCTTTGCCTCAGATCCTTCGAGCGTGCGCGAAACGAATCCGGAAACGGAAATTGCGACGATCCGGTTTCCGGTTTTAGCGATGGCGACCGTGACGGCGATGACGGCGAAGAAAAGCGAGAGAAAAACATCGAAATACAAACGAGCCTTTGTAATTCCCTCCTCAACAAAAAATTCAAAACCAACCGGTTACGTAACGTCAACCGGAAATTGCCGCCGTCCGAAGGCTGCGACCTACGAGATCGAATCGAGGCGGATGATGTCAAATCTACGGAGAATATCAGCGAGCTCACGTGTTTCAATTGCGACCGTAGCTTCGAGGACAAGGACAGTTTGATCGTCCATTTTAGGGAGGTGCACCCTGAACGCGTCGATCGGGACGACGCAGAAACGACGTCCGAGAAGAAACAGAAGAGTAAACGCGGTCGGAAACCGCTGGAGAAGCGAATTTTCCAATGTACGGTGTGCCGCGCAATCTTTTCGACGAAGTATCTGCTCAGCCGACACGTCCGGAACGTCCACGCGACGGAGAAACGACACAATTGCGATATTTGCGGGCAAAAATTCGCCAGTCCCGTCTATTTATCCGCCCACAAACGATATCATTCAGGTAAGGGCTTGACGCGGCAATTTCCAACCTTCAAATGCGCGTTTCGACGACTTAATCGTCATCCTCCTCGATGTTGGTAAAACTCACAAAAATCGAAAGGAAACCGGTCCGTGGTGAATTTCGGTGATTTTCTCCGTTGAGGATGACAGCCTAATGGTCGAAACGTGCGTATTATTGTATAATATATTTTTTATTTAATATTTAATGTTGACGCTTCTTTATACGTATAGTAACGTATATGTATACATTGTATTTTATGTATTTTAATTACTTTATGTTTATGACAAGTCAAGTACTGTACATTTTAGTCTAATTGTATACTATTTTAACAAATAAATCGTATTATATCGTAAATAAGTCCGACGCTATAATCGGTAGTCTTCGGTAGTCATCGATTGTGCCTGAGTAGCGATCGTGCGGTCTCGTATCGCTTCGACAATATAATGACAACGTAACGAAGTTACACGATCGTCCCTCGGACACAGACAGAACCACACACTAACGAACAGAGACGAACTGACACGAAACTACACGATCGCCCTTCTGGCGTAGACAGAACGACAATTAGCGAATAGCGACGAATCAACACGATCACCTATCGACGAATCAGAACGAAAGTACACGATCGCCATCTCGACCACAGACAGTCTCGATGATACACGACCACTTCCGATTCAAAATGAACGAATAATGGCCACGTAATTGTCAAAAATTTGGCTTTCACAAAATACGTCAAACTTAAAACAAACAAACAAATTAAGAAAAAACTGGGAAATGTACTTAGTTATTCAAATTTAGCTTGTAAATCGCGAAGCTGTCAATCAAATTCGCCTACTCATATTGACAAAAAAAAATCCAATTTTCCATAACTGTCAAATTCGAATCAAACTCATTAATTTCATATCAAAATTATTACGAGAAAATGTGTCAAAATTTTAGGTAACTATCAAATTTATTCCTATTAAACTAGCAAGTTAACAAAACAAAAACAAACAAAATTCGAACGAAATTCGTCAATATTGTGCGTCAAACTTATTGCGAAAAAATTGAATAGCTGTACTTGTCAAATTGTTGCATAACTGTCAAATTTATTTACTGTATTAAATTTTCAAGTTATAAAAAAGGCAATAATACTGCCAAAATCGATAGTGCTAAGCAATAAAATCAAATGTTTGACAGCAGAAGACGATACTGTCAAAGTCGAATGAAATTCGCTTGACAGTTTGACAGAACTGAGCGATCTGTTGAAGCGAGGTGTCAGATATTGTGACAGAATTCTTACATAGCCATCAAATTTAGTTCTGTTAAATTTGCAAAAAATGATGAAACTGTCAAATTCTAAATGTACTTGTCAAATTCAATTCTGTTAAACTTTGCAAGTTATTTTGAAAAACTGTCATATTTGAATGAAATTCGTCAATATTACGTCAAACTTATTACGAGAAAAACTGAAATACGTGCTTGTCAATTTCTTACACAATTGTCAAACTTAATTTTGTTAAACCTACAAAATTTATTGAAATAAAAGACGATTAAACTCAAATTCGTCAAACTTGTTATGAAAAAAATATATGAATAGATTGTCTGTCAAATTTAATTCGCATTAAATATTCAAGTTATTAAAAAGAGAATGAAACTGTGATGGAAATGATGTACGCCTACTCAAATCGACAGAACTGTCAATAAAATCAAATGTTTGACAGCAGAAGATGAAACTGTCAAATTCGAATGAAATTCGTTTGACAGAACCGAACGGTCGGTTGGGGCGAAGTGTCAGATATTACGACAGAATTGTCAGTTCCCGTTAGTTTGTCACTTGTCACAATTGTTAGTTGTCTGTAGTATGTCAAAATCATTCGCTTATTATTTGTCTAGACGGTTACCTCGGGAGTTGTCGAAACAAGAAATCGGGAATTCGAGAACACAAACTGATACTTGTCGTTAATCGAAACCAAAAATTGCTTGGTATGAACGCCTGTCAAAGTTGTTGTTACCTGTTAGAATTGTTAGCTTCTCATTGGTCGAAATAAAAACTCGGTGAATCGGGACGAAACACACAAAAGAAGAAATATTTTATCAGCTGTCAAAATTGAAAACTTCTCACCTGTCAAACCCACAAATCTATCATTCAGGCTGGAAAGTGAATTATGCCACCCCTAATAGATACCCAAGGGACAAAATGGAGGGGCCAAAACTTTCCTCTGTCACCTATCAAAACGAGAAATCGATAATTCAGGCCCGAAGGTGAAAGGGGGTGGCATTTAGATATCGAGAGGAAAAATGGAGACGATTGTCGCTTACGAAGCGAAACTTATCACCTGTCAAAAAAAAAAAGAGAAATCAATAATTCAGGCCGAAAGCTGAAGCGAAACTTGTCGCTTGTCACAATTATTATTTTGTCACCTGTCAAACCTATTAGTTTGTCACTTGTCAAACATATTAGTTTATCACTTGTCAAACATATTAGTTTGTCATCTGTCAAACCTATTAGTTTGTCACCTGTCAAAACTGTAGATGCTGGTCTCGCTACCAACGAAGCACGTGCCCCGGAACGCATAAACAAGTGTGTGACGAAGTTTACCGAAACTGTCACACATTCCCCTTCCCCTTCCTCTTCAAGTGGAAATCGCGTGTAGCTTAACGTCTGTTTCATGCACTTACCGTCTCTTTTTCTTTCATTTCAAGGCGAAAGACCGCACATCTGCTCGTCGTGCGGCAAAGGCTTCATCACCGCGAGCGACCTCTATCATCACGAAAAATCCACGCCAATAAGCGCTCGTACAAATGCGATAAATGTCCGAAGGCCTTCAACACCTCCTCCGACCTTCACAAGCACAACATCTGCGTCCACATGGACCGCAACGAATGGAAATACGTCTGCGCCTTCTGCGACAAACGTTTCCCGCTCAAGACCAACATGGACACGCACGTCAAGATCCACACCGGCGAAAAAAATTTCCCGTGCCACCTGTGCGAACGACGCTTCATCAACAAGTCGGTCCTCCTGAGGCACGTCGAGACCCATTCGAACGTCCGATCGTTCCGTTGCGCCGTCTGCAGTCAAGAATATAAATATCAGAAATCGTTGGACATCCATATGAAGAAGGCGCACGGTATCGGCAACGCTAAGATACCCGTACGGAGCAAGAAGTTCATATGTCACATCTGTCCGAAAGCCTATTATGCCAATAATAAGCTGCAGAAGCACATCCGTACCCATACGGGGGAACGCCCATTCGCGTGTAACGTCTGCGAGAAGAAGTTCATCGATAGGCCGTGCTTGAATCAACATATGAAGAGCGTTCATAGTATCCTGTTTGGAATATTGAATAATTGAGGGAGGAGGGGCGTTACTCGAGTTGGAATCGACGTGTGAGTGAAGTTGTTGCTGTGAGTATCGTCCGAAGCCTTGAATTGTTCGAAGAAACACTCAAAAATGTTAAATCCAGAATCGATGATGAATAAAAATATCTTTTTGCCGTGTCCAAGACGAAGTCGTTTATTAATTCCCGAATTCCACACCCTACGTGGAACTTTCCTTCACATCGGCGCATCTTCGGACGTTATCGGTAATTTTCGTAGTCGTCGGTCGGACTCGTATCGACCCGAAGGCGAAGCGAACGGTAACGAACGACGCCGAACCGATACGAAACAACCCGATTGCTAGTAGACTCGCAAATTAAAGAAAGCGCGTTAACCACTACCCTTCCACCAATCCTCTGCACGCCCATTACATACCCACGTTTGAAACAAATCCTTTTGGGCGGTAGAAAAGGAAAGAATAACACAACGTCATCATACATATATCTTTTTTTTATTTCGTATTACGGGACATGTTTACATCAGTATCCATAATAATAATATAACATCTTCCTGTCCACACACAAAGTTGAGAAGTTTAAAAATGGTCGTGGGAGGCGGAAAGGGATGGAGAGGAGGGTGGTTGTCGATAGGATCACCATCGTCCCTGTATCGTTCAAGAAATTAATAATTCGGGGCGAAACGCGGCCGGGGAACGAGGAGGGAGAGGCACCACGATCTGGAAAAAAGGGAGGGACGGATCGCATAATTTTTCGAAATGGCTAACTTGTCGCATTATTCGTTTGTCATCCGTTAAAGTTGTTACTTTGTAATCAATTAAAACTACTAGTTGTCATCTGCCAAAACTGCTAGTTTATCATCTGTCAAAACTACTAGTTTGTCATCTGTCAAAACCGCTGGTTTGCTATCTGTCAAAAATGTTAATTTCTCTGTCAAAACCGCTAGTTTGTTACCTGTCAGAGCTACTATTTTGTCATGTCAAAACTGCTATTTTGTCATCTGTCAAAACTACTATTTTGTCATGTCAAAACTGCTACTTTGTCATCTGTCAAAACGGCTAGTTTTCTATCCCAAATATTAGTTTGTCATCTATCAAATCTGCTAACTTGTTACCTGTTAAAACTGTTAGTTTGTCGTCTTTTAAAACTGCTGGTTTGCTATCTGTTTCTCATTTGTCAAAACTACTAGTTTGTTACCTGTCAAAACTGCTATTTTGGCATCTGTCAAAACTGCTAGTTTGTTATCTGTTCAAAATATTAGTTTGTCATCTATCAAATCTGGTAGTTTGTCACCAATCAGAACTGCTAGTTTGTCATCTGTTAAAACTGTTAATTTGTCACCTATCAAAGCTGCTTGTTTGGTATCTGCCAAAATTGTTAGCTTGCCTTCTGTCAAAACAGTATCCGAAAGAAACACGAACAAATGAGGGAGTCACCTACGCCTAGAAACTTGCTACGTATCAGATCTGCTGCGTTTTTGTCATCTGTTAAAATCGTTTGTTACCTGTCAAAATAATTAACTTGTCATCCGTACCAAAAAAAAAAAAAAAAAAAAGAAGCAAAAACCAACTTGTTCATTCCTATAAAAGAACTACGGAGGGAGACGAAATTACACATTGACAAGAGTTTATCGTCTGTTACAATTGTTGGCTTGTAATTTGTCAAAACTATGAGGTTGTCATCTGTCAGAATAAGAAAATAATTCTGGATGAACCGCGAACGAGGCCCGCACGCCAATACGGAGGTGAAAATGATGAAATCGCGTGCGAACCGTGGTCTGCCCCCTGTCAAAATCGTTTGCTATCTGTCAAAATAATTAGCTCGTCATCTTTCAAGAGAGGAAAGCTATCATTTATGAGAAGAAAATGGACGGGGAGCATTAGCTCTTGTATTAAGCAAAACTAATTACCCGCCAAAATCGTTAGTTTGGTAGCTGTCAAAATCGTTACTTTTGGTATCTGTCGAAAATTGTTCGCTTTTCACCTGTTGTTAAAATCGTTAGCTCTCTATCAGAAGAAAATGGAGGTGACGGGGCATCGTGCTTGAAGAGAAGCTTGTCACCTGTCAAAACCGTTAGAGTACTACTTGTCAAAAGTATTAGTTTGGTACATGTCAAAATGAGAAATCGATCATTCGAAGCGAAACGTGAATGGGAATGGCGTCTCCGATATGTGAAAAATGCGTTGCGAAGTTTGTTACCTGCCAAAACCTTTAGTTTGTCAACTGTCAAAAGTACTCAAGTCGTTAGCTTGTCACTTGTCAAAACTGAGTACATCGTTAGCTTGTCACCTATCAAAACAATCAAAAGTAGTGAATGCGTTAGTTTGCTGCCTGTTAACCTTCCTATACTCACGCATACGGTCTGTGAGACCGATTTATATAGTATAGTATACATCTTTCATTTTGACGTGAGTATAGGAAGGTTAAAACTGATTAAATCATCAAATTGTCACCTGCCAAAAGTAGTTAAACCGATATCTTGTCAACTGTCAAAATTGCTCAAATCGTCAACTTCTGTCAAAAGTAGCTAAACTGATAGCTGGTCACCTGTCCAAAGTAATCAAATCCTAAGCTTGCCATCTGTCAAAAGTAGTTAAACCGTTAGCTTGTCATCGATTAAAACTGATCAAATCTTAAGCTTGTCATCTGTTAAAACCGTTAGTTAAAAACAATTCGAGGGACAAAAAAACGAACAGGGACCTACATGGCAGCACGGAGAGGAGAATTTTAAGGGGATCGGTGAAGATTACGTGCGAAGAGGGGCCGAAGGAGGAACGGGGTACAATTTTTTCTTGTAAGTTCGATAACATACACATAAATGTTAATAGTTACTTTTTTATACCAAGAGATTTCTCTTCTCTTTTTTTTTCTTAATTATTTCCACACCCTACACATCTCGAGAACATTCATAAGAGTAGTAGTACGTTAATTTTTTACCCTGTTAGTAGTGTTTTTTTCGCTTGCTCGCATACAATGTTTTATCTTGTTTTTCCTTTTTTAATGTACTTGATTGTTACAACAATGAATCGTTTAATAGTAAACATTAATACTATAATACATATACAATTTTCATTTTTGGAGGGAGACATGGGGGAAAATAAATAAGTGCGGATCGAACCTGGGAAGGGGGCAGGGGAGGTGTGGGGGAATTATATCAGTCTATACGTAAATAGTTAAAAAAATTAAAGTAGTTTATACCAAGCGCGGCGGTACCGGAAGGACTATTCGATCGCACCGCGTATATCTATATATAAACGAAATCCTTTCCCCTTGTAATTCTGAAAATTTGAACTTCGAATTTTCTTTCGCCTGTAACTCCAAAAATCTGATTGGACGATTGTGATTTTTTTTCTAAAAAATCGCGTTTTTCTCCTCCCTCTTTATGTACGAGGTTCGATCGAAAAGTCGTTCCGGGGTAATACCGGAATATATCGAATGGCACATCTTACGTAAGCGAATGCGGATTGAAGATGTACGGAAATCGAAACGTCTGGCATTACGTAATCCTAACTAGTCGAAGGATTAAAAAAATTTAATAACAATAAAGAATCGCCTCGGAAATCGCTAAAAAGTACGTAATTAATACAATATAAGATTAGGGGGCGGGGGAAAAGCACCGGAGTGGCGGGGGATAATATTTATATGTATATATATATATAATATATAGGGTCGTTCGAAAGTAACTGTACAATAGTAATTATTACAAATTAATAATCGATAATACATTTACATATACATATATATAATATATATTTATAAAAAAGCGAATTATAAAATTATCATTAAAATTTATTACTAAAAAAAAAAAAGAGAAAAACAACCGAACGAAACGGAAACGGAAACAAAAGAAGATTCTATCGTACTCTCTCTCCCTTAGTGTACTACTCGCTCGTTTCGGATAATCTAAGTTTGAGAGAACTGATATCCTACAATACCTTGATCTGGAAAAGACGAAACAAGAATCGTGTCAGTTATTAAGACGGTCGGGAATCCCCTCCCCCATCGCGCAAGAAGAAGTTTCGACATTAAACTAAATACTCCCGTCGTAGTGACGTTTCTACCAAAATAACAAAAAATCGATAAATTCATCCAATCTAAACCGTAATTTTACGTCCGGAAATAACCCAAACGTTTGTATATGTATATCTCGAGGTGTGATGCCCCTTAAGATACCACGCCCTGTTATCGTCCATTAATGGGCGGTAACGGGGCGTGTCTTAATTAAGAAAGCCGGAAATAAGCTGTTGCCAAGCAATATAACGCCTGTGTATAAGTTTTAAACTGTTCTGCCTTTAAGTATGGGCGTTTGGTGGGCGGAACCGAGGCGCGGCTTACTTGAAGAAATGGCCAAACGCGCGATAGCAATTAGAAAGGGGTGAATAAAACGTTGCCAAGCAATTATGACGGTTATGTATGAATCTTGAACTGTTGTGCCCGTGAGTATGGACGTTGGTGGGCGTGGCTTACTTTAGGAAAGGACCAACCGTTCTATAGCAATTAGAGAGGCGGAAATGAAACAGCCAATCAATTCTGACGTCTGTATATAATCTTGAACACCGGTGTGTTTGAGTGTGGACGTTGGTTGGCTTACTTTCACAAACGACTAATCGCGCGATAGCAATTAGAAAGTTGGAAATAAAACGTTGGCAATCAAGCACGATGTCTGAGTATGGACGTTGTTGGGCAGTACAGGGCGTGGCCTGGTTCGACCAATGACCAATGGCGCCATAGCAATTAGAAATGCGGAAATAAAACCCTTCCAATCACTTCTGACGTATGTGAATCATGTTGATCGGTGGTGTGTTTGAGTATGGACGTTGATGGGCGTTTACGGGGCGTGGTTTACTTTGAGAAACGACCAATGGCGCGATAGCAATTACAAAGGCGGAAATAAAACCATGCCAATCAATTCTCACGCCCGGATTTATATCTCCAGTTGTTGTGTTCGTGACGATAGCCGTCAGTGGGCAGTAACGGGGCCTGGCTCGCTTTGACAAGTGGCCAATCACGCAAAGGTAATCAAGACATTGCCGCTGCATCAAAAGTTACTCCGCGTTACACTTTCGAGATATGCAAACGTTTCGGGTACTTTTGGACCGCTACTCATATATAAAACAAACGAATACGACGTGCTTCTAAAACACGATAACAATTTTGATAAAACAGAAAATCTCCACAAAAAATAAAATACGAAAAAATTATCACCCTAAAATTCCACTACGCCTAAGTTATCGAACTATTATTATGAAAGATGACAAAATGACAAATGACGGCTGTAACTATAAGCGACAAAATTGCGACCTGTCAAAATTATTGATTTCTAACCTGTAAAAGCGTCGGTAACCTAACAAAATTGTCCTACCAACTGTCAAAATCACGTTTAGTATACTACCTGTCAAAAATATTAGCTTGTCACCTGTCAAAATTTGTTCTTTTGTTGTCTTTCAAAATTATTAATTTCTTCAGTTAATTTCTGACCCGTCAGAAATGTGAACATGTCTCCAGCCAAGGTTTTTTACCATTTATCGAAAATGTTAGCTTGTGATCTGTCAAAATTCTTAGCTTGTTACTTGTCAAAATTATTAGTCCATTATAGGTCAAAATTGTTAGTTTGTCGCCTGTAAATAATGGTTAGCTTTTTGTTTGTCAAAATAATTGGCTTGTCGTCTGTCAAAATTCACAGCATTTCGTCTGTCAAAATCGTTATCTTATCTGTCAAAATTGTTAGCTTGTTACTTGTCAAAACTGTTACCCCGTCATTTATCAAAGCTATTGTTTTGTCACCTGCCAAAATAATTGTCAAAGAGATACTCTCCCCCTCCTCCCAAAAGTATTTAGTTTAATCTAACCTCTCTAACACAACCACGACGAGCATGCAAGTACAACGTTCGATCAACGACAAATTAAAAATTGAAAAAGACAAATATAATAATAACAATAGTAAGGACAAAGAAAACAAACGACAATCGTTCTAAGAGCGTATAGAGGCGACTTACCTTGGAGGTTGGCGCAAGCTTTTGCAAAAAACTTCGCAAATAATTGAACTGATAGAATATTGCACACTTTAAAGTTATAGGTAACTTAAAACTGAAACTAAAAAACGAATATAGAAATTAGTGAAAAACATTTGAGTAATTTGAGTGTGTTTGTGTGTGGGCGTGCGGGTGTAAAATATGTAAATACGGGGGCGTGTTTCCGAGAAGAGCCCCGTCTCGGACACGATCGGGCTCGGATCGGTTCGAATCGCTCCTCCCCTTTCGGATCGGATCGGATAGACTCGGATTCCGAGACCGCGGGGCGTTTCTCGGCGAGTCACGCCCCCCTCCCCGCCCTTTGAAAATCGATCGATACCAAAAACGAAAACAACTGAAATCGATGCTAGTAATATTATTTATTTTGACACATGCTTTCGTCATGCAATAATTGTAGTATAACAAAACAAAAGAAAACGTACAGTAGTAATAATAATAGTAATTAAAAAAAAATTAATTATATAATTATGTCTGTATCTACGTACGAGTATATCTAAAATGGTTGTATAACTCCATTACACACGCCTACTTATCGCTTTTCGTATTAAATCGTCAGATATAAATAATCTCTTAAAAAAAACAAATTAATAACAACGTGGGGTATCTAGAGAATGAAGACCACTAAAAGTATATATACAATCAATCCCACTTATCTAGTCTAAACTATCTCCAAATTTATCAAAGGAAATGGAGGAAGAATAATTTAAGAAACTATGTACAAAAAAAGTAAAAATCTGATGGGTTAATTGGTTAATTCGTTTGATTTCTTTTTTGTGTATAAACAAAATGGAGGGCAGAAACTGAAAATTTCTATTTGGGGAAAAAAAAAGTTAAATTTTTTCAATCGTCCCTGATCGATAAAAGAGATACATTTTCCTGGGACAGCCTGTATATTAAAATTGAAAACAAATAATTAACCCTACCTTTTCGCGTGGAACGGGAGATTTACATCGAATTAACGAGGATTTAACGACTTCAATTGTCTAGAAGATACGGGGGATTTTAGTCCAAAAAATTTGAAACTCGGTCAGGTCGCCAAATTTAACGATTTCCTTCTAAAACTGAACATTCTCAGCTTCCAAGGCTAAGCGTTTCAGATACGTTTCGAACTGGAGATTTGATTGGTGTAAAAATTACGCAAATCGGATTAGTAGTTTAGGAGATATGGACGTTTCTATGTCGTAAATCGAAATGCGTCATGCCCGATTTTTGCGATTTCCAACCAAACTAAGCGCGCTCGGGTCCGTATTTCGATTGTTTCTGATGTGTTTCTGTCTGGAGATTCAGACTGTGAAAGAATTTCGCAAATCCGATAAGTAGTTTAGGAGATACGGCCGTTTTTATGTCATAGTTCGAAATCCGCCATGTTCGATTTTACGTAGTTTTCAACCAAACGAAAGGCGTTCTGATTCGTTTTTCGATTGTTTCTGATATATTTTTGTCTGGAGATTCCGGCGGTGCAATAATTTCCCTAATCGGATTAATAGCTTAGGAGATACGGACGTTTTTATGCCATAGTTCGAAATCCGCCATGTACGTTTTTCGTGGTTTTCAACGAAACGAAAGGCGTTCGGATCCGTTTTTCGATTGTTTCTGATATGTTTTTGTCTGGAGATTCGGACGGTACAAAAATTTCGCTAATCGGATCTATAGTTTAGGAGATATAGGGCTTTTATATGCTGGTAGTTCCCTAATCATGTTGAATTTTGACGTTTATCTGGCCAATGAAAGGGGTTCGTGTCCGTATCTCGACCGTTTCCGATGTATTTCGATGTGAGGAATCGATCGGTGCTGGCATTTTACAAATCGATTTGCTAGTTGGGGAGATATTCAAGTTTCGATGGTCGAAAATCGCAATTTCGATGTGTTCGGGATTTATTAGACGTTTCCGATGCATTTCGATCTACGATAGAATCGCGCCACCATTTTTCGCGTTATTCTGTTGTTTTGTATAAAAACTTGTTTAGAATTTTCTCTTAATCTATACACTACGTTTCTTTTTTTTTTTTTCTACAAATTCTACTACCTTCTACGTTGGTTAGTACGGACCCCCTACCGAGTACGTTTTGTTGACGTTAGAACTTTTTTTTTGGAAAACATTCGAAAAAGCTTGTCATTCAACCACGGCCTACTAAAGTTAAAACGGTGCGTTTAGCAGTTATGGCACAATTTTGGCTTCGTCGAAATAAAAATTTTCAATTCCTTCGATAATAGAAAAATGAAACAAGCGGAAAACGAGTTAGTTGTAAACAAAAGAAAATGAGGGAGGGAGGGAGGGAGGGAGAAAAAATTAGAAAAAGATCGTAACTACGCAAGCAGGGCTCATTCGGGTGTATCGTTACCAACAAAGCGGCGTCAAAATTAAAAAAATTATCAATCAAAAAGACAGAGACAGAGAGAAAGAAACTGACGAGGGCGACAGTGTGTGTGTGTGGGGGATGGATGAAAAAATCCGAACTAATAATACAATCGAATCGATCTATCTATCTCTATCTATCTAATCTAATTATCTACATGACATCTACAAACATCTCGCACGGATTGCCCATAGCTATCTTAAATGATTGTCTACTACCGGCTATATCTTTGGACTGCGCCGCCACTTGCGTTCCGCTGCTCTGATCCGATCCGTTCGAGGAGCCGTTTCCGTTTCCGGTCGCGATCGGCATCGCCGATCGCGGCCCGAGCGACGTCAGGTCGCTGTCCGAGGCGCTGCTGTGTCCGGCGGCCGGGTCCTTTAGGTGGTCGGAACCGTTCGAAGAACCTCCTGCAACAACCCAATCGGAGTCGGCGTTGAAGCGACGCGTACGTCGATTATTTACAAGGGAAAAATAGAAAAAGAAACAAAAACAAAAAAATAGTAAAAGAAAGCACCGTTCGAAGGCTAGACGGGATCGAGATGTGAAGGGGGCGTCATCCGATTGGCTCGCTTCCCTCAGAAATTGCGGGAATATGCCCCGCCCACTCCACACCCAAATTTTCGAAAAAATCGCCCCGCCCACTGTCCGCCCAAACTTTCGAAAATCTGTCCCGCCCACTACGCGCCCAAATTTTCCGAAAAATCGCCCCACCCTCTTTTTCCCTTTCCAAATTAATTAAATAATCGAAATGAAGGTGGCGCTAACGCGATGCACGTCATTCAAAGGGAAAACGAATGCGCCCGAAGTAAGCAGAACGCAAGAATTCAAATTTATAATACAAAAGAAAGTGTCGTCCGAAGGGTAGGTAAAAATTGGGATGCGAATGAAAACTATCCGATTGGCTTACCAGCCCCCAGTCATCAAAAATTTGGAGAATTAATACCTCCCTCGTCCCCACCGAAATGTCGGGAAACCGCTCCGCCTCCTCCGCCTCCTCCTTCCCTTTCCATATTGATTCAATAATCGAAATGAAGGTGGCGCTGACGCGATCCGTGTCATTAAAATGCAAGCAAATGCACCAATTGTAGGGGGAGTGCCAGATAAGATACGAGGAGAGATCATTTAATGCCCTCCCCTCTTCCAGCCCAATTTTTGGAGAAAATCAATTCGAATTGAAAGTTAAAAAACAAAAGAAAGCGCCATTCGAGGGCTAGGCGAAATCGGAATGTCCTATTGGCTCCCTCCCATTAGAAATTTTGGGAAATCGCTCCGCCCCTTCTATACCGAAATTTCGGGAATTTGCCCTACCCCCGCCACATCGAAATTCCGAGAAATCATCCCGCCCCTTTTCATTTTGATTCAATACCCGAAATGAAGGTAGCGCTGACGATTCGCGTCATTAAATATGAAACGAATGCACCAATCATAGGAGGAGCGCAAGATAGGATAGCAGTAGAGATGATCATTTGATTGCGTCCATCCCTCCCCCATCTTCCGGCCCAATTACATCGATATTTTTGGAGAAAACGGCGTTCAAAAGTTAACAAAAATCGAGATATGGTGGGATAATTATCCTATTGCTCCTCCCCCTCCTCGCGCAATATTTTGGGAAATCGCTTCGTCTCCTCTATATCGAAATTTCGGGAATTTGCCTTGCCCCTTCCATATCGAAATTTAGTGAAATCGCCTCGCCCCTCCGGCCCTTTTCATTTTGATTCCATAACTGAAATGAAGGTGGCGCTGACGCGATCGACGTCATTCATGCACAAATCGTAGGAGGAACGTTGTGTGTGAACCGTAGGCGGTGGTTGGGATAGGATACGAAGAGATCATCACCTGACTAGTTGCGCCCGTCCGGCCCCGTCCTATCCCCTCCCAAAGGCCGTACTTATAGAAGATTCGGCGGATTCCAAATTTGATCCCCATCAAAGCTGATCGAAATGGAAGCTCAGTTCATCGAAAGCTGTTTAGATCGCAGCAAGGCGAGTTGCGAATTCGCTCGTTTATGTGTAAACTGGGCAAATATGCGGTATGATGAGTCATCTGTCCTCTTCACAATGTAATTATTATATTACAGGAGGACAAAGGACAGATGACACATCATACCGCATATTTCCAGACTGCGGAAACATGCGGTATAATGAGTCATTTGTCTTTTCACATATGTCATTACTATATTATAGGAGGACAAATAACAGATGACTCTTCATACCGCATATTTGTACCAGTATAGAAATATGCGGTATGATGTGTCACTTGTCCGTTGACCTCCTGTAATATAATAATTACATTGTGAAGAGGACAGATGACTCATCATACCGCATATTTGTCCATTCTAGAAATATGCGGTATGATGAGTCATTTGTCCTTTTCACAATGTAATATTATCTTACAGGAGGACAAAGTACATATGACACATCATACCGTATGTCTAGACTGTACAAATATGCGGTATGATGAGTCATTTGTCCTTTTCACAATGTAATTATTATATTACAGGAGGATAAAGGACAGATGACTTATCATACCGCATATCTGCCTAATTTATTTATGTGTGATCGAAATGAAGCGACGGGACGGTACAAAAAGCGTGATGCTGCGCGAAAATATAAACAGGCAACTTTCTTTACTTACGCACACAGTACAACCATGCAAAAATACAACAAATTTCTTTTGTGTGTATGTATGTCTGTGTGTATGCGGCAGCCGACCGGAATCAAAGCTAGAGGTACCTTATACCGGCGAGACATCCTAAAAGTAGCAAAAATTCAAAGGTGCACCATCGTAAAGAAATTAAACAAGAAAAGAGATGGAAAAAAAGAGGAAAAGATGAAGATGGTCTGAAAGAATTGTCGAAACGACTTACCGCTTCCGCTCAAGACGGATTCCTCGCGATTGTAACCGTACACCGTGTTCTCGCTGGCAGTGTAGAAGGGCATGGGCATGTACTCCAAGGGATTGTACGTGCCACTGTACGGCATGTAATTCGGAACGTTCGGTAGGGGGCCGACCGAATCGGTATCGCCTTGGATCTTCAGATTGGACATGGCCGAACACAAATCGCCGAAGATGTAGTAGCATTGCTCGGAGAACGTGATCTTGTTGACGGTGTGCCGGATGAAACCGGCTTTCAGCAGGTGCGAAGCGTACTTCCTCGCATCCCTGCGGTCTTGGAAACCGTTCACGTGCGTCAAGATCCAATCGATCATGTCCGTACCGATGAAAGCGTTCGGGATGGTGATCTTCAACCACATCCGGTCTCTGATTTCCAAACCGGAATCCGGTCGTTGCATCGCTTGGACTATGGTCGCCATGGGGGAATTTATCGTCAACGGTTCCTCTAAATCTGTGGAATTGCGAAAGTCCAATTGGAAGTTCTAAAGACGCCCGCGGGGCACACAGATAAAAGCAGCCCAAACAGACACGCCACTTCAAAAATCACAAAACATGACGAAACGGGAAAGTACACAAGGATGGAAAGGGCATCGATCGACAGTTTCCCCAACTACCACGGTTGGCCACGCCTCCACAAGGGGAAGGGGGCGGAGTGTTAATCGAAGCAACGCCCTCCTCAACATGAAACCAACGTGAAAACATTCGAATCGAATTGAAAATGTCGAAATTTGAAATCCGCCAGATTCGATTTTTATAATTTCCAAACAAATGAAACGCAGTCGAATCTGTTTCTCGATTGTTTCTGATGTGTTTTCATCTGGAGATTCGGATGGTGTAAGAATTTCGTAAATCGGATTAGTAGTTTATCAAATATAGACGTTGTTATGTTGAAATTTGAAATCCGCCAGATTAGATTTTTATGATTTCCAAACAAATGAAACGCGGTCGAATCTGTTTCTCGATTGTTTCTGATATGTTTCCGTCTGGAGATTCGGACTGTGTAAAAATTTCGCAAATCGGATTAGTACT
The DNA here is from genome assembly GCA_038088585.1 of Chrysina gloriosa. Lineage (NCBI taxonomy): Eukaryota > Metazoa > Arthropoda > Insecta > Coleoptera > Scarabaeidae > Chrysina > Chrysina gloriosa. The sequence goes on along the minus strand of CM076095.1, from coordinate 35,611,700 downwards.
TTAGGAGATATAGACGATTTTATATCGTAGTTCAAAATTCGCCAGGTTCGATTTATATGATTTACGAACAAATGAAACGCGTTCGAACCCGTTTCTCGATTGTTTCTGATATGTGTTCGTCTGGAGATTCGCTTGGTATAAGAATTTCGCTAATCATATAAATAGTTTAGGAGACATCGGCGTCTTTATGTCGAAATTTGGATTCTGCCATATTCAATTTTTAATTTCCGAACAAATGAAACGCGCTCGGATCCGTATTTCGACTGTTCCTGATATGCTTTTGCCTGGAGATTCGGACTGTGTAAAAATTTCGCAAATCGAATTAATGGTTTACGAGATATAGACGTTTCTACGTCAAAGTTTGAAATTCGCCAAAATCGTTTTTTATGATTTACAAACAAATTAAACGCGTTCGGATCCGTACTTCGATTGTTTCTGATATGTTTTCGTCTGGAGATTCGGATGGTGCAAGAATTTCGCCCATCGGATTTGTAATTTAGGAGATATGGAAGCTTTCATGTAAAAATTTGTAATCCGTCATTTTCAATTTTTATGATTTACAAACAAATGAAACGCGTTCGGATCCGTTTCTCGATTGTTTCCGATACGTTTTTGTCTGGAGATTCGGATAGTGCAAGAACTTCGTAAATCGGATTAGTAGTTTAGGAAGTAATAGACGTTGTTATGTCGAAATTTGAAATCCGTCAGATTCGATTTTTATGATTTCGAAACAAATGAAACGCGCTAAGATCCGTTCCTCGATTGTTTCCGATATGTTTTGGTCTGGAGATTCGGATGGTGTAAGAATTTCGCAAATCGGATTAGTAGTTTAGCAGATATAGACGTTTTTATGTCGAAATTTTAAAGCCGCCAGGCTCGATTTTTATAATTTCCGAACAAATGAAACGCGTTCGAACCCGTTTCTCGATTGTTTCCGATACGCTTTTGTCTGGAGATTCGGATAGTGCAGGAACTTCGCCAATCGGATTAGTAGTTTAGGAGATCTAGCCGTTTTTATGTCGTATGATTTCCAAACAAATGAAACGCGAGTGAATCCGCTTTTCGATTGTTTCTAATACGTTTCCGTCTAGAGATTCGGATGCTGCAAGGCATAGGCGTTTTTATGTCGAAATTTGAAATTCGTCAGAATCGATTTTTACGATTTACAAACAAATGAAAACTGTCCGGATCCGCATTTCGATTGTTTCTGATATAATATTTTAGTTTCGCGAGTTGATTGGCCAAAGAATTGTCTAAAACGGTCTTGTTATTTAGAAGATATACGACTTTCACATCGTCGTAGTTCATTTATTATGGTCGATTTTGGAATAGTTTCTATCAAATTAAAAGCGTCCAGATCCGTACCTAGACTGTTTCTGATATATTTGGATCTGAAGATTTAATTAGCGCAAACATTTCGAAAATCGGATTAATAATTTAGGAGATATCGAGGTTTTTATGTCGTATTTCGAAATCGGTCATGTTCGATTTTCGTGATTTCCAAACAAATAAAACGCGCTCGGATCTGTTCCTCGATTGTTTCTGATATATTTACGTTTGGAGATTCGGATGGTAGAAGAATTTTGTAAATCGGATTAGCAGTTACCGAGATATAGAAGTTTTTGTGTCATAGTTCGAAATTTGCTAGGTTCGATTTTCGTCATTTCCAAACAAATAGAAAGCGCTCGGGTCCGTTTTTCGATTATTTCTGATATGTTTCCGACCGAAGATTCGGCTGGTACAAGAATTTCGATAATCGGATTAATAGTTTAGCAGATATATACATTTTTATGTCGTAGTTCAAAATGCGCCAAATTCGATTTTCGTTATTTCCAGCCAAATAAAACGCGCTCTGATGCATATTTCGATAGTTTCTAATGTATTTTCGTCTGGAGATTCGGATGGCACAAGAATTTCGCCAATCAGATTAGCAGTTTAGGAGATATAGGCGTTTTTACGCCGTAGTTCGAAATGTGCTATGTTCAATTTTCTTAGTTTACCGCCAAATGAAACGCGTTCGAGCCCGTATTTCGATTGTTTCCGATATATTTTGATCTCGGGAGTCGACTGGTGGAAGAATTTTCGTAGTTCGCTGACCTGCGACGTGCGCAGGACGGGATTTAGGTCGATCGATGGTCTTCCTAACAAAAATCGGGAATCAAGCTAGGAAAACGTCACGAGTCAGGGAAGGGAAACGTCATAATAAATAAATAAACAAAAGCAGAAGCAACACGTACCAGGATCTAACAAACACTCACGTTCATTCGCAGGAATGGTACTCGTAATGGAGGCGCTCGATACTGTCGAGCTGCTGGGGGCCTCGCCACCGGATCTCCCCGAACCGCCGCGGTGTGAGCCACCCACGCCCCTACGGCCAGCAAAAAAGAAAAAAACAGAAAGAGAAAAATCGTTAAATTCGATCAGGACGATATTGCGAGAAATCGACTAACCCGGATCGATGGGTCGCACCGGTTCGGTCCTGGGTATCGTGAAGTAACCTTTGGGGTTCGGATCCCAGCATTTGGCGACGACCAACTTGATAGGCCTAGAAAAACTTTTCGGATTAGGAAGAAATTTTACGAACGAGACTTACGAGGGCGCCATTAATACTAACCCGGGTTTCTGCACCACCTCTCGGAGGACACGAACGGCTTCGTCGTTGGACATGTTCTCGAAATTGACGTCGTTTACCTGTAGGATCATATCACCGGGTTCGATCCTACCGTCTAAAGCCACTGCACCGCTGCGAAAATGAAAAATATATGAAGCAAACGGGTTGTATTTTATCCACGCGCGCGGAAGTTTTTTATGATTTCGAAACAAATGAAACGCACTAAGATCCGTATTTCGATTGTTTCTAATATGTTTTTGACTAGAGATTCGGACGGTACAAGAATTTTGCCAATCGGATTACTAGTTTAGGAGATATAGACGTTTTCATATCGTAGTTCAAAATCCGCCAGGTTCGATTTTTATTATTTCCAAACAAATGAAGAGCCCTCGGATCCGTATTGCGATCGTTTCCGATATGTTTTCGTCTGGAGATTCGAATGGTGCAAGTATTTCGCTAATCGAATTAATACTTTAGGAGATATAGACGCTTTTACGCCGAAATTTGAAATTCGCCAAAATAGATTTTTATGATTTACAAACAAATGAAACGCGCTCGAATCCATTTCTCGATCGTTTCTGACATGTTTTCGTCTGGAGATTCGGATGGTGCAAGTATTTCGCTAATCGAATTAATACTTTAGGAGATATAAACGTTTTTACGTCGAAATTTTAAATTCGCCAAAATCGATTTTTTATGATTTCCAAACAAATGAAATGCACTCGGATCAGTATTTCAATTGTTTTTAATATGTTTTTGACTAGAGATTCGTACGGTGCTATTCAAATAGTCCTTGAAAAAGACGGAAGGTGTAGGAACCACTCTTCCTTTCTCGAGGATAACTGCTGTCAAAAAGATTTTGACTTTGAAGTCACAATTTTGTCCTTTATAAAACAATTGAATTGAAAAATTTCGACAACGTTTAAGGATATTATTTGGACATGAAACGATCGCGTCCACTTAGAAATTTTGACAGCTGTCAAAATGATTTCCAGTACTTAGCATGTAAAGATAAAACAATCGATCTAAGAATGTTGACTGTTGTCAAAGTCATTCCTAAAACATATCGTTTAAAAAGTACACAAGGGAATCCATTTAAGAATACTGAATTGTCAAAATCCAGGAGTAATCATTCAAATATAAAACAATTGAATCAAACTAAAAATTTCAACAGCTGTAAAACAATTGACCTAAAAAATAAAACAATCGACCCCATTTAAGAATCTTGACAGTTGTCAAAATCCAACAGTAATTATTCAAATATAAAACAACTGAATTGATCTAAAAATTTTGACAGCTGTCAAGGTCGTTCTTAGCACTTTAGCTGCCCCATATATTAGGATTTAGTCGGGGTTAATGCAAGGATACCTCCTGATTAAATAGACAAAATATTCACGCCTAAACGGGCCAGGAACAAACGATAGTTTCATCCGATGGATAAGTGCTCCATTATTCTGGGGACCCCAGACGATCGCCTAACGGTAAAACAAATCCTGGATTTACCAGTCACCCTAAAAAAGAAAAAATTACCCTTTCATTATGGATCCGACGTAGATCCCTCCATCACCGCCTTTATTACTCTGACCAACTATGGAGATCCCCAAGAAATTGACAGTGTCCATGTTTAAGGTCACGGTGATTATATTCAAGGACATCGTCGAATCGGTGATGCTCGAATAGGAGCTCGTTCTTGACATGGCCTACAAACAAAAAATGTATGTATTCATCAACAATCGTTTAGAAATAATTTCCGGGCCCGATGAAGGATACGTAGAAATAGAAGTTCAGAGGACGAACGACGGTTTCGTCTACTAGACAACTTTGACGGTTTTCCGGTAGAAGAAAACTCACTTGCATCCTTTGCTTCCGTCTCCGTTGGGGCCTCTTCCTGTTCCCCACGTGCAAACGGCTGACGCTCGAACATTCCGAAAGGGCCGTGTGTCTTCCCGTGGTTTCCGATACGAAACTGGTGGTCTCCAAGTCCGAACTGACGATCGATTCGGTCTCATATAACCTTGAAATCCGATACGGTAATCAATCTACGCTATCACCATCGAAGCATAACAAACCTCGGTAAATGTCCGTTGATCCTCGACGAATATTTATGGTGCCGTCGTCCCTGTCTCGAACTGATGATGCTTTCGGTGTCGGTGCAAACGGATTCGGGGGCTTGCGGAGGGAGTCTCTGTTCCGATTGTAGAGTCACGCTGTCGGTGCATTGGGAACCGCCGTCGGATTGATTCGAGCCTTCGGCCGATACGAGCTGCGACACGATAGAAAAGGGTGGTTTAGAGCGAGGGGGAAACTTGATCGGAACACTTGACTTACCCAACTGACTACTCTACCGTTGAAGCAGGGTAAATGGGCGCCGTCCTCGATGATCTCCTCCTTAACGACGCTGAAAATCGCATAATCGCGTTTAAAGCCGCGTTAATCCGGATAAGCAAGGAGACAATAACAATTCAATGGCTACCTTACAATGAACAAAAATATGTCTGGTGGCTTGTCAAAGGGAGGTGTACGTGCCGTTCTTCGTCCTCCCCGTGGGGGCGGTAAATTAGGGGCGGAATTAGTTGAAGAAACGTGAGGGGGGCGGAAGAATCGAACGGTACCTACCCGAAATCGTCGTCCATCGACTTAAAGAAGAATTTATAGTTGGGCCTGTTCAGGACATTTTTAAAATCGGCCAGTGTCACTTTCTCCGGGGCGATCGGTATCTTCACCAGATAGGGCGTCTCTTCGTCGTCTATGTGGTAAATCACCTTCGTCTCGTCCATTTTTTGCGACTATTTTGGCCGAAAATCGCAAATTTTGACAGGAGAAACACAACACTTCTAATACAACATGGCGGCCGGCTGCCAAGACTTCTCATCCCCACCTCGAAGCGCAATAAATCAGTGAACATGGACGAGATTTAAACGCGTTCAGCCGATACCACATCGCCAAAAAAGAACAATTATAAACCCCTTTTGTTCAAAATCAAATCGAGAGTAAGGAAATATTTGGAGTTCATCGCTAAACTAAACCTTGTCGTTACACTGCGATACATTTCTGCAGATAAAGAAGCCTTTCACATCTTAAACTGACGTTTGACGTTGACGTTGACGTTGACATTGACATTGACATTGACATAATCACTAAGATTTATACGAAAAATGAAAATTCCCGCTAAATATCTGCAATTCCATTTTCTTTCTGCCTCAAAATTTTTGATTCTATAAATCGCAATATATTTTGATTTATATTCGGATTTCCAATAATTCGAACAATTCCGGGCCCGATGTTGCAGTCTACAGGTTAAAACTTCTCATCCTCCACTTAGAAACGCGACAAATCAGTGAACACGAGCGAGATTTATATGCGTTCAGCCGATACCGTCTCGGCAAAAGAAAAGAAAAAATTCGCTTTTTATTGACCAAAATGGAATCGGGCGTAACGAGATATTTAGATATTAGCTCTAAACTGAGCTGTATCGCTATATTACGAAGCATTTCTGCCGATCAAAAGCCGCAGATGAAAAATAGTCGTTGACGTTTAAATTGACATTGACGTCAATGTTGGCATTGACGTTGACGTTGACATTGACATTGACGTTAACATTGGCGCAATCGTTAAGATTCGCACAAAAGAATGGAAAATGTTCTGAAATCCGCGTGAGAAAGAGACCCCGCCAGCGGCAGCCCTAGCGTTCAAATGGTCGCCGATCGTCAAGGTCGATCCCCTCTTCATCCAGGGGAAGATTCGTCACCTACCAGATTTATCCGATATCGACTAAGGTAACGTCCTTAGGTCCTTCGGGGGCCATCAAACTCCAAATTCCGCGATAATAAGTAAATAAGTAATTTTTATATAAAAGGAAGTTTCACTTTCCATTTAGTTTACGTAGTAAACTAAATTTTTATTATCAATCTCAAGACAGCGCTATTGTGGCAGTCTATTCACTCAGATAAGAGGGCCCAAGATACTGTGGGTACTGTGTTACCAATTTAAGAACCAAACGAGTAAAGATTTTATCAATTTTGCAAACAGTTTAGGTTGGTAGAGCCGGCAATAGTGGTTATATTCAGCCAAGGCTGGTATATACCAGCCTTGATATTCAGCAATCTCTAAGCACAATGCATGCGAATATGGTGACTATTGCCGGAAATACCAACTTAAACTATCCGCGAAATTTTAAAAATGTTCACTGGGAATGGTTGCTAATAGCAAGTACAATAAAAATGATCTTTCTCGAAATGCCGCTATACTTATATTGTGCTTAATATTATTTCAGTGACGTACACGTTTAAGAGCGACACATAAATGTTCTAAACAATCTGGCCTTTCAAATGGAACCTGTCAAAATCTGCTGATGACTATTAGGTTACGTATAATTATGAAGAAATAAGACCAAGTAACAGCGATGACAGCTGACAATGCGATTAACGACCATTTAACGATACGTCTATGAAATCAGGTCTAGCAGCAGACGTGCCACTACACCCCGATAAAATTGCAGGCCTGCCAACTTAATCGGCGTACAAGCATTTAATAGATATACTGCGTGGTCAGGATGGCAAGGTCTCTCAGTAACACACGTTGAATATTAAGAATATATTGATGAAAAGAGGGCTTCACTTATACGTCTTGTTTACATCCATGTTCTTACATCTATCTACCTATACTGTTCTATATCGCTCCCTGCCTTACCAACTGTTACAAGGCGGGATTTTAAAAATTTTATTCGATTCCTAATATGCGTATACATTTTCTAGACCAATTTATTTCTTAAGGATGAAATTAAAACGTATTTACATTCGTAATTCTTAACTTAAACAATTCCCTCCGGCGAAAATGGCGATTAAAATCGCATAAAACACGAGCAAGAATCTGGGGGAATTCCCCCGCGAACCGTCGACTTCGATACCGATAAACCTGCTCTCGCTCCGTGGTAGATCCGCCGGTAATTTCCTTCCGATGACCTTCTCCATCCACTCCTTAAATTTAACGACGTTCACCGCGTATGCCCCCGGCCCGGTTCCACCCACCACAGCCGCGATCCGCTTCGTCCCCTTCAGGTTCAAAGCGCTCCCGTCGATTTTCCGCGCCCTATCCTTCCTGCAACGAATCAACGTCCCGTCCTGTCGACAATTTCGCAATTCGATCTCGTCGAGAGATGGTTCAAGGCGACGAAGATCGTTTTCCTAGGAAACAACTTGGCGACCAAACCGATCCTCACCACGTCGGTGAGTGTGAAAGGACGATCCATCTTGACCAATCCGATATCGTATCCGGCGCGTTCGTCCTCGTCTTCGTCGAAACTTTCGCTTTCGTTAGAATTTTTAGCTTTGCTATATCGAGGATGGACGGCGAGTTCCTTTGATTTCCTCTCCTGAGTCGGGTAGCTGTCGTTGTGGTAATCGGCGGTTCCCATTATCAATTTTATCCGGTTGCGGTTGCCAAGATTGGTCGCGCCTTTCCTGTTTAAGTCTAAACAATGGGCGGCGGTTAGCACCCAGTCTTTATCGATGTAACTTCCGCCGCAGTACGTGTACATTCCGTTCAATTCGATGTTGAGATGGACGTGTGATGGATATTTCGAGAGTTTGCTTTCGTCGTCGGTTTCGCCTCTTCCGGCGGATATTAGGAAAGGAATCAAGTAAACGCTTACCCAGTGGCATCGTATGGTGATAAAAAACCGCTGTACGAACATTTTCTCAGGAAAGCGCTGTCAAAAAGGCGTGCTTCGTGACGTTTCTGACATTTGTTTGACAGTTTTGCATAGTAGCAACGGATCCCGGCTACGATTGGATGGTTGCAATTTTTTATGAGATAAAAACGGAAGGGAATTTTAACGAGTCTTTACTTTCTTCAACTCGAGACTTCAAATTCCTTCAATGTTAGGAAAGTTTCGTCCCTAATTGGGCAGAAAGAAAGCGCAAGAAGAAAAAGAAGCGCTGTGAAGTTAGAACTTGTCAAAGTGATATGACACCTGTCAAATTAGAACGAACTGTCAACCGCCTCTTGTTTTACATCCGGCGCAAGACCACACCGCACATGTTAAATTATATTACAAGAGAAAATAGCAACTCATGCAACTCATACAAGTCATACAACCAATGGAACTCATTCAATGCAATTTGCGCAACTTACGCAAATGACGCAACTTATGCAACCTACGCAACTGACGCATCTTACGCAATAATTACCGGAAATTTGTAAGAATCATTCGCGTAGAAAGTAAACAACAAGTCGACCTTTGAAAGATTTTAACGACGATATTAGTATGCAAATATATGAATGAATGAGAGACGAAAATGTTGTAAAGTTAAAATAAAAATAAAATATCTCTAGGAAATTAACTAAAAGTCGTTTTTTTGAGCTGTTAAATCTCCAATCAACCGATTTGACATCTTTTGTCTCATATTGTTCCTTTAAAATTTAACATATTGACATATATCTTACGACCTTGACAGTTCCAGTTCAATGTCAAAAGAATTTGAAGCCTTCACTTAACGTCAAAACCGCTATATAATAATAACAATAATAATAATATAATATATAAATATGTATAAGGCGATAAGCGGATAAGGCGTTGGTTTATCGACACGACCGACACTGCAACAATTTGACAGCTCTTTTAGCCCTATTTTCGTTAGGAAATAGGAGCTTGACAGATGTCATTCGATTTTGACAGTTCCATTTCCATGTCAAAGGAACTAGAGTCTTTCATTTGACGTATAAGCCGCTATATAAGGTGATAAAGGCATTGTATATATCGATGTAACCTACATGGCAACAGTTTGACAACTTTTTAGCCCTATTTGCGTTAGGAAATAGATGCTTGACAGATGTCATTCGATTTTGACAGTTCTATTTCCATGTCAAAGGAACTAGAGTCTTTCATTTGACCTATAAGCCGCTATATAAGGCGATAAAGGCATTTGTATATATCGATACGATCGACATTGCAACAGTTTGACAGCTCTTTTAGCCCTATTTCCGTCTGGAAATAGATGCTTGTCAGATGTCATTCGATTTTGACAGTTCCAATTTCCATATCAAAGGAACTAGAGGCTTTCATTTGACGTATAAGACGCTATATAAGGCGATAAAGGCATTTGTATTATCAATACGATCGACAATGCAACAATTTGACAGCTCTTTTAGCCCTATTTGCGTTAGGAAATAGAAGCTTGACAGATGTCATTCGATTTTGACAGTTCTATTTCCATGTCAAAGGAACTAGAGTCTTTCATTTGATGTATAAGCCGCTATATAAGGCGATAAAGGCATTTGTATATATCGATACGATCGACATTGCAACAATTTGACAGCTCTTTTAGCCCTATTTCCGTTAGGAAATAGAAGCTTGTCAGATGTCATTCGATTTTGACAGTTCTATTTCTATGTCAAAGGAATTTGAGGCTTTCATTTGACGTATAAGACGCTATATAAGGCGATAAAGGCATTTGTATATATCGATACGAACGACAATGCAACAATTTGACAGCTCCTTTAGCCCTATTTGCGTTAGTAAATAGAAGCTTGTCAGATGTCATTCGATTTTGACAGTTCCAATTCTATGTCAAAGGAATTTTAGGCTTTCATTTGACGTATAAGCCGCTATATAAGGCGATAACGGCATTTGTATATATCGATGCGACCGACATTGCAACGGTTTGACAACTTTTGGAGCCCTATTTTCGTTAGGAAATAGAAGTTTGACAGATGTCATTCGATTTTAACAGTTTCAATTCCATGTCAAACGAATTTATTTGACGTATAAACCGCTATATAAAGCGATTTTGACATGTCCGATACTACTACGTAACACTTCATTAAACAAAACTTCAACTATATTTTCATTACATACGTGATAAAATTTGACGGTAGTTATGGAATTTTGACAGATATCATTCCAAATAAAACGAATTGCTGACATCGATCGGACAAGAAAATCACCCGGAAAAGATATTCGGGGGCGAAAATGAACGACATTCTAAGACTTTGACAGTTTCTGAGCCGTATTTTCGTTAAAATGTAAAAGTTGCATGCATTAAAGCATCGACACGTCAACAATTTGACAGTTTTCGTACCGTATTGATGTTAAGTAGTGAAAGTTTGAGAGATATCCTACAATTTTGACAAGTTCCAAATCGTTTCGAAATTGAAGGAGTTTATAGCATTCAACTGATGTGATACTACAATAGTTGAACGCGTATTTTCGTATTAGGTGCGTGGTAAAATTTGACAGATGTCGTTCAATTTTGACAGATTTACGTTAGTGGCATATCTGTCAAACTTCTTCTTATTTTTCAACGAATATACGTCGGAGTGTCGTTGGTTTCCATATAAACTTCTAAGTATGTTATCTAGCGGTTTTTACGTTATTTGGGTGCCAGCAATTCGCTTGATTTTGAATTTGAATCTGTCAAAATTGTAGGATATTTATCAAACTTTGCCGTGCAATTAATTAAAATCTAGCATAAAAATTGTTTAACTATTGCAATGTAACGTCTGTTGGATGCCATAAATTCCTTTGATTTCGAATTGAAACATGGACTCAAATTTTAGGAAATCTGTCAAACTTTTACTCTTCAACGAAAATACGGCTCAAATACTGTCAAACTCTTGGATTGTCATTTTCGCCTCTATATATCCTTTTCGGGTGATTTTCTTGGCTGATCGATGCCAGGAATTGCCCTTTATTTGGAGTGATGTCTGTCAAAATTACATAACTACTGTCAAATTGTATCACGTATCTAATGAAAATGTAGTTGAAGTTTTGTTTAATGGCGTGTTACGTCAAGACTATCCTACATGTCAAAATCGCTTTATACGTCAAATCAAGTCCTCTAATTCGTTTGACATGGAACTAGAACTGTCGAAATCGAATGACATCTGTCAAGCTTCTATTTCTTAAGGAAAATAGGGGTTGAAAGAGCTGTCAAACTGTTGCAATGTCGGTCGTATCTATAAACAAACGCCTCTATCGCCTCATATGGCGGTCTATACATCAAATGAAAGCCTCAAATTCCTTTGATATGGAATTGAAACTGTCAAAATCGGATGACATCTGTTCAGTTTCTATTTTCTAATAAAAATACGAGCCAAAAAGCTGTCAAACTGTTGCAATGTCAGTCGTAACTGTGAACAAACGCCTTTATCGCCTTATATTCCAGTTTAACATCAAATAAAAGCCTCAAATTTGTTTGACATGGAATTGGAACTGTCAAAATCGAATGACATGTGTCCAGTTTCTATTTCCTAACGAAAATATGAGTCAAAAAGCTGTCAAACTATTGCAATGTCAGTCATAACTGTGAACAAACGCCTTTATCGCCTTATATAGCGGTTAGATTAGAACTGTCGTAATCGAATGACATCTATCAAACGAAAATTTAGCTCAAAAGCTGTCAAACTGTTACAAATTCGGTCGTATTGATAAACGAATGCCTTTATCGCCTTATATAGCGGTTTTAATGTCAAACGAAAGCCTCTATTTTCTTTGGCATGTAATTGGAACTGTCAAAATCGTAAGACATATGTCAAAGTGTCAAAGTTCAAAGGAAGAACTGTCAAATTGTTGATTGAAGAGTTAACAGCGCAAAAATCTACTTTTATTTAATTCCCTGGAGATATTTTATTCTTATTCTAATTTTACAATGCTCCCGTCTCTCGTTTATTGAAAAATTTGCATACTAATATCGTCGTTAAAATCTTTTAATGATCTGATGACTTGTTGTTTACTTTCTACGCGAATGATTCCTTACAAATTTCCGGTAATTATTAGCCAATTACGCGGCGCATTTCGACTGGAAATACCTCTTCGTTATCTCACGTCAGTCGAATCGGAATCGACGGGAAACCGCAATTCTTTCCGATATTTCGACGAAAATAGGAAACTTGTGGAAGCGGTGCGTAGAAAATAGATAATGAAACTTTAAGATTTCTGCGAGTTTTGCGGTTCCCAAGGCGATAACGAGGAGGAAAAACTAACTATAAATACTCGTCGAGGTAACATCTCAAGTCAGTACGAACCTTGCTTCGTTATCGCTTCGAAATTTCGGTTGGAAGAAGATTTTCAGAAAGGATGTCGAAGAAAGCTTTGGTTTTGTTGTATCCGTTGAACGAGGAGAACGAGATCGTCATCCCCGTCCAAGTATTGAGGAGAGCCGGAGTAAGTCACCCACACACGATACAGTGGACAGTTCTAGAGTTGACATTTTTTTTTTGGGGAAAACTCGAAAAAGAAAGTTCTGATGAGGGGAAAACGCTCGTCGATGTTTATTTCACGATTCTAGGGGATTCCCCGAGTTCGCTTCGCTTCGAAGGCGTCGAAACTGTCGTTTGATTCGTTTTTTCTTATTTTTAATTTTTAGTACGATGTCACCTTGGCCGGACCCACGAGAGCCCCGGTTACTGGATCTAGAAACATGAAGATCGTCCCGGAAACGACCCTGAAGGAGGCCATGGGGTGCGGTCCTTACGACGTCGTCGTCGTCGGTGGCGGAAAAGACGGTTGGAGGGCCCTCACTGAAGATCCCGACGTCGGTACCATCATGAGGGAGCAAGAAAAGTTCGGGAGATTGCTCGCGGCCATCTGCACTGGTAAAATTTTTCCGACTACAAAAATTTTTTTTTTTTATTTGAACCAAATCTAAAAATAAAAACGAAGTAGCGCGAATTCTCTTCGTCGTTAAATTGGTATTTGTCGAATATCTGTCAAAAATATGTGTCAAAATAGCAAGTATCTGTCAAAACAGTAGGCGTTCATCGAGGCGTTAAGTATCTGTCAAAATCTTTAGTTCAAATATTTGTCAAAGTATTGATAGATACTTGTCAAAACACAAAGTGTATCAAATATCTGTCAAACTATGAGGTATCTGTCAAAATTTTAAACCTGCAGCGTCTGCCGAAATGTCAAATACTCTTTAAAGTCACAAAATGGATGCTTAGGAAGGCGTTGAGTCAACAGGAAAATAATCAAATATTTGAAACAAACTCAACCTTAATCGTTTCTGTTTAGTCTTCCCCGACACATTTTCTTTTGTTTTTTCAGCTCCGATCGCGATGAAAAATCACGGAATCATGTACGGAAGACGTTTAACTTCTTATCCGTGGGTGGAGGAGATCGTGCGTGAAGGCGACAAGTACATCTACAAACAAGATGACGTCGTCAGGGACGGAAACTTGATCACCAGCCGTGGAAACTATACCACGTGGCATTTCGCCTTGTCCATCGTTCAGTATTTGTCCGGTAGGCCGGCCGCCGAAGAAGTCGCCAAGGAGATGCTGGTGGCTTATTGATTTTCATCTAAAATGTCATATCTGGTAGGGTTTCGATGATGGAAACGTCTTTCGGATTGACGGCGACTTCGCCCTGATTCTAGGTTATTCTCTTCATTTCTTAGTTTGTATTAATTATACGTCAAGCTTGTATTATGTGCGATTTAAATATGAAATAAACGTGGGTATTTTATGCAGCTTGGACTTGTTAATTTTCCAAACAAGACGTAAAAGTTATATTGCGTTTATCGTGTGCGTCGGGCTTCGTTGCTAGCCAATCAGATTCGTGAATTTTATAGCTTTTACTTATACGGGGCTCACGTTAAGAATGCACTAGATGGCATTCTGAATCAAGAGGACAATCAAAATAGCACAAACTCTTCGGGTAAGTAAGGTTATGTTCATGATATAATAGGTATGCCCATAAATGGTTCAAAACGCGTGTTTTTTGCGCATTCCTAAGACGCGTCACTGAAAACCATGGCAATACCATTACTGTTTATGTATATGCGTGTTCAATTGTTGAACCATGGTTACGTCAGACAAAGTGACAACTATCAAGTGTCATGCCAGATGTATCATTTGGGCGTCCTCATTAGCCAGATTCGAGAACTTTCTAGTCCCATCTATTCTCCACACTGCATTCTTACCGTAAACAATGTATATTTCTAAGAATATGTAATCATTTTGGCGTGTTAGGCAACAATTGGAATTTTGAAAGCAAGTAGGTTCGCGTGCTTTTGTGCTCCCATTCACCAGCCGCCTCTCTCCTCAAATATCCGGGCTGTAGACTTAAATTGAATTTACGTTGAAGTCGCAATCGCGCGAATAATGTTCTAAACTGAATTTTGCCACAAATTATCGAGCCTGGGTGAGACTTTCCCTTAAACTAGGTAGGTATTTACCGTATTGAAGGATCTTACATCAGATATAATGGTATAAACTTATGTAAAACAGGAATTTCTTATAAATTTATAAATATGTCAGTTGAGGCAAAAATCAGAAATAAACCGATTCCATTGATCTTAACAAGTCGAATACATGAGCCGATACAAATAGTATCACTCGGGGATCGCTGTTGTAACAAGAAACTTGAAATTTACTATATTTTCTCGATTTTTCGCACTTTGCGTTTACGTTAGAATCGAACTCGCGCGAACGAGGCGTTGACCCAAATTATTACTGAAATACAAATAATATCGTCATCGTTTCTTTCTGGGGTGTCCTCAAGTAAGTGATGGTTTTGGTTGGTCTCAGAGAACTCTAACAGGGGTGAAAATGCAATTTACTCCAGGAAACACGGGATTTTTAAGCGATTTTATTTCAAAATGTGACGTAGTTGGAGACTTTCCATTTTGACAAGTTGGCTTGCTGTAAATCACTAAATCGACATTAATCGATTTAATTCATTAAAGGAATAGCCGAAAATCAAAATAAATGCTCTAAAGGAGATGCCAGGCGTCAGGAATCTTACTTTCTTAATCTAGAAACGTAAGATTTGTTACATTTCAGGCGCAAACTATGACATTTCTGGTGGTTATAATTTTTCTTAAGTTGGCAGGGCCGGCTCATTTTAGGGTGATTTTAGGTTATGTTTATGTTAACACCAGCACGATTTTATTGGTTATTTCCCGATTTTCGTCCAATATTCGCTTTTGTTGTAGACTTGTGACGTGCGTTTTATTCTAAACAAGAACCTTAATCAAGTGCAACCAATATCCATCTTGTTCCCACAGTTAAAATGCCCAAAAGAGGCTATAACTGGAAGGCAAGACAGGTTGTCGATACCATCATAGATGATAGCAATACGAAAAAGGTAAACAGAGAGTGTGTTTTTTAGGAATAAACTATACCGTATAGGAGGTAAAGGTGGTCCCCCATAAAAAAGAACTAATTGGGGAAACCACATCTTCAATTTCTAATCGATTAAAAAGCTTAAGAGACCGACAGTTTCGAATATCCCCCTTATTCCAGATCAAATTGGACTTGGACACCGCAGGCTCATACGATCAAAGCAACCAACTGGTCTTACCGTCCAAACGGCGTAAAACCAAAGTGAAAAATGCAACGGAACAGATCACTCGGATCCTATCGAAGAAACAGAGGAGAAGGTTGGAGAAAATTGTCGAGAAGAAGGAGAAGAGATTGGAGGTACCACTTCGTTTATCGTTTACTCCTGTTTATTACTACGTTTTTCCTTATGCTATTTTTAGAGAGCGGAATTATTAGAGAAACTCTCGAAAGTACAAGCGACACCGGAGGAAACGGAACAATTGACTTCGATCACGTCCGTACAAACGAAAGGTTTAAAGAAATTATTCGCCGAGAGGAGGACGGCGCAAAACGTTGATAAAGCATCGAGGAAGGCGTTCGCCCTCAATAGCATCAAGGGATGGCGGAAGTTCGTTCCCATCGAGAAGAAACCGGAAACGCCTAGGAACAACAATCCAAACGTAGTCGATTTCCTCTCGTCTTCGTCCGACGATTCCACCACCGATTCGGACGAAACGGGCGAAGACGAAGATGTCAAAATCGAAAACAAAGATGATGTCAACATCGGAGACAAAGACGATGACAAAATCGAAGTTAAAAATGATGACAAAATCAAAGACAAAGTAGTCGAAGAAAATAAAGGGATTAAAAAGGACCTTCCGGTAGTAAAAGCGGAAGTTAAAACCGTAAAAGCGACGATTCCACGTAAACCGGCGGTGTTCGTCGAAGTCCATCGTACGGATGAAATCCAAAAATGTCGTTTGAAACTCCCCATTCTCTCGGAAGAACAGCTGATTATGGAGGCCATCGGTGAAAATCCAATCGTCATCATCGCGGGGGAAACGGGCAGTGGAAAGACCACTCAAGTACCTCAATTCCTTTACGAAGCCGGTTATGCTCTCGAGAAGATGATTGGCATCACTGAACCGAGAAGGGTGGCTGCCATATCCATGTCGAAACGCGTTTCCGAAGAGATGAACCTATCCCCGGATGTTGTGTCGTATTTGATACGTTTCGAGGGTAACGTCACCGAGGACACCAAAATTAAATTCATGACGGACGGAGTCCTTTTCAGGGAGTTAAAGGACGATTTCCTGTTGACGAAATATTCCGTTATAATCCTCGACGAAGCTCACGAGAGGTCGGTGTTCACCGACGTGCTCATCGGGATGTTGTCGAGGATCGTCTCGATGAGGGCGAAGAGGAACGATCCGTTGAAGATGATCATCATGTCGGCCACGCTCCGATTGGAGGATTTCACGGAGAATAAAAGATTGTTCAACGTTGCTCCGCCGGTCATCAAGGTCGAAGCCAGGCAGTTTTCAGTGTCCGTTCATTTTAATCGGGTCACCAATGAGAATTACTTGAAGGTTAGTTGATGAAATCTGATTGGTTGAACGGTCAACACCTTTCTCTCTTTCTGGTAACTAAGAATGTAATTGATTCGAAACGGTCGATTCCGCCTCCATTGGCTCATAACAGGTTGACACCCCTACATATTATTGGCTCTAAACAATGCACTCCTTATCGACAACAGTTGACACGCTACCCGATGCGAGTGCCGCTCCCAAAAATCGCATTTCCCAAATCGATTCGCACTTTTCCAAACACAATTGGCTCAACCATCGATATTTTGCCCTAAAACCGGTCGACACGCCCTCAATTTTGTTTCAAACAACAGTTGACACGCCCCCAATTTGTCTCAAAGCCAGTTGACACGCCCCCCAATTTGTCCCAAAGCCAGTTGACACGCCCCCTATTTGCTCCAAAGCCAGTTGACACGCCCCCAATTTGTTCTAGAGTCAGTTGGCGCACACCCTCGAAAACGATTGGTTTAATGCCGTCGAGCACCGCCCTCAAAGATCATAATTCCAAAATAGACTGGCATTTTCCCAAAAAAAGCGCAATTGGTGAATCAATCAAAACTGCTTAGCTCCGCCTTTAATAAAGCAACCATTCGAAAAATCGATTCAAACCTGGTGAACCGCAATTGCCTCCAACTAATCAACACCTTCCACAGCTGGACCGTTCATTTTTTTCCAATTGGAAACTCCAAAATCGATAGACACGCCCCGTCTCCCCAGAAAACAACCAATCCTAAATTATTCATCTCTACTTAATCGCCTATTTTTTGGCCACTATGGATTTCATTAATAAAATGGGGCGGACCGTAGCTCACTCGCCGGCGGTATTATTTAAGGGGCGTGGCTTACCTCATTTGTTGGTGGTTTCATTCAATAGCTAATTTGTGGCCCAGTAGCCTTGTCCTTTTGTGAGAGGTGTTATTCTAGGGGCGTGGCTTGATCCGCTTGTGGGTGGTTTTATTCTAGGAGCGTGGCTTGATGTTATTTTAGGGCGTGGCGTGACCCAGTTGCGGTCGGTGTTATTCTAAGGGCGTAGGTTTGGATTATTTGTTGCTAGTTTGGTTCTAGAAGCGTGGCTTGGTTTATTTGTGGGCGTGACAAGTTGAAGATGTTTATGCACGTTTTGTTTTTCTAGATACTTTAGTCCTCGCCTCGGATATAGGGCGGATCGTGTTTGCATATTTCCAGCTGCAGCGTGGTGCCCTTTCGGAAGCCTTTATCCTAGGATGCAGGCTCATTCGCAGAAACTTTTATACAGAAGATTATATAATTTCTGAGTAAACGAATTCAATGCGGCGTGGCTAATTCTTAAAAATCTAAGCCGCTGGTCTGGTTTATAGTTCGAATGCTTTGGCGCAATGAAACAAGTTCCTATTGCCGCGGATGGGAGGTAGGAGAGGGGGAGGGATATGGAAGTGGTTCGTTTTCTGGTGTCTGGCCGGTATGTACTTTGTTTTCAGGTCACTTTGATCCGAAAGTGGTGGCTTATTCTTGCGTAGTTTCATTCAGGGGCGGAGTCACTTGCGAACAGCTACACCCAAGGGGCGTGACCATCTCCTATTCTATCGCGCCGAAACATATGCCCACGGTTTAATTTTAATCCAATTTCACGCCCCTATTACATAGAAAGATAGATAGATAAATATTATTATAATTTTGTTTTTTTTTTTTCGCAAAGGAAGCGCTGAAGAAAACGGTCAAAATCCACACCACCCTCCCCGAAGGCGGTATCTTGGTGTTCGTAACGGGTCAGCGCGAAGTCAATCACCTGGTGCGAAAGTTGAAATCCTTATTTCCGCTGAAACGAAGAGGGAAGGTCATAGATGTCGCTGCGACGCTTGAGGAAAGTTCCGACGACGAAGATGGCGAGGAACGCTTGAAGAAATTCCTGCGACGGCATAAGAAGAAAAAAGTGAAGATCGTACCGGAAATCGACTTGGACGAGTATAAAGTCGGAGACGAGGAGAACGACTCGAATGACGAGGAGGGTTTCCTGTCCGAAAACGAAGTTGACGACGACGATGACGTGATCGCCCCTAGCAACGCCCAGCCTTTGTGGGCGTTACCGTTGTACTCGTTCCTGTCCACCGCGAAGCAGGCGGAAGTCTTCAAGGATCCGCCGAAAGGTTGCAGATTGTGCGTTGTCAGTACGAACGTGGCCGAAACCAGCTTGACCATCCCCAATATCAAATACGTGGTCGATAGTGGGAAGACGAAAATCAAACTTTACGATAAGATCACGGGAGTGACATCGTACGTCGTCTCCTGGACCAGCAAAGCATCGGCCAATCAGAGAGCCGGTCGAGCCGGAAGGACGGCCCCCGGACATTGTTACCGCCTATATTCGAGCGCCGTCTTCAACGATTTGTTTCAGGAATACGCCGTTCCCGAAATCCAACGCAAACCGATCGACGACCTGTATCTTCAGATGAAATGCATGCGTCTGAACAACGTCGTTCGATTTCCGTTTCCGACCGCGCCCGATCTGATGCAGTTGAAAACGGCCGAACGTCGTCTCGAGGCTTTGGAACTGCTGAACGATTCGAAAGTTACCCCGCTGGGCCGGGCCGTGACGAAGTTCCCCGTTCTACCGCGATTCGGGAAGATGCTGGCGCTTTCGCTGCAGCACGATCTCCTCCCGTACGCCGTTTGTCTGGTAGCTGCGTTGAGCGTACAGGAAGTACTACAGGAAACGTCGATCGGCGACGACGCGTCCGAAACGCGGGAAAAGTGGGCGATGAAAAGGCGGAAGTGGGCAGGCGAAGCGAATTCGCTGCTGATGGGCGATTTTATGGTGCTCTTGCGGGCAGTGGGCGGGGCCGAAGTGGCCAATTTCGAGGGGAAACTGCGGGAATTTTGCCGGAAGAACGGGTTACGTCACAAGGCCGTCTTGGAGATCAGGAAGTTGCGCATTCAACTGACGAACGAGATAAAAGCGAACTTTCCCGATATTGAAGTGGTGGTCGATCCGAAGTTGGCTCCGCCCACCGACCTACAAGCGAAGCTGTTACGGCAGATTCTGTTGTGCGGATTGGTCGATCAGGTCGCTAAGAAGGTGGCCCCCGATGAGATCGAAGATAAGACGCAGAGGAGTAAGTATAAATACGCTTATAAGGCGAACGACATGGAGGAACCGGTGTTCTTACATCGCGGTTCCGTTTTATCGAAACAACGCCCCGAATTCGTCGTTTATCAGGAAATTTACGAAACTAACCGGATGTACGTCCGGGGGATCGCGGCCATCGAGCCAGATTGGCTGCCGGTTTATGCCCCCAAGCTGTGCAATTTGGGGAAGCCGTGCGTGGAGCCCGCACCTTGGTACGACGCGGCTAGCGGTAAGCGCCGTGCCCATACGTCCTATCCTGCTTTTTGACGTTTCTTCTTTTTCTCATTTAAATCGCAGGTAAAGTCAAGTGCATGGTTTCGGGAACGTTCGGCAGGCAAGCCTGGACCTTACCCCGTTGTCAGATCGAATATCCTAAATCCGTCGACGCTTACAAATTCTTCGCGCAGTTCTTCCTCGAGGGGAAAGTCTTCGGGAAATTGGCCAAGTACTCGGAGGACCTCTTACAACCGGCGGTGGTAGTGACGAAACCGTGGGCCAGGTTACAACCTAGGATCGTGAAGATTCTCAACCGGCTCGTCGCGGCCGATTGCAGGAACAAGGAGCAAGTCGTGAACGTGTGGGAGAAAGATCGGAGCTGTAAGTATTCGAATATCGAACGTTTCGTCCTCGATACCGCTTTTAGGAATAGACATTCACTTGAAGGAGAGGACGGCGCTGGCGCGGACTTCCTAATTTTGTTAATTTCGCTGAGGCACGTATGCGATTTGTTCCGTAGCAGGTTTATGGCGTACACGTTAATAGGGGATTCCCCACTCAAAACGAGTGAAAGGACGTGAAGGACTGCCAACTTACGCCTTTCATCGCCCAGTTACTCCTTCTTACCATCCACTTACTTTTCTTTACCGCCCAGTTGCTCTTTGTTACCACCCATTTACTTCTTATCGGCCTGTTACTTCTCGTAACCGCCCACTTACGACCTTCTCCCGCCCAGCTCCTCCATGTTACAGCTCAGTTACTCTTTGTTTCCATCCATTTCTTCTTCTAGTTGCCTCTTGTTACCGCCCTCTTCCGCCTTTTTAGCACCCACTTACTTTTTGTTACCGCCCACTTACTTATCGTTACTGCCTAGTTGCTCCTTGTTACCTCCCACTACTGCGTTTTACCACCCATTACTTCTTGTTATAGGCCGCTTACTTTTCGTTACCGCCCAGTAGCTCATTGTTAATGTCCAGTTCCGTCATTTGCCACCCAGTTACTGCTTTTTATCGCCCGCTTCTCATTACCGCTCACTTACGCCTTTTTACCACCCACTTACGCCTTTTACCGTCACTTATGCCCGGTTTCACCGTCAAATAAGTAGTAGCACCGTTTTATGTTTCACCAACAAGGAATAGTACCATTTGTGTTTAAATTTTATTCGGTGATTTCTAACCTAGCCAGGTTTTTTAATTGTAATTCTATTAGCTATCTTTCTCTAATAATCTCTGAATCTCCATTTTATTGGTATAAGCACCTACGTCTTTTTACCGTTATTTATGTTTTTCTGCGCTCATTTACGCCCATTACACGCCCACTTACGCCCATTACACGCCCACTTACGCCCATTACACGCCCACTTACGCCCATTACACGCCCACTTACGCCCACCTTCGCCTTTGTCGCTTATTTTCTTCCTTTTACGACCTACTTACGCCTCTTTTTCCTTGTACTTCTGCCTGTTTACCGCCCACTCACGCCTTCGTACCTCCCACTCACGCCTTCGTACCTCCCACTCACGCCTTCGTACCTCCCACTCACGCCTTCGTACCTCCCACTCACGCCTTCGTATCTCCCACTCACGTATTTTTACCGCCCACTCACGCCTTTTTACCGCCCACTCACGCCTTTTTACCGCCCACTCACGCCTTTTTACCGTCCACTAACGCCTTTTTACCGTCCACTAACGCCTTTTTTCCGCCCACTAACGCCTTTTTACCTCCCACTTACGTCTTTTTACCGCCATCTACACCTTTTCACCGCCTACTTTCTTCTTTTTACAGCCCCCTTACGCCTTACCACCACCTACTTTCTCCTTTTTGCAGTCCACTTACGCCCTTTTCCCCCTACTTACGGTTGAGTTCCCCACTTTTTCTCCGTTTCGAGTGGGAAAACCTTTGATTGACTTGATCCGAAGTAGTTCCTGTAGGCGCGAGGCTAGTACAGGACAAGTCGCTTCGTGCGCTGATCGTGCGGCAGCGGAAACGTCTGGATCTCTCCCAATCGGGATAGAACAGGAAATTTCGCAACAACGCCACCTGAGGTATAACTTTGAAGTCATCTAAGAGTTGCAAAGCTTTCGTGCCACTTACGGCTGGTAATACACAACTACTATCCGTACGAATACACACCTGGTCATTGAATTATGTAAAGATCGAGGATGGCGCACCGATTAATTTTTGTTTCTTATTGCAGTTTTATTGGAGGAATATCTATTGTGGATACCCGAAAGTGTCCGCGGTACGGTGACCTTGACGTGGCCCCCTTTGGATCCTTCGTGACTTCGATACGCGAGTAGGACGTGACCCGTGTTTCTTTTTTTGTACATTTTGCACATAAATATCGATGTTTAGAAATAAAAATATTTTCCTTAAAAGTTTTGTTTAGTTAATTCCTTTGGGACACAGGATAATCTCAAAATCTGCGTGAGTATCCCTAGATTATTTGTAACTTAGACTCTCAAATATAAAAAATAACCTCGAATTGTCAGGATCTAGTGACATATATTTCCCTAGGTTGCTAAATCTAGAAACATTCATTGGAGAACTTTTAAGTTGCTCAAATCTATGGACATTCACCGGAAAATTCTCAAGTTGCTCAGATTTAGGGACATTCACTGGCGAATTTTTAAGTTGCTTAAATCTAGGGACATTCACTGAAGAACTTTTAAGTTGCTCAAATCTAGGGACATTTCTTGGATTTCGTGCAGGTTTTGACGTTCAACGTTCTTTTAGGTTAATATAAATAAACATCAGCGATGTTTTTCTAATTAAATCGTTCGAAGATGAACTGTATAATTCCAAGCGGTAACATTAAGAGTAAATCCGATCGTTACGTCCAATTTTTTCCCCATTTTAAGTCGATTTTATCCGTTTTTCTAGTCGTCAACAAAGCTCTCCACACTTTGGCGAAGATAGGGGACGAATTGTACATCGAAGCCAAGCCAAATTATCTCCAATTCGCAACGATAAACCAAAATAAGACGTCGTACGTGACGATCGACTTCCAAAACGTATTCTTCTCCTCGTACGAAATAAATAACCCGTCGACCGCATCCGGGACAGTCAATGTTACGTGCAAGCTCTACGTCAAAGCCATACTCAACCTGTTTAAGACGAAGGGGCCGAAAGAAAGGAATGTAGGTAAATTACTAACATTTCGGGGTGAAATAATTGTGTTATTACATCCACTGAACGGTTTCTAGATCGATTGGTGCAAAATCGAGCTGGAAAGAGACCCGACGAAGCTTTTATTGAAGATTAAATACAAGCAGGATATCGTCGTGAATCATTGGATTAATTTGATCGATATGGAATTTATATCGGTACCTTATGACTGTGATAAGATGTTGAACCATGTTAGTTCGACCGGGATCTTTTTCGCGCAGGTCCTGAACAATTTTCAAGCCTCCGACGAGGATATGAGTTTAGAGGTTAAGAGTAATAAGATCATGGTTAGGAATTACGATGTAGGTATGAGCCCCATTTTTTAAATTTCTTGATGTGAACTATTCTGAGTTAATCGATGTAGTTGCTTTATATTGGGATTGCCTCGAACTGATTTTGGGGTTTCTGAAGATTGAATTTTGGACCCTTTCAAGTCAATTTTTAGAGTTCTTTTTATCCACTTTGATTCGATTTTAAGGCAATACCTTTTTTCATGCATAGCCTCGAATAACATCGGGAAAAAGATTCGATCACAAGTCGTCCTGAACTCGTCCGAATTCGCCAGCTACAGGATCGGGCAGGAATGCAACGTTACGATGTCCTTCAAGCCTTTTCGAGCTGCCGTCGCCTTCGCCGAGGGATTCCTCCTGTCCATCGTTATGAATTTCAACACTGGTGGGAAGTAAGTCAGTCGCAATCTATCGCCTTGAAGTGCTTGCCCCATCCCTTCTTCATCTCCTTTTTTGTAGGCCAGTAATTTTAACGATCAAGAATCCCATCTTTGAAACCAACTTCGTACTGTCAACGATTAGTCCGGACGGTTTTACTCAATCGTGCACCGATACCACCACGATGTTGCCCAAATCCAAGAAGGGGCCTGAATTATCGAAGGACGATCGTACGATGTTGGAGACCCTCGATTGGGATAGCGATTTCGAAATGGATGGCGAGGACGTGATGATGAGGGACCCCAAAGAAGTGGTCGAGAGGGAGAAAAGCGGCGATCGAAATCGGGACGAATTGGGGCAGGACGAGGTGATTCCCGAGTCGCCGGAATCGCCCAGGACTAAGAGGCTTAAGGTGGTGTTCGGGAGATGTTTCGAAACGACTTATCGAGAGTCTAACGTGAACTTCGGAGAGGAATTGGCTCCGAATAGTGATTCCGAGTGATTGTTTTTATGTTGGGGAGTTTTAAAACGTTGATGATATGTATAAAGTTGTGTATATTCGCGTTAGTATTAAGTTTCCCGTTTTGTTTTTAAATAAAAAGGAGAGAAACCGGAAATTGTATTATTGTATTATTGGTACACCCTTAGAGTCGCTTCCTCTTCGAAGTGATTGGAAGTGGTTGCTTGCGTGGGAGTGTCCAAGATTAAACCACGCCCCAATTATAAACATTTCGGAAACGTTAACTGCTATTGGACAAAAACCGCTTAGAAATGTAGACTGGGCAAATATGCGGTATGACGAGTTATCTGTCCTTTATAATATAATATTACATTGTGAAAAGGACAGATAATTCATCATACCGCATATTTGCCCAGTTTAGAAATGAGCCATCCTTCATAGACGGATATTCATAAATCAAAGAGGGAGGGGCGATTGATTCATCTTCGTTATTGGCCCAAATATTTCGGGGGAGGGGCAGGGATAATAAAAACAAAATAGAAAGG
The DNA here is from genome assembly GCA_038088585.1 of Chrysina gloriosa. NCBI lineage: Eukaryota > Metazoa > Arthropoda > Insecta > Coleoptera > Scarabaeidae > Chrysina > Chrysina gloriosa. The sequence continues at coordinate 35,586,300 of CM076095.1, read as the reverse complement.
CATATTTTACGACACTCCGCGTTTATTTACGATCGTTGCTTCTTAACGCGTCCCCTTCTGGTTGAAGAGAAAAGCTACAACCATCACCTAATGACTATAAACGAAATTATGCTTCGAATGCAGTGTACAGATAGATCAAATCCGATTGGTTAAAAACGACAACCAATCGATACAAAGCAGAACGCACCGCATTTGACAGCTGTCACATTACATTCTCAACTCGAACGCAGTATAAAATTGAAATTTCTCTATTCGACTGGTTCCAAAACTTACATCGTAATCAACTTATTTACATTTACGTTAAAATTTCAAAATAAATTAATCGCTTTTAATCCGACCCTGCGCCTTCCGATCCTTCAACGCCGTTTTGCAACCGTCGTAAACGTTCTTAACGTCAAAGGCGCCCCGGATGTTCTCCTCCGTAAAAGAGAACTTCATCACCTTCAATTTACCATCGATGGTAGGCCGACGTATCACTTCCTGTCCCGCTTTGAACAGTATCAACGTTGGTAATTGTTTGCTGATGCTGCTATCGTTGATACGGAACTTCTTCGCCGCCTCCGGATATCTCCCGACGTCGATTTTCCCGAATTTGAAATTGTCCAAGTCGTATTTGACGCTGAGCTCGGCGAAAATCGGGGCCAAATTGACGCAGACCGGATTCCAAACCGTATAGAAAGCGACCAACCACACCACCTTCTTATCCCGATTTAATTCCTCTTCCAATCCGTTTATGCCGCGGAAATAGATCACTTTATCCGGCCCCGAATACGTCGGTTCTGGTAGTAAAAACGCAGTCACTGCGAAAATCAGATTAGAAACTTATTTGCTTTCCACGACGGTGTGACTTACCAACGAAGATGATTCCGAACATGGCCCCCATGATGAAATCGGCGTAGAACCAGAGTATCATATTGGCCACCTTCGTATAGATAAAACTGGCCGATAAATAGTTTATCATGCTGACGCTACCCGCCTTTCTCGTCCTGATCATCACCACTATCAGGAGGAAGAATAAAATCTCCGTTTCTCGCTGCAAATATCAAGAAAAATTGGAGAGGACTTCGAAGACTTCGAGCCAAGAGGAGGGTGGGACTTACCCCGTCCAATTCGCAGTCTTGTCCTCCGAATAAATAAGTACATATTCCCGGCGTTCTTTTACAGAATATGTACGAAAACGTTAAGATCAAATTTACAATGTAATAAGGCTTACAAAGCTGAATTAAATCCTTTTAAAGGACATCTTCAGGATATAACCTCAAAAAGCGACATCAACGCCCCCACAGTAATTTTAACAAATTAATGTTAAGATAAAGACGCACTTATCGAGTATTACGGGCGTTAGACAAGGATAACGTCGATTGCCACCGATTAACATAACCTCAATTACTTAATTGAAGTGTCAATTGATAAATTGCCCCATTTTCGGAGGAAATTCGATATTTCTTTGAGAAATGGACGGTTTAAGCGTGGAAGAAGACGTCCTGGACGATAACGACGATTTCATCATAAATTTTCCGTCGGAAGTACAGAAAGCCATCGAAGAAGTAGGTCGAATATGTTTCGTGTTTGGCCTCGCTTAAAGCCGTGGAATTTTCTAGGTATTACCGAGTAAGGACCCTCTGGATCAGCCCGATTTTAATACCATCGATTATATCAATTCGTTGTTTCCGACGGAGCAATCGCTGTCGAATATCGATGAGGTACGCATACAAGAATTGTCCGAAAAGGTAGCCCCTCCTTGAAATCAGGACCCTTTCCTCGCAAAACGTCTATCGTCTAAAATCTAATTACTCGGGAAAAGGGAGTCAATTCTGAAATTCTCATTTCGTTTCCTCAGGTGGTCGTTAAAATGGAGAACAAAATTCAAAGCATCGACAACGAAATAAGCACAGTCGTCCGGGGACAAACCACGGCCAGTCAAGACGGTAGACAAGCCTTAGACGACGCGCAGAAAGTTATAAAGCAACTCTTCGTCCATATCAAAGATATCAAAGAGCACGCCGAACGGTCGGAGGAGATGGTCCGAGAGATCACGCGCGATATCAAGCAATTGGATTGCGCAAAGCGCAATTTAACGCTAGCCATAACGACCTTGAATCATCTCCACATGTTAGTCGGGGGCGTCGATACCTTGAAATCGTTGCAAGAGAAACGTTTGTACGGGAAATAGCTCTACCTCTTCAGGCCATCAGCGAGGTGATGTTGCATTTCGAAAACTACTCGGATATACCTCAGATTAAGAGCTTGAGCGATCAAGTCAAGCAGATCCACGTCGAACTGGCCGAACAGATAACGCACGATTTCAAAGAGGCGTTCTCGAGCGCCAATACGAAGATGGTCATCCCTAATAAGCAATTGGCGCAGGCCTGTCTGGTGGTATCCATTTTGGATCCCCGAGTCAAGAAGGAACTGTTGAAGTGGTTCGTCAACTTGCAGCTGCAAGAGTATAATCATCTCTTTCAGGAAACGGAAGATACCGCCTGGTTGGATAAGATCGATAAAAGATACGCCTGGTTGAAGAGACATCTGTTGGAATTCGAAGATAAGTTAGGTAAGCGCGGTTAGAGTACGTTTGGGTGTATGTGGGTGTGGCTAGTTATGACCACGCCTTTCGGGGGTGGAGCGAAAAGGATAGCCATATATCTCATGTCTCAGCTTACATTGATCCAATCCGAATCTCAAGGTCATTTATTGGGCTGTGTTGTCCGAATGGATAATGTCATTGAAAGTTGATAGTTAACATTGACCTTGACAATTTGCATCGGTGTTGACAGTTGACAATGACAATTAATGTTGACTATGGAAATTGCCGTTGATGCTTATCATTAACGTTGACAGTTGACGTTGACATTAACAACTGATGTTGTCAGTTGACGATGACAATTAATGTTAACAGTTGAGGACGAAATTAACAATTGATATTAACAGTTGACGGTTACAAGTAATGTTGACAGTTGATAATTGACGATGATAGGTAACATTCACCTTGACAGTTGATGTTGAAGCCCACAATTGATGTTGACAGTTGATAATTAATAAACTGGATCGATGAGTTATCTGTCCCTGTCATACCACATATCTTTGTAGGCTAATAATTGAGATTAACCTTGACAGTTAACGGCTAAATTAACAATTACTTTTGACAATTGACGATGACAATTGATGCTTACAGTTAATAACTGATCTTGATAGTTGACGTCGAGGTTAACGATTGGTGGTGATAGTTGACGATGACAATTAACATTGACACTTGATAGTTGCGGTTGATAGTTAACATTAACCTTGACAGTTAATTGTCCTTAACGGTTAACGTCGAAGTTGACAGTTGATGTTGACAATGACAATGTTGAAAATTGAGATTTATAGTTAACGTCGAAGTTGATAATGGACACTGATGACAACAACTGACATTGACCCCTCCAGTTTCCCTTGATTTTGAGGATTGGTCTTGATGATCGTAGTCGTCCTTAACAGTTGAAGTTGATAGTCAACCTAAAACTTGACAGTTGATATTGGTAACGTCGACGCTGACAATTAGGATGACCTTGACTGTTTGCGATGATAATTCACGTCAGTATTGACAGTTAACGTTGATCTTGACAGTCGATGTTGTTAATTGACGTTGAGAATGACGAATTGGCGCTTCTAGTTGACCTTGACCTTGACGATGCGTATTTATGTTGAGGTTAGCAATGTGAGTTTACCTTGACCGTTTGCCTGGATACTTAGCATTAATTTGGATAGTTGGTATTCATAATTTGAGCTAACACTGACAATTGGCTTGACCTTGACAGTTTACGATAATAATGCACGTTGATACTGAAAGTTGACGTTTATGTTGACAGTCGTCGATGACACTTGACATAACAAATTAACGCCTCTAGTTGACCTTGACCGTGAGAATTGGTTTTAAGACAGTTGGTGTTAATGATTCATGTTAACGCTGACAAATGGGTTGACCTTAGAAGGTTTACAATGACAATTCACGTTAACATTAACAGTTGACGTTCTTCCTGACAGTTGATGACAGTTGACAACGAATTAACGCCTCTAATTGACGTTGAACTTTGGCAATTTGTATTTATGTTTGATGTTGGAAATGCAGGTTGACCTTGACACATGACGTTGAAGTTGACAACACTTGATGTTGTCAGTTAACGGTGACAATTAATGTTGGTAGTTGAAAATTTGCTTTGACAGTTGAGCTCGAAATTAACAATTTGTGTTAACAGTTGACTCTTACTTATTCTCCAATCAACTGACTGCAGTACGCTGCGTTCACCGACATACGCCCTTGCATGGTACCACTCTTGTGATTAATGTTGACGCTGACAGTTGGAATGACTTTGACTGTTTGCGATGATAATTTACGATAGTATTGACAGTTAACGTTGATTTTGACAGTTGACATTGATTTTGGCAGTTGACGTTGATTTTGACAGACGGAGATGGCATTAGACATAACGAATGAACGCCTCTGCTTGACTTTGACCGTGAAGATTGTTTTACGACGAGGGTGGCAATGGGGGTTAACATTGACAGTTGGTGTTAATTTTTGATATTAATGCTGATAATTGGGTTGAACTGAGAGGATTTATGACGGCATTGCACGTTAATATTGACAGTTGACGTTCATCCTGACAATCGATGATGACAGTTGACAACGAATTAACACCTCTACTTGACGTTGGCCTTGATGATTAATATTTATGATTAGACGCTGGCAATACAAGTTGACCTTGGCATTGATAGGTGACGTTGACAGTCGGCGATGACAACTTTGACAATTGACATTGTCAGTTAACGCTATTAAATCAGCGGTGAATGTTTTTTTCGACATTTTTTTATCGTTTCAGGCAACATGTTTCCGCAAAATTGGGAAGTTTCCGAGCGTATAGCCGTCCAGTTCTGCCACGACACGCGCGAAGAACTCACCAAAATCACGTCGAAGCGCAAGCACGAAATCGACGTCAAACTGCTGCTATACGCCATCCAGAAGACGTCGAATTTCGAGAATTTGCTTTCGAAGCGCTTCACCGGCGTGACCTTGAACGAACATGGCAAGCAATCCGAACCGCAAATCCCGGACGAATCGTCCGATTTTCATCGATCCCCCTTCTCCGGACTGATCGGTCGATGTTTCATCCCCCATCTGAAGATCTACATCGACAGCATAGACGCGAACCTGGCCGATCTGATCGAACGCTTCCAACAGGACGAAAAATCGCATCTGATGCCCGAAACGGGGGAAGCACACGCCGTCGTCCTATCGAGTTGCGCCGATCTCTTCGTCTTTTATAAGAAGAGCATGATCCAATGTACCCAACTCGATAAGGGACAATCGATGCTGGATCTGACTAGGACGTTTCAAAAATATCTGCGGGAATACGCGTCGAAATTGTTGCAGAATAATCTGCCGAAATTGGAGAGCCAATCGTTGGGGACGAGCGTGCAGAATATTACGAGAGACCTGCAGAAAATCTCGACGTCCGGATTGATACAGAACTTCTCTTCGTTGCTGAAAGAGGGCGAGATCACCAGATTCACGAAAGAGGAACAGATGAGGATCTGTTGCATCCTCACGACCGCCGAGTATTGCCAGGAAACGACCAAACAATTGGCCGAGAAATTGAAGGAGAAAATCGAACCGGCGTTTTCCGATCAAATCGATTTATCTCAGGAACAAGATCATTTTCATAGGTAAGACGATGGTATTGATGACTGACGTTGACGTTGACAATTGACGTTGACAGTTGACGTTGACAGTTGACGTTGAAAGTTTGACGTTGACAATTGACGTTCAGAATTGACGTTGACAGTTAACGTTGGAAGATAACATTTCAATTTTTTCCAAGCGTAATCTCCAATTGCATCCAACTTCTCGTGCAAGACCTCGAAAACGCTTGCGAACCAGCTTTAACGGCCATGAGCAAGGTAATTTCCCCCTCCACCCGTCTTCGCCTTCACGCCGCTTAATTAATCGCTAACTTCACCCCGAACAGATCCAATGGCAAAACATCGATCGAGTCGGCGATCAAAGTCCCTACATCACGGCCCTGACGACTCACTTCAAGTCGACCATACCCGTCATAAGGGACAATCTCTCGAATTCCCGCAAATACTTCACGCAGTTCTGCATCAAATTCGCCAACTCGTTCATCCTGAAGTTCGTGCGCAACATCTACAAGTGCAAGCCGATCAATACGGAGGGCGCCGAACAATTGCTGCTCGACACGCACATGTTGAAGACCATCCTCTTGAACTTGCCGTCGATCGCCTCACAAATCAACCGGCAGGCTCCCGCCCCATACACGAAGGTCGTCAATAAAGGGATGACGAAAGCCGAAATGATCCTGAAGGTGGTGATGACGCCCACCGAGAACGAGAAGGCGTTCGTCGAACAATACATGAAGTTACTCCCCGATTGCCAGCAGAGCGATTTTTATAAGATTTTAGACATGAAAAACGTGAAACGGCAAGAACAGACTCTGCTGGTGGAATTGCTACGCTCACATAAACCGCAAGTCGATAAAGATGGCGATAACAGTTGAATTCGATACCAGTTCTAGGGGATTTTCATTTGGTTGTGTTCGTACGGATATTTCGTGTGTGTAGTTTGTGCGATTGGACATCGAGGGAAGTCCCTCGCGCACATTTCGATCGAAACAAGTGAATGGTGACGTGTGATTTGGGGGATATCTGAGACGAGTACGTAAACGTAGTATATCGCCCTGAACAACATGATCTGAGGGAAAGAAACCGTTTCTTGAGGATTTTTGACTCGAAACAAGTGAATACGCGTGTAAGTTTTAGGAACATTTTAGATGTTTAGGTTTCTGTAACTGTTGTGTTCGCTTTAACATCTTGTAACGATGTAAACCGAAGAAATATATTTTTGTTCTAATTCCACGTTTTATTGTACAATTTTTCCTATATCTCGACTCAAAGAATTTTTACTTCCTCCTCGTATGTGATTTAGTGATTCTGTCCTGTATGTTGGCAACGTTAAATCCAGTACTTTGTCTCTAACTTAGATGGCTTTTCAAGCTTGTAAAACTTTCCAATTTCAAGCAATAGACGAAAGAATTCACACAAAATCGAAACTGAGAGTGACACAATTTCATTTAATTTAGAAATTTTTGACGTTTGTCAGGCTATAGTGATTTCTATCCGGCATGTTGGTAACATCAACTGTCATTTTTTGTCTAACTTCAGGCACTTTCAAATTTCCATAACATTCCGATATTTAGGGGAAAAACCGAGAGAATTAGCCAAAATCGAAACCGAAAGCGAAGAAATAGGCTAAATCCTAAAAATTCACGTTAGAAAATGGTGCGTATTGCCCACAAACCAGTCCTCCCCTCGATTCTAACCTCAAAATTTTTCCTTTCTTGTTTTCGTTTACGCAGTTAGTTCTAGTGCTAGGGGACCTACACATACCTCATAGATGTAGCAGTCTCCCGGCCAAGTTCAAGAAGCTCCTAGTCCCCGGAAGGATACAACACATCCTATGCACGGGAAATTTGTGTACGAAGGAATCCTACGATTACCTCAAATCGTTAGCGAGCGACGTGCACGTCGTTCGGGGCGATTTCGATGATGTATTTTATCTCCTTTGATTGCCGTCGATGCGATCGTTACTAATTTGATATTTCGTAGAATTTGAATTACCCCGAACAAAAAGTGGTGACGGTCGGACAGTTTCGGATAGGACTAACTCACGGTCATCAGGTCGTTCCGTGGGGGACCCCGAATCGTTAGCGCTGATACAGCGACAGTTAGACGTTGATATATTGATATCGGGGCATACGCATAAATTCGAAGCCTACGAGCAAGAAAATAAGTTTTATATCAATCCTGGATCGGCAACGGGAGCTTATAACGCGTTGGATATGTAAGTTCCTTTTGAGAGTGATTGTAGTTATTTATTGAAACGGTGGAAATTTTAGGTCGATTATCCCATCGTTCGTACTCATGGATATACAGAACACGACGGTCGTCACTTACGTGTACCAGTTGGTTGGGGACGAAGTTAAGGTCGAGAGGATTGAATATAAGAAGAATTGAAGAAGAATTATAAGTTGTTGATAAGTTAATTTTAAGAATGATTACATACTAAGGATAATAGGCGCATATGTAAAGCGGTAATTATATACATTTATATATATATATATATTGTTTTGTTAATTATTCTTTCGAAAATCGATCGATGTTTATATCATAATTGCTATAAGCTCACAGTTGAGGAAAATACACCATTCTACTTTCGATTTGTCAATTGAATAAGTGACCATCTTCCCTCGAAACGGAAGGAAAAGGAGTTTGCTATAATCCTTATAATTCCTTGTACACTTTCAGGCCTAAATGACCAGTGGAATGCCGTTGAAATTGGTGGAATACGATTGAAATTAATTGAATCTGGGGCGAAAGTTGCTCAAAAAGAGTTGGAAAGTGAATACGACCGAAGCTAGGCGAATACGGCCGAAACTATTCGAACTCGGCCCAAAACTAGTGAAACCTTGTCCAAAAGTAGTCGAATCCTGTATAAAAGTAGTCAAATCCTGCCTGAAACTAGTCGAGAACTGTCGAAACTGATCGAATACCACGAAAGCTGAGCGAGTACGGTCGAAACTGATCAAATTCGGCCCCGAAATTAGTCGGAAATAGTCGAAATAGATAGAATTCGGTCGAAGACGAAAGAGTAAAGCCGAAACTGTTTGAATATGGTCGAAATTAGTACGAATATGCCTCATCGACTCGGGAAACCCAGCGATAGGTTGGTTTTAGTCAATTTCTAATAGCTTTCTGTTATCATATATCACGCAGACTCTACCTACACCTTAATTTCTGATCATTTTGGTGTTATATTCTGCTGGAACGTAATTTATAATGTTTGCCAATGCTGCCAACAAACGAAATCCAGACAGAAAATACTTGTGTATGTCTAGTCTGTTAAATAATTCGGGCCAAAATCACCAATAGCTTGGGATAGTTATTAAACTGTTGCCAACCGCAAATTTTCAGTGTGAAAACATTATTCCTAGTTAGAAATCGTAAATCAACGCTATTACAACGCTAAATTCTTAATGCGTGATACAGAGCGCTTAACAGGAGGTATCCTGAGTTGGCATCACTTCTCTGATCCTTGCACCCATAGAGCTATGGGAAAGATTTGCCGTTTTACTGCGTCCAATCGCGTTCAATCATATACCAATCGATGCGTCTTGACGCGCTGATTCCAACGGTATATGATTTGTTTAGATTATTTCAAACTGTTGCCGAGAAAATGTAAAAAAACGTCAAAAATTGTTAAAAATGCCCAAAATCGCACACCCATCTCGGTTGCTATGGGACTTATGAGGTTTACACCAAACGGCCCGTCTTGACGTGCTGATTCCAGTGGTATATAATTTGTTTAGATTATTCCAAACGGTTGCAGAGAAAATGCAAAAAAGCAAAAAATAGCAAAAATTGCGTACCCATCTCGGTTGCTATGGGACTTACAATATTCAATTCTACACCAATCGACGCGTCTTGGCGTGCTGATTCCAGTGGTATATGATTTGTTTAGATTATTCCAAACGGTTGCCGAAGAAACCCAAAAAATGGCTAAATTGTACCCCCGCCTATGCTTTCCTTGGAGCAAAAGCGGGGGAGGGAAGAAGTAGGAAAGGAGGAAAAATTATTACTCTTTAAAAAATTTATATATTTTCCTAAAAAAAGAGGAAAAAAAAGAACCCGTATCGTATAAAAATTATCAACTATAGTTAGTCATAGCCTAAAAACTAAGTTAACAATAGTCTACGAAATGACCTATAACCTATAACATCTTGTAACAAAAGAATATAGCGATAAACTATTATTTTGTATCGTTTTAAATCTGTTAATTTTTTGACAACGGAAAAAGTGACAGTTTTCGTTCTTTCCTTTGTCAATAAAGGTGACGGTTATTAAAATGATAGTTCTCGTTGACATTTTTTGACCACGAAAGAGGAACAACTGGTAAGAAATAGCAATTTTCGTTGTCTTTGTTTCAAAACAAAAGAGCGATATCGGTCAAAATAATAGTTTTTATTATCTAGTTTGACAACAAAAAGTGACATATGTCAAAGTGACAGTTTTCGTTCTGTAGTTTGACAACAGAAAAATCGCATCTGCCAAATAACAGTTTTTGTTGTCTGGTTTGACAACAAAGAAAGGTGATATCTGTCAAATATAACAGTTTTCGTTGTCCAGCTTGGCAACAACAATAACATCTGCCAAAATAATAGTTCTGGTTGTCTTTTTTCTTTTAGCAACAATGTGACACGTCAAAATGAGAGTTCTCGTTGTATTTTAAGGTTAAATCTGTCAAAATGACAGTCTTCGTTGTTTTCTTTGACAATGAAATTGAAATCAACAGTTTTTGTTCTCTTCTTTGACGACAAGGACAGTGAAAAGTGTCAAAATGACAGTTTAAGTTGTATTTTTTAAAACTGAAAAGTGATATTTGTGCGAAGTAACAATTTTCGTCGTGCTTTTCTGCCGCATCGAAAATGTGACTTGTCAAAATGACACTCTTCGTTCTCTAGGTTGACAACAAAAAGTGACATCTGTCAAGGTGACAGTTTTCGTTATCTGTTCAGTTCTTGTTTTTTGTTCTCTTTTTTTCGACATTTTCACGGATATCCGGATTATACATAAATGTGTTTAAATCGAAGGAAAAAATCATTTTTCGACCAGCGGTCCCCAAAAGTATTTGCTGATATTACGTTCGTCCTCGCAAAGGAAGAATTCCTTCCCGTGATGGAGGAACTCCCTCTGGTTCACCTTTCCGTCCGCGTTGGTGTCGATCACCCTGAACGTGAAGACGGCGTCCTCGTCGGACAGTCCCAAACATCTGAAGAACAATTTGTACTCCTCCAATGTGATTTCTCCCGTTTTATCCTTGTCCAAAGCCTATAAATTAAGATTTCTATGAAATTTAATAATTCTTACAAATGTGGGTGGGGGGAAGAGGGAGGGGTAGAGAGCGGGAAAGAAAGAGACAGCTGAAGGGAGAGAGGAAGTTATGACAGTTGAAGAGAGGCAGATGTAGAAACAGGTATAAAGAGAGAGGTAGAGAGAGAAACAGGTATAAACAGACGGAGAGAGAAGCAAGGTATAAGCAGTCGGAGAGAGAAATAACGAGAGAAATAGAGATAGAAAGAGAAATAAAGTCAGATAGAGATAGAAATAAAGTCGGAGAGAGGTAGATAGAGAAATAGAGAAAATAGAGAGTGGGAGCCAGAAAGGGAAACGGTGAGGAGTAAATAGAGAAACAGAGATGGAGAGAGAAATAAAGTCAGAAAGAGAAATAAATTCGGCGAGAGGCAGATAGACAAAACGGAGAAAAATACAGGGTGGGAGTGAGAAAGGCAGAGAAAAAGAGAGTCGGCGAGAGGTAAACAGAGAAACAAGGATAGAGAGAGAAATAAATTCGGAGGGATAGAAAAAAGAGAAAAATAGAGGGTGGGAGTGAGAAAGGGAGAGAAAAAGAGAGTCGGCGAGAGGTAAATAGAGAAACAGAGATAGACAGAGAGAGAAATAAAGTCTGAGAGAGGTAGACAGAGAAACAGAGATAGAAAGGGGAATAAAGTCGGGAGAGGTAGAACGAGAGTCAGTGAAAGGTAAATATGGAAAAACGGAGATAGAGAGAGAAATGAAGTCAGAGAGAGAAATTAATTCGGAGAGAGGTAGATAGAAAAAAGAGAAAAATAGAGGGTGGGAGCGAGAAAGGGAGAGAAAAAGAGAGTCGGCGAGATGTAAATAGAGAAACAGAGATAGACAGAGAGAAATACAGTCTGAGAGAGATAGACAGAGAAACAGAGATAGAGAGGGAAACAAAGTCGGATAGTAGTAGAGTCAGTGAGAGGTAAATATGGAAAAATGGAGATAGAGAGAGAAATGAAGTCAGAGAGAGAACTTAATTCGGAGAGAGGTAGATAGAAAAAACAAAAATAGAGGGTGGGAGCGAGAAAGGGAGAGAAAAAGAGAGTCGGCGAGAGGTAAATAGAGAAACAGAGATAGACAGAGAGAAATACAGTCTGAGAGAGATAGACAGAGAAACAGAGATGTAGAGGGAAACAAAGTCGGATAGAAGTAGAAAGAGAGAGAGAAATAAATTCGGAGAGAGGTGATAGGAAAAACAGAAAAATAGAGGATGGGAGCGAGAAAGGGGGAGAAAAAGAGAGTCGGCGAGAAGTAAATAGAGAAACATAGATAGACAGAGAGAGAAATAAAGTCTGTGAGAGAAAGACAGAGAAACAGAGATAGAGAAGGAAATAAAGTCGGAGAGAGGTAGAAAAATAGTGAGTGAGAGGTAAATATGGAAAAACAAAGATAGAGATAGAGAGCGGGAGAGAAATGAAGTCGGAGAGAAGTAGACAGAGAAACAGATATAGACAGAGAAATGGTCACAGCAGATAGAGAAACAAAGAAAGATAGAGAGTGGAAGTGAGAAAGATAATTGGAGAGAGAGTCGGCGAGAGGTAAACAGAGAAACAAGGATAGAGAGAGAAATAAATTCGGAGGGATAGAAAAAAGAGAAAAATAGAGGGTGGGAGTGAGAAAGGGAGAGAAAAAGAGAGTCGGCGAGAGGTAAATAGAGAAACAGAGATAGACAGAGAGAGAAATAAATTCGGAGGGATAGAAAAAAGAGAAAAATAGAGGATGGGAGCGAGAAAGGGGGAGAAAAAGAGAGTCGGCGAGAAGTAAATAGAGAAACATAGATAGACAGAGAGAGAAATAAAGTCTGTGAGAGAAAGACAGAGAAACAAAGATAGAGAGGGAAATAATATGGAAAAACAGAGATAGAGATAGAGAGCGGGAGAGAAATGAAGTCGGAGAGAAGTAGACAGAGAAACAGATATAGACAGAGAAATGGTCACAGCAGATAGAGAAACAAAGAAAGATAGAGAGTGGAAGCGAGAAAGATAATTGGAGAGAGAAAGGGGGAGAATGGAAGCGAGAAAGAGAGAAAGGGAGCGAATGGTAGAGAGAAAGAGAGAGAGAGACGTACCTCAAAGAGGTAAGGCAAGAAGGAGTGGGCCCTCTTAGCCTTCTCTTTGTCGTTGACGACGTGCAACATGTCCTCGAGGTATTGTTCGACTCTCACCAGATTGTAGGGGCTGATTTCACCCCATTGTTTTTCCCAAATTTTCTGTAAGAAAAAAAAAAGAAATATATAATAAATTAAAAAATATAATAAAAACATGAAATTTGAAAATCTAAAAGCGAAAAGACGAACCCCTAATTCTCACCTTGATCAATTTTCGAAATTCCTTCGCGTTTACCTCGGACATGTGACCCAAATTGACGAATCTGTCTGCTAATAATTGGAAATCGTCGAAAGATATCACGCCATCTTTGTTTACGTCCAAAATGCCGTGAAAAGTGCGCATTTTTCTGCGCCAAATCGCCGATTGCCCCTGCGAAAATTGAAATTCTTATATTATTAAATGGAAGAAGATAATAAACAGAGGACTAACAGCGTTTTTCGAAATCTCTACGTCGCTATCGGATTCGCTCTCGTACTTCCGGTCCGTCTTCGGTTTGGTGATTTCCGCATATCTCCTGGTGGCCAAGGAACGAGATTGTTGGATGACGTTGGGGGAAAAACCGTTGGTGCATCCGCAGATGAAAACCTGTGAAAAAGAACAAAAGAACATAGAATTATCTTTCGCGCTTCGGTGTCGACTAGAAACGAAAAGGACGGAAAGAAATATGAAAAGGAAGGGGATGGATTTGGTGAAGGAAATGGGGTAGAACGAAAGAAGGGATGAAAGAGAAGGGGGGGACTTGGAAGAATAAAATAAAAAAGAATAACCAAGAATAACACCTATAAGGAGGGCAAACGAGAGTACTAAGAAGAATACTAGTACATACGTCTAAAACTAAGTTGGTAACATTGAACGGTTGGTAGCCAATTTTAATTTATCTTCAGTTGAGAACGCTGAAAAAATCGATACCGAACCTTTAGAGTAGGTATATTTGCAAAAAAAAATGTTAGTAGGGATTTTTAACTCTGTAAGCTTTGAGAAGTTGGTAGTAGAATCAAAATGATTTGAAAATGACAACATTGAAATATCAATAGCAGATTCGTAAAAATATAAATCCGGAAGTGATTTCGAGAAATGGAAATGACATCTTCAAAATTTCGTTTTCCACGCATTTCTCCCGATTAGGTATTTAGATATTCTTAAGTTGGCCATACTGAATAGGTGATGTCAAAATTTCTAATACCCCATATCTCCAGATTAGGTATTTCGACATTCTAAAGTTGGCAGCACTGAATAAGTGATGTCACAATTCTAACCTTAAAAATTATGGCTCAAGCTGTCAGATTCAAATTTCGACATTTGGCGCGCTTTTTAAGTTATACAGATAGGAATTTTCGTTTTTTCATTTAAAATCTTGACAACACTAAAAATCAGCGCCAAATTCGTAAAAATAAAAACGAACACAAGTTTTGTCAGTGGTGGTTATGATCAGCGTCGAAACGCATCGGATACGATCGAAACTGGTCAAAAAGTAAAAAACTAGCGATTTTTTTGTTGCGATTTTCTCGGTAACCGTTGGAGTAAAGTGAAGAAATCCTTCGTTGGTAAGTTCGGCTCGTCAATAGGCGTCGATTCATGTGCGAACGAACATCCTAAGTCTCACAGGAAAAACGAGGGTATGCAATTTTAGTTATTTTTAGCGATTTTCAGTGATTTTCTCGGCAACCGTTGGAGTAAAGTGAACAAATCCTACGTGGATGAGTTCGGCTCACCAATACGCGTCGATTGACATGAAAACGAACCCCTAAGTCTCATAGGAAAAAGGAGGGTATGCGATTTTAGTTATTTTTAGCGATTTTCGGCGATATTTAGCGATTTCCTCGGCAACTGTTAGAGTAATCTGAAAAAATTCTACGTGGGTGAGTTCGGCTTGTCAAGACGCGTCGAATAACGTGAGAACGAATTTTCTAAGTCTCACGGGAAAAGTGGGGTATGCGATTTTAGTAATTTTCAGCGATTTTCTCGGCAACCATGAAAGTAATATGAAAAATCCTACGCCGTTGAATTCGTCTCGTCAAGACGCATCAATTGACGTGAGAACGAACCTCCTAAGTCTCATAGGAAAAAGTAGGGTATGCGATTTTAGTTATTTTTGGCGATTTTCAGCGATTTTTAGCTATTTTCTCGGCAACCGTTGGAGTAATCTAAAAATCCTTCACGGCTGAGTTCGGATCGTCAATACGCGTCGATTGACGTGAAAATGAACTTCCTAAGTCTCATAGGAAAAAGTAGGAAATGCGATTTTAGTTATTTTTAGCGATTTTCAGTGATTTTTAGCTGTCTTCTCGATAACCGTTGGAGTAATCTGAAAAAATCCTACGTGGGTGAGTTCGGCTCGCCAAGACGCGTCGATTGATGTAGGGTTGAACCTCTTACATCCCACAGGAGCCGAGATTTTGGCTATTTTTAACGATCTTTTCGCGCTTTCTTGCGATTTTCTCCTTAACCGTTGGAGTAAAGTGAAAAATTCTACGCCGTTGAGTTCGAGTGGTCAAGACGCATCGATTGACGTAGGATTGACCATCCCAAGTGCCTTATGAGCCGAGACGAGTACGTGATTTTTGATTATTTTGAACGACTTTATCGGCGTCAAATTCGGACGTAATTTATAGAAATATTTACTAGCATCGCGGCCTCATTTCCCTCTCTCACCCCGTTCCACGGACGCAAAGAATAGATAAGAGATTACAACAAATAAGAGATAAATGAAGAGAAAACAAATGAAACGCGCGTCGTGTGCTACGTGACCGATTTCGATCGGAGAGGGCCGTGTTTTTTGTTTACCTTCACCCCTGCTCGAATATTCAAGATCATCGCTAAGGCGACTCGGTTTTAAACCTGATTTCGTTGATAAAAAATATTTTGGATAATCTCCATCAGCTTTTTAAGTCGATAAAAAAATTTAATAAAATAAAAGAAACTAAAAACGCGGCTGTTCGTGGGGATTAAATTATTTAATTAAATTAATTTAATAAATTTAAATGAATTAATTATTATTAAATTATAAAAAGAAAACGAAATAGTTTCTATTCAAAACAAACTCGAATCGCAACGGAAAAAATTAAGTTAAAAAAATTAAAAAAACAAACAAAAGACTCATACATACCCGTTTCTTCGCCGTTTGCAACCTCATCGTGGTGGCGACTTCCCTCTCGAATTTCGCCAGAAACCCGCCAATAGCGGACGGTCTAAACATGGCGAGGACGTGGTGAAGTTCTTCCAAAAAGAAAATATATCAACAAGTGGTTACCGTCGCGGTAAGCAACCAACTGATGCGAGCGTTCGTTTGTTTATTTCGTGTGTTCGAGGGGTACATGCCGGCTCGCTGGTAGGCCCACCAATTCGTCGCACGTAACAACGCAGGCCGAAGTTATTTGACCCCGCTTTTGTTTGCTTGCGATCTCTCTCGTATCCGTTCAAGAGGACGTAAGTATGTCGCGTCCATAGATTTCTAGATTCCTTTGCGCGGCACTGTACCCCCACGGTCCGATGGAACGATGCACCGAAATACGGTAATACGGTTGTCGGTCAGTGGCCCTCTTTGAATTTTACTTTTACTCACTATTTGGCGTGTTAGAAAAATTTAGTTCGAATTAGAGAGAAAAAAATTTAATTCCAACCTTTCTTTCCTCATAAAAAAAAAAATAAAAATATACGAAAATATGACATAAATCGTAATAATTAAAAAGAAAGATAAACATAGAAAGAAAAGAATAAAAATAATAAAGAACAGAGCCTGAAATAATTATAATAAAAATTAACGGAGGTTCAGTGGCGTATCCTCGATCTTATTTTGACTTATTTGGAGCGTTAGAAAAATTTGGTTCGAATTGGGAAAGAAGAAAAATTAATTTAATTCCATTCTGTCTTCCCTCGTCAAAAAATAAAAATAAAAATATACGAAAATATGACATAAATCGTAATAAATAAAAAGAAAGATAAACATAGAAAGAAAAACGAAAAATAATAAAAAACAGAGCCCAAAATAATTATAATAAAAATTAACGGAGGTTTAGTGGCGCATCCTCGATCTTATTTTGACTTATTTGGAGCGTTAGAAAAGTTTGGTTCGAATTGGGAAAGAAGAAAAAATTAATTTAATTCCATTCTGTCTTCCCTCGTCAAAAAATAAAAATAAAAATATACGAAAATATGACATAAATCGTAATAAATAAAAAGAAAGATAAACATAGAAAGAAAAAACGAAAAATAATAAAAAAACAGAGCCCAAAATAATTATAATAAAAATTAACGGAGGTTTAGTGGCGCATCCTCGATCTTATTTTGACTTATTTGGAGCGTTAGAAAACTTTGGTTCGAATTGGGAAAGAAGAAAAAATTAATTTAATTCCATTCTGTCTTCCCTCGTCAAAAAATAAAAATAAAAATATACGAAAATATGACATAAATCGTAATAAATAAAAAGAAAGATAAACATAGAAAGAAAAAACGAAAAATAATAAAAAACAGAGCCCAAAATAATTATAATAAAAATTAACGGAGGTTCAGTGGCGCATCCTCGATCTTATTTTTATTTACTTGGCGCGTTAGAAAATTCTGGCTCGAATTGGGAAAGAAGAAAAAATTAATTTAATTTCATACGGTCTTCCCTCGTCAAACAAAATAAAAAAATAAAAATATTGGAAAATATGATATAAATTCTAATTAAAAAAAAATAATATTAGAAAGAAAAACAAAAATAATAAAAAATATGGGAGTGGGTCCCTGGCGCATTTTCGATCGTACTTTTACATATTTGGCGCGTTACAAAAATTCGGTTTGAATTTCGAAACAAAAAAATTAACTTAATTCGCGCGTTAGAAAAATTTGGTTCGAATTGGAAAAAAAAAAAAAATTAATTCCATCCCGTCTTCCCTCATAAACAAATAAATATAAAAATATTCGAAAATATGACATAAATCGTGAGAATTGAAAAGAAAGATAATAATAGAAAGAAAAAAATAAAAATAATGAAAATAGAGCCAAAATAATCATAATAAAAAATAACGGAATGGGTCAGTGGCGTATTCTCGATCGTACTTTTACATATTTGACGCGTTAGAAAAATTTGGTTCGAATGGAAGGGAACTTTTCACCCAAAATTACAAAATATATATATACAGGCTGTAAATTAAGTGATGTGTTTAATTTCAGGGGGTGATTTCTCGCCATATTTTATGAGAAAAAGTTCATATAAACATGTGTCCCAACTTATTCCGGTTTCGAGAAACAGGGTGTCCAAGTTTTAATAAAAAAATCTTTTCTTTCAATTAATTACTCGAAAGTCGTTACGTCGATTTCAGTGAAACTTGGTATGTTCGTTAGCGATGATAAGGGGCTTCCTTTGATGTAATTAGATTTAAAATAAGAATTCCAGTGGCGTCGCAATAGGTTACCTGATTGTGATTTTTATTGCCAAAATCATTGTACGCCACTGTTTTTCTTTTCAAAATGTATGTAAACAAAAACTCCAATCAAACTTAGAGATATCTTTATTTCACACGTAAAAAAATACCCCGAAACTTCTCACAAAACAAAACAAAAGCGATTCACTTCAAATTCAATTGTTTCTTGTATCCGTTGACTTCGGCGATCATCCCGGCGATCTTTTGCGTCCTGCGATCACACGAAACGACAGAAAGAAGATTAGCAACGAGATTAAACCAAAATCAAAAAAAAAAATCTAAGAAGATAAAAAATGTTCACTCACGTGTCCTGCAAATTCGACTTGATCGCGTCGATTTGGACGTTCCCCAACGTCTTTTCCTTCTCGTTCTGTTGCTGCCAATTTTTCATCTGTCACACAAGCCCAAAAAAAAAGAGACGAAAAAAAAACAAATGAGAATCGTGACAAGTGAAAAGGGGAAGAAGAATCAAAATTCTAACCTGCAATTCTTGATACTTGATGGTATTCTTGATTTTAGCTATGGCCTTCTTGTACATCTCCACTTTCCCCTCTCCCTCCTTCAACTCCTTCATGAACTCCTTTTCGGCGTTGGACGGTTCGGCTCGTCGCTTCGCGACGAGAACCAGCAGTCTTTCGCATCTGAAACCGGCAGTGTTAGGACTAGTCTGGGCAAACAACGGTAACAGCGTACAATTACGAAATAAGTTACGAGTAGTCAGTACTAAATCGATGTTGTATGCGATTAGTTCTGTGTATCATATAAGCTGTCGTAACTTATTTCGTAATTACCGCTGTTTGCTCAACGCTTCGCCTATTTCGCTCCCCCAACTTTACCTTTTCGTAATTTCCTCCTGCTTATCCTTGATATCTTCGTATTTTTCCGCTAAATTTTCCGCCTTCTCCTGCAAATTTTGCTTTTCGCTCGCCAATTTCTCGATATCCTTCTTCTGGATTTCCTTGAGCTTCGTCAAGGTCTTCACGCGTTTCTCGATTTCCTCGCGAGCCTTCGTGTGGTTCTTGAAGTGTTCCTCCCGGAAGACCTGGGCCGCCCTCTGTAGGAGCTACGATGCGAAAAAACGGAAATGACATCTCCGAATCTGCCATTTTACGAAAATACACGTACTTGGTAACATTCCTCTTGGTTATGGTCGTTTCCGGAGGTGTTGAGCTTCAGGATCGGTTGCGTCGTCGATTGTTTCAGGATCCTTTGGATCACCAAATCGAAAGGCTCGCTGAGCATCTAAAAAGACGATGGAGAAAAGAAAAAACGACCTCTCCCGGCAAAATCGGTGGCAGAGGGGCAACCTACCTTTTGAGCGGGGAACTCATCGTTTCCAAATCTTCCGGTTCGAAAGCATCCAAGACGGGTACGGTGAACAGCGCCGCTAACGTCAGACTAACGAACTGTCCGTTCCCCAACAAAGCTAATATACTGGGCGAGTCGTAATAGATCGAAAATCCGATCACCGGGTTTACGTCCTCGGAGGTATCGACTTTGGTGCAAATCAGGTACTCTGCCGAGCTCGGTTGGTTGAAGAGGTCCGGATCGGGAGGATCGCCTAATATGTATATATATATACAGGGCGTTTCGATAATCGCGAACCGTCGTTCGACATCGACGACTTACCGCTTTTATCGTCGACGAAGGCGTGCAAGTTCTCCACGCAAGCGATGTCGATTGAATGAACGCCCGTCTCGTGAAAGGCGAAATAATGACCCGCCTTACCTAGATTTCGTTGTAGCAAGATGGGACAGCTGTACTCGACGTCGTTGGCCGTGGTCGATAAGCCCAGTTCCAGTTCGGCGCACTCGAAAACGTACAGAGCCATATCGGGATCTTCCACGAAATTGGGTCGGTTCTCCTCGGCCTGTAGAAACAAGCGAAAATCGAGGGAAAATCGAGATTTCGGAACGCGTCAAAGTCCTAACAAGAATTGAAAGCGGATTACGCACGATACGGGTCCCAATCTTACACCTTGCGGTACTCCAGGATTCGCACTCGAAAATTTGTTTGGATCGGAAATGTCAAGGTTACACAAGATATGGGCCTCAACTTCGTACCTTGCGGTACCCGCGTCTCGTATATGAAAGTTCGTTTATATCGCGAACGAAAATATAAGTAGAAATTGATAAAAACTGGGACAGAGGGGGACATTGGGAAGTTACGTAAGACATTGGCCTCAACCTCCTATCTTGCGGCACCCTAGCATCGAATACGAAAACCGGTTTAGATTGCGAAAGGAAATACAAGAAAAGAGTCAATGTAAATCGAGAAGAATGCACGAAATTAGGAAAATTACGTAAGATATGGGTCCCAAATTCCTACCTTGCGGTACCCCGAAGTTTGCATACCAAAACTTGTCCAAATCGTGAAAGGTAATACAAACGGAAATTGAGAGGAAAATGAAAAACAAATGAAACATGTTGAACATACATGTTACGTAAGATATGGGCCTCAATGTTGTACCTTGCGGTACTCCAGGTATGGATATGAAAATCTGTTTGCATCCAGACAAAAATGTCAGTTGTAAAATGTGTGATGTTTCGGGATTACGTAAGATATTGGCCTCAACTTCGTACCTTGCGGTACTTCAGATGCGGATATGAAAATCTGTTTGCATCCGGAATCATTATCCAGACAAAAATGGATAAAAACAGAGGATAAGGGGGAATCCTCAGTTGTAAAATGTGTGATGTTGCGGGATTACGTATGATATTGGCCTCAACTTCGTACCTTGCGGTACTCCAGGATCGGATATGAAAATCGTTCAACAACCAGGTTGTAGTTACGCGGAAAACTTCCTGATTTGCTAAATTATAAATTTCAAACGCGGACATCTTCAGGGTTTCCTCGACGGACTCACCGTAAATTCGAAACCTTCCGGAACCGGTAACAGGACGGCGTGATGGATGGTCCCTTGACAATTGGCTATGCACGCGATAGGTGGCGTGCTGTGCAAGCAAAGGATCGAGCAGAAGTCCTTTCGGTAAGTTTCGTCCACGTCGGGTAGCATCGGTAACGGTCCTTTGATGACGGCTGGCGCCCTACGACACGATATTCAACTGTTTTCACTAGTCTGGGTAAACGGCGGTAATTACGAAATAAGTTACGACAACGCCTACATTTTACTTTAAATGTATCATAAAAATAACGGAGCGAAAACGTAAAAAATGACAGCAGCAATAATTGTGAATAACGATTGTACGCCTATGTTAAATGCTAGTATGATCCCAGTGATATACAAATACCATAAACCTATGAACACAAAAAACCCCACATTTAAACAAATTACTGGTCACGTGAAGTTTGCATCGTAACCAGTAGTCTGGGTAAACAGCGTACAATTACGAAATAAGTTACGACAGTCTACATATACACAGAACTACTCGCATACAGCATCGATTTAGTATAATGACCAGAGTGGGGAGTCGGCGATGCTCTCGTAACTTATTTCGTAATTGTACGCCGTTACCGCTGTCTTCCCAGGCTAGTTTCCATCGTTTCGTGAAATCGTTAAAAGAAATCGGATTACTTCGTGCTCAATCGGATGTTG
Source organism: Chrysina gloriosa (assembly GCA_038088585.1). NCBI lineage: Eukaryota > Metazoa > Arthropoda > Insecta > Coleoptera > Scarabaeidae > Chrysina > Chrysina gloriosa. The sequence continues at coordinate 35,564,257 of CM076095.1, read as the reverse complement.
ACCAAATACACGTCACCACTACCGAACAGGAGCAAAATCAGCCAATCGATGTCCTCCCATTTCTCCTTGCCTTTGTCCTTGACCTTCTTCTGACCTTCGAAAGTCACCTTCTTCGAAGACGGATGGATTTTGGTACTGCTGAGCGCTTCGTTGGCTGCAAATTAAAACGATCGAAAAATTCGAACGAATCGTCGCGAAGGTACCTACATAAGACGCGATAAGTCAACGACAAATCCTTCATCTTCTCGGCCGTCTCGTCTTCGACCTTCTCCTTCGAAGGTCGTTCTCGAGCCTCCCTCAATTGGGGCGGGGCGAAGTCGAAATCGATGGCCACTTCGCCGAGGGCTTCGAGGAACGTGGCCTTGGTCTTGGGGAAGCGAGCCATCGGTTGGATTCCCACCGGATGCGTCGCTACGGAAACGCATCCTCCATCTCTGATCTGGTAAAGCCTATTTCGGATATGAATCCTTTTTCTTTTTCTTTGAAAACGACTAAAAATGGGGCGTACCTTAACAAATTATCGGAGGTTAGAACCAGGATGTGACCGCCGTCCGGATCGCCGGGATGGAATTTGGCCTGTCTGACCTCCACGTTGCTGCTGAAGGCCAGGATCCTTTCGTGTAAGCTGTAACTTCTGGAAAGAGAAAGATGAAAGGAAATACTTTTTTGTTACCCCTACGAAAAACAATAAACGAAAAATTTTGAAAATTGCATGAAGTATTCAAATTATTAACAACTTAGGACCACCGTCTTACCGTGCGGCACTCCCGATTTCGGACGCAAAATGGCGCAAAACGATTTAGGCCCAAATTAATTCGTTTTACCTTGCGGCACTCTAGGTTTTAGTGTAAATTATTTTCAATTGACGCAGGAAAAGGAAGAGCCCCAAAATATGAAAAAAACTATGAAAATCGGGTAAGATTTGTAAATCATAAACAATATAGGACCATAATTAGTCCGTTCTACCCTGCGGTACTCTATGTTTTAGACGCAAAACTCTTTCAATTGCCACACGAAAAGGAAGAGCGGCAAAATATGGAAAAAATTTTGAAAATTGGATAAGATTCATAAATCATAAACAATATAGGACCATAATTAGCTCGTTCTACCCTGCGGCACTTTAGACGAAAAACTGTTACGCTTTTCGCAGGAGAAGAATGAGCACAAAACAACTGAAAAAACGTTGAAAACGGCTGAAGTTATTAAATTACAAACAATCGTGGATCTCGTTAGCTCGCCTTACCATGCGGTACTTCAGGTATCAGTCACAAAATTCGATTTTTTCTATCATTTCCGCAGCAAGGTATCGATGAAACTTGATGATAGACTAAGGTATTCTTAAATCATAAACAATATAGGACCACATTAGCTCGCTTTACCCGGCAGCATTCTAGGTCTTACACACAAAACTGTCCATACGTGCAGGAGAAGGACGAGCAACAAGATATGGAAAAAATTTTAAAAATTGGGTAAGATTTGTAAATCATAAACAATATAGGACCATCATTAGCCCGTTCTACCGTGCGGCACTCTAAGTTTTAGACGCAAAACTCTTTCAATTTCCGCAGGAAAAAGAAGAGCAGCAAACTACCGAAAAAATTTGAAAATCGGGTAAGATTTGTAAATCATGAACAATATAGGACCATCATTAGCTCGTTCTACCTTGCGGCACTCCGGGTTTTAGACGCAAAACACATTCAATTTTCGCAGGAAACGGAAGAGGAACAAAATATCGAAAAAATTTGAAAATTGGGTAAGATTTGTAAATCATAAACTATATAGGGCCATAATTAGCCCGTTCTACCCTGCGGAACTTCAGATTTTAGACGAAAAATTCTTTCGATTTTCGTGGGAGAAAAATGAGCCGCAGCAAAAAATCGAAAAAAAAAACGTTGAAAATCGGCTCAAGTTCTTAAATTACAAACAACCGTGGACCTGGTTAGTTTATTTTTCCTTGCGGTACTCCAGATCTAGGTCACAAAATTCGCATTTTGGTATCGTTTCCGCAGCAAGATATCTATGAAAGTTGATGGTTGGCTTAGATTTTTAAATCATAAACAATATCGGCCCACGTTAGTTATTTTTACCCTGCGGCACTCCAAATTTTAGATCTTCGCAGGAAAAAAAGGGGGTAGCAAAATATAGAAAAAAATGAAAAAACCGGCTAATATTCTTCAATTACAAACAACATGGGACCCCGTTACGTCGTTTTACCTTGCGGTACTCCAAATATCAGTCACACAATTCGCGTTTTGCAGTAAAACATCGGTGAAACTTGATGATTGGGTAAGATTTTAAAATCACAAAACAATACAGGACCATCATTAGCCCGTTCTACCCTGCGGAACTCCAGCTTTTACGCGAAAAACTCTTTCGATTTTCGCGGGAGAAAATTGAGTAGTCAAAAAAAACGAAAAACATTAAAAATCGGCTCAAGTTCTTAAATTACAAACAACATAGGACCCCGTTAGCTAGTTTTATCCTGCGGTACTCCAGGTATCAGTCATCAAATTCGCTTTTTTTCTGTATCGTTTCCGCAGTAAAATATCGAAAAAACCAGAAGATTGGCTAAGATTTTTCAATCCTAGATAACATAGGACCACATAGGCTCGTTTCACCTTGCGGTACTCCAGACTTTGGACGCAAAATCCTTCGATTTTGGCAGCGAGAAAAAGAAACGAAACGATTCTTTTTTAAGTATCGAGGGGGAGAAATTAGGGAAGGCGGGGCACGGAGGGTGAGAGAGAGGGTAGGGAGTGAAAATTCGCCCGGCTTTCGACTTAGGGACCATCATCGACATCTTCTTGATCGTTCAAAGATCAAGCGATCGACTTCCGGTTTCACGATTAAAGCGATAAATTTATACCAACCTTAAAAAAGGAATTCGAAGGGTTCCCACCACCAGAACAAAAAAAAACAGAAAAATCATCCCTATCGCGGAAACGTGGAACGTCCACTCGATGGTCCGGAAAGAAATCGAAGATTAGCAACCGATTCCCCCCGGTGCCTTCCAAAAAACGCATAAAGAACTCATCCTCCCTTCAACCCCCATCGGAAAATTTTGCGGGTTTATTCCGGACGGGGGTTGGAATCGCGTAGACGGCCGAAGATTTATGAACTTCGACGCGACCGAAACGAAAGGGGTGCAAAAATCCGTAACGTCGGCCGGACCTCTACCGTCGTATAAGGGTACGATTTGGGAGGGATGAAGCAGCGATTACGTCCTGTTTAAGGGAAAAAAAAAGAACGAATTTCGAAGCCGATTTTTTCGACATTTTTCCAGGTAATTCGAACGAGAAGGCGCTGAGGGAGGGTGGACGAGCCTCACGTTCGAGAAGATAAGTTGGAGGACAGGGGGTGGTTTCGCGGTAATCGCCCTCTTTTGTTTTTTTCTTTTATCGTCGATTTCTTTAACTATTTAAGAACGTCCTGGAAATAAGTCACGTTTTGGAGATATAGAGGGCAGCACATACGTACGTACGTACCTACATAAGTGGATGTAAGCGATCGTGTTTTGTTTGCCCCTTTTTCCCTTTCGGGAACGGGATGGGGTTCGAACACGCGATCCCGTGTTTTAGGGGCGTGCGGACTTTTTCTTTTGTTCTTATTTTGAGACCCGAATGAAAGATTAAAGCGAAATTCGATTAGCTTCGGAGAATTCTGAGGAAAAGGGGTAACAGGGGTTTGAGGACCGCTGATCGAAGAGGCAAAAACAATAACGAATATACACGTTTTAGCATGGTCGGTTTGCTCCTGAAGATGGTGGGGTGCACACACTTCGATGTTTACCGTTTCGGCGTTCTCCGTGCCTCCGTGCTTTACTACGTTTCGACCTTCCCTTTCTTAAACATTTTTAGCGTGAAGTCGGATACTTCAAATTCATAGATTTTGAAGCTTTTTCACATTCGAACTTCGGGGCCTTGCTTCGTCGTTCTCCTTGTGACGTCATCGCTTGACTAGGTTTCGACCAGGTAGTTATTGATCCTCTTCACGACGAATTCGATTTGAGTCGTAATAAAAATAACCCCTTCATTTCTTCGATCGATTTCCCCGTCGCCTTCCCCATACGTCCTCCCGATCCTCCTTTCAGCACGTCCCCAGTTCATGAACGCGAGGATCCTTAATCTCGACTCTTCGGCTAAAATAAACACACGCATCTCGGCGGTTACGGGCAACCGCCTCACAAATCGGGATGATCGATGCCCGCCCCCCACGACCGGGAGACGGCCGCAAGGGACGCCTCGATCGGGGGATTGGGGGCGGTTTGTTCGTGGAAGAAGCCGCCGCTCTCTGACGCTTCCGGTGCGAAGGCATAGATTAATTAATGAATAAATAATACCGAGTGCGGGTCGGTTTGATTATAAGATATTCGAGGAGGCTGCGAAATAGGGGCATATTTTAACGGCACCCCCTTTATTATGTATCAGCCGACGGGCACACTTCTGATAGGATATTTTATTGCGAGCCGGGCTCGAGAGACGAAACTACCGGTAAGGAGAAGGAAATTGGGTGGCGTAGAACGGACGAGCGGGCGAATGGTGGAGAGGGGGGGATGTACGGAGGAGTGTGAGGGTGATTTACGTCGAGGTTGAAGGAAATCCGGGAGCAACAAGGTGTTGCGGTAATATCGGCGAGGTAAATTAGAAGTCGGAGGAGGGGAGTTATTGAGGTGTCGGATCGGCTAGGAAATTATTTTTGCTTTTTTTCGGCTGTTCCGCGTATGTTTCGAATCGTAACTAAGCTCATCTTCAAGCGCAAATTGACTACTTAATCGAAAATCTCGAGATTAGCTCTGTAGAAAACAAAGATATAAGCAAGACGAGTTCTTAGAAAACCGAGATAAAAGCTTTACTGGTATTTAGAAAACAGATAAACATAGATAGAACACTTGAGATAGATCCCCCAGATAAAAGCTTTTCGGAAAAATAAGATATAAGCAATACGATTTCTCAAAAAAATTGAAATAGAAGCGATATCGTCTTCCATCAAACTGAGATTAAAGCAGTATTACTGCCTGGAAAACCTGAGATTAGAGGTCTCTACAAAATAAAGATATAAGCAATGCGAATCACTAAAAAACCGAGATAGAAATAGAGATAGAAGCCCTACTGATATTTAGAAAATCTGAGATAAAAGCTCTGTAGAAAATAAAGATATAAACAAGACGAATCCTTAGAAAACCGAGATAAAAGTCTTACTGGTATTTAGAAAATCGAGACAAAACTAATATTTCTGCTTAGAACACTTGAGACAAATCCCTGGATAAAAGCCTTCTGGGAAAATAAGATATAAGCAATACGACTCCCCTCCAAAAAACTGAGGTAGAAGCGATATCGTCCCCCATCAAATTGAGATTAAAGCACCATTGGCGTCTAACAAATATGAGATAAAAGCTCTCTAAAAAACGAAGATACAAGCAATGCGAATCCATAGAAAACCGAGATAAAAACAGAAGTATAAGCTTTACTGCTATTCAGAAAATCTGAGATAAGAGCTCTGTAAAAAACAAAGATATATGCAAGATGAATCTTTAGAAAACCGAGATAAAATGCTTACTGGTATTTAGAAAATTGAGACAAAAGTAATGTTTATGCTTAGAACACTTGAGATAAACTCCGAGATAAAAGCTCTCTGGAGAAATAAGATATAAGCAATACGACTTCCCAAAACTGAAATAGAAGTGATATCGTCCTCCATCAAACTGAGATTAAAGCAGTATTTGTGTGTACAAAGCCTGAGATAAAAGCTCTCTAAAAACAAAGATATAAGCAATACGAATCCCTAGAAAACCGAGATAAAAACAGAGAGATATGAGCCTTAGTGGTATTCAGAAAATCTGAGATAAAAGCTCTGTAGAAAAAAGATGTAAGCAGGACGAATCCTTAGAAAACCAAGATAATAATAATAATAATAATAATTATTATTATTATTGCTATTTAGACAACCGTGATTTAAGCGATCTTTCTGCCTAGAACACTTGAGATAAATGCCGAGATAGAAGCTCTCTGGAAAAATAAAACATAAGCAATACAACTCTCCATAAAACTGAGATAGAAGCGATATCGTCGTCCAGAAAATTGCTATCAAAGCAGCATTTGTGTCCAGAAAACTTGAGCCAAAAGCTCTCCGGAAAACAAAGATAAGCAATATGATTGCGTAGAAAACCGAGATAAAAGCGGTTTCATCCCCTATAAAACTGAGATAATGGCGATTAAAGAAGAGTTGAGATATTCAATAAGTTAAAATTACGTTTATTCATAAGGAAATATCAATTAAAGAACTGAGATAGTAGTCTCTCAGAAAACTAAAGATATTGTGTTTTGGAGTAACTTAGGGTATTGATATTTACGGAAGCAATTTCGTGATGATCTTGATTAAGATTCCAAAATAATGAAAAACTACGAAAGGAAGATTGAGATACTTAAAACTATACTAATATACTATATACTAAACTACGCTATAAGAAACTGAGATACCCGCTAAACTATATAATGGGAATTCTTGATATCTGCCAGGTATTAGAAAATTAATAGAGTAGGGTATATTGATCATTAAGGAAACATTCAACATCAATTTGAGATATGCAGTCTGAGTATTGGATAATTAAGATACTCGACTGGTTTCCATAAGAAACTGAGATAACCGACAACGACGGTTAAAAAATTGATATGATATAAATTACTACAATACGCCGAGGAAATAAGTTTCATTAATGTCAAATTGAGATAAAGAAGAATCAACATATCCGGCTTGTCGCTATCAGAAAACTAAGACAACGCGGTAACGACGATATTGGCAGTCAGGTCGCGAATCTGAGATATTTTCAATTAGGAAAGCGATAGCATTGACCATAAGATCGACATAAAGGCAAAGCATTAAAACATACTCATTTAAAGAAACTAAGATACTGCCAGTCACCACATCCAGTGCGAGATGTTTATTGCTAAATAACAACGTAGTTCATGTTAAAGAATTGAGATACTGGTATATTTCAATTTGAGATATGCGATCTGACTATTGGATAATTAAGATACTCGCTGGATCTCTATAAGAAACTGAGATAACCGACAATGACGGTATTGTCACTTAACTCGTCAATTCAAGATATTATTCGTTGTAAAAACGATGGTATCGTCTGTCACATCACGATAAGGATATATTCGTTATAAGAAACTGAGATAATGTCAGTCAACCATGACCAGACCGAGATACTTAACACCAAGGAACGGTATATCCACATAAGCTAAGGAATTGAGAGAGTGCTACATTATAAGCTGACATATCTACACGGAAAATTGTATATTAATTAAGATAACCAATCCGGTGGTCGCTATAAGAAACTGGGATAACCAGCCAGTAACAACCAGACTGAGATATTTATCGCTAAATAGCAACGTATTTCATGTTAAAGAATGGAGACACTGCTATTTTACAAACTGATGTATCTGTACGAAAACTGGAGAACTAAGATACTCGATTGATGTCCATAAGAAACGGAGATAACCGACAACGACGGTATTGGCACTTAGGTTAGTTGTTCAAGTTCTAAAATACCTTAGTAGTCTACCGATTCTCGAGGAAATGGCAACTTGAAGGGGAGACGAGGGCGTTTCCGGTTAAAGTTGACCGGCCTCAAGTTATTTCCGCCTCGTTTTTTCCCGCGATCCGCTCCGGTAAACGAGATTCGCGGCGGTTTAGCGGACGTTACGTGAGAGTCGAAACTCTCTAAATTAAGAATTACTATCTTTTAATTCCGGCTCGCTTTTTCGCCGCTTTCGACTCGTAGCGCGACGGGGAATCCCCGCATTATGTATTATTACCAGCCCGTCCTTATCCAAATCCCAGTCGCAACACGTTCGCATAAATATCGTCAGCACAGCCACCATCACCACCACCACAGCCGCCTAAGCGCTCGTTTTCTCAACCTGCACGGCCTATTCTCTCCCGGTCTTTCCGGAAGAACCTTCCACCATCGTCACCCTCTTCCCACCGCGCGGGAGGGTAGATCTAGCGCCGCCGCTACCTCCGCCGCGTCGCGTCGCGTAGCTCGGAGCTTTCCTACGGCCGCTGCCAAAGTGGAGATCCCGCGCTTAATCCGACAATAATTTTATAGCGTTTTTATGCTAATACGGGGCGGAAATCTTACGGCCGCGCGCCGCAGAAATATAATTCCACATTATAACCTATGTGTACTTAATTGCGGATGTATTCCGATGAATATTCATCGCGGCCTGCCCACCGCCACCATCAGGGGATGAGAATAGTCCCGATTCCGGTTCGTGATGGGAGTCTCGTCGGATGGCGGCGAAGTCGTTTGCGGTCCGGGGGACGTCGTCGCGAGCATAAAACCGACGTTAGGGTGACCGCGAAAAAGGGGAAGGGGTAATGTACTTTCTTCGAACAGAAACGATGCAACTACTCCTAATAATTGCATCTTCATCTAAACGATCATTAACGCGTATGAATTTGAGAAAAATTGATACGATGCGTGGGTTTTGTATATGAAACAATCACAACTAATTCGTGCAGGTAGATCCTACTGGCTTACAGATCATAGACCATCGGGTTAGTTGCACTTCCGGTTGTTTAAAAACTATAGGCTGATACTAAAAAGAAACCGGAATAATATCCCAAAATAAACTCAGATAAAAGTGGTTTGGCCATCTATGAAACTGAGATAAAAGCCTTACTAGTATTCAGAAAACTGAGATAAAAGCAGCATTTCTGTCTAGAAAATCTGAGATAAAAGCTCTATAGAAAACTAGAAAGATATAACTCATATGAATCCTCAGAAAACTGAGATGAAAGCGGCTTCGTCCTTTTTAAAACAGTTAAAAGCCCTACTGGCACTTAGAAAATCAAAGAAAAGCTCTCTAGAAAACAAAGGTATAAGCAATACGAATCCATAGAAAACCGAGATATAAGCAGTTTCGTCCTGTATAAAAAATAGATAGAAGCTTTACTGGTATTTAGAAAATCTGAGATAAAAGCTCTCTAGACAACGAAGATATAAGCAATACAAATCCTTAGAAAACCGAGGAAAAAAGCCTTACCGGTATTTAGAAAACTAGGATAAAAGCAGTCCTTCTGCCTAGAGCACTCGAGATATATGTACCTCGAGATATAAGCTCCTTGAAAAAATAAGATATAAGCAATGCAATTCTCCAAAAAAACTGAGATAAAAGCGATATCGTCCTCCATAAAATTGCGATTAAAGCAGCATTTGTGTCTAGAAAATCTGAGCTAAAAGCTCTCTAGAAAACAAAGATATAAGCAAAACGAATCCCTAGAACTGGCGATTTAAGAACAGTTGAGATATTCATCCAGTTAAAATTAGGTTTATTGATAAGGAAATGTGTATTAAAGAAGGTTCCCAATTAGAAACTGAGATACTAGTCTCTAAGAAAATTAAAGATGTCTTTTGGAGTAACGTAGGGTACGGGCACTTATGAAAGCAATATCGTGATGATATTGATTAAGACATCAAAATCGCTATAAGAAACTGAGATAACCGTTAACAACTATATTGGCAGTTAGGTGGTAAATATGAGATATTGTTCATTAGGAAAGCGAAAGCATAGTGTGTCAGATCGACATAAGGACAAAGCATTAAGACATATTCGTTGAAAGAAACTGAGATAATACCCGTCATCACAACAAGACCGAAATATTTATCATTAAAGAATAACGTTTTTTTTATTGAAGAATTGAGATAGTGCGATATTACAAATTGAGATATCTACGCGGAAAATTGAAGAACTGAGGTACTCGATTGGCCGTTATAAGAAACTGAGATAATCGTGAACGTTCTTGTTAGTAGTTTGGTCGTAAATTCGCGATATTGCTCATTAGAGAAGCGAAAACTTCGTCTGTCAGATCGACGTAAGGACAAGGAACGAGGACATATTCGTTAAAAGAAACTGAGATAATGCCAATCATCACAACCAGACCCAGATGTTTATCATTGGGGAATAACGTATTTTATTTTAAAGAATTGAGATAGTGCTATATTATAAATCGAGATATCTAGGCGGAAAATTGAAGAATTGAGGTACGCGATTGGCCGTTATAAGAAACTGAGATAATCGTGAACGTTCTTGCTGGCAGTTTGGTCGCAAATTCGCGATATTGTTCATTAGAGAAGCGAAAACATCGTCTGTCAGATCGATGTAAGGACAAGGAACGAGGACATATTCGTTAAAAAAACTGAGATAATGCCAGTCATCACTACCAGACCCAGATATTTATCATTTTAAAGAATATATATATTACAAATGGACATATCTACAAGGAAAATTGTATAATTAAGATAATCAATCGGATGGTCGTTATAAGAAACTGAGATAGCCGTTAGGACGATATTGGCACGTGTAGGTCGCAAATTTGAGATAGTATCGACCAGGAAAACGAAGCATCGCCTTAGTTAGATCGGCATGAGGACAGAAGATCTACACATGCATGTTCAAAGAAACTGAGATAAGTCATCACAGCAAGATCGAGATATTTGTTTCAGGCATAGATTTTCGTGTTAAGGAATTAATATAGCGCTCAATTATAAATTGAGGTATCTCTACAGAAAATTGAGAAATTGAGATATTTGATTGGTAGTTATAAGAAACTGAGATAACCGGAAATAGTAACGATATCGGTATTCGGGTCGTAAATTTGAGATATTTTCCAATTGCTAGGAAATGAAATTCGTGCTTTAACAAAATAGAATGTATTGGTGACCCTAAGAAACTGAGATATTTTTCGTTGCTACTGGCAACGAAAGAAATGGTTTCGGACGTTGTGCAGTTTCTTTACGCTACAAAAATTGGGGCGAGGGGAAAGTTGTGGGTTCCTTGGGGATTGCTTTCACCTTTTGGTGTTCGACAATCGAGATCTATTATTATTATTTGTTCCCTAACCTCGAAAGGGGAGCTAATTCCCGTCTTTGGTTTCAACCTTCAGGGGGCGCAGATCGCCCTCACCCTCTGCAATCAGATTCAAAACTGATCGAAAAACAAAATAAAAAACGGCAACTCGATCGGTCCCTATTTACCTTCGCGTCCCGGCAATATATTCTTTTATCAGCGGTGTCCAGCCGCGCGTCGGAGGTGCTCCGCACTTTTCGGCCGCCGCCGTTCCCTTTTTCGCGCGGGAAGTGGGCGCGATTTCGATGAATTTATCGTGTTTGGTCGTTTTTTTAATTTCGCCGTGTTTGCTTTCGCGTCATTAGCGGATCCGTTTTTAATACGGCGTCGCTCCGCGGTCACGATCCGCCCGAATTTATCGGTTCGTCGCTTCGAGATCGCGCACGTATCTACACCGACGACCTGCCAGACGCGTGACGTTTCGGCTATGCGGGGGAGGGTCATCGTCGATCCCCAGGGGAGGAAAACGCAGCGTAGATTCGGACTCTCGTGTTTGGATAAGGCGAAACGCACGGAGGGCGGGTGGGGGTGAAACTGCATCGAAAGCAGGTCGTTGCAATTGTTTTTCCGCTTCGATGCAGATACGACATTAATTTTTCAAAAACGAAAAAACGAAAGAGGAGAAACAAGCGCGCAACGCGATTTCCGTCCTTTCCCTCCGCTCGTCCGTCCGCGCGTCGCTTAATTCCTACGCTTTTCGCGCTTTTCTTTTAACTGCGACGCGAAGATTCCGTTTATGACGGCCTCGAAATCCGAATAATTGCAGTTCGAGTTCTCCGGAACGGCTAATCCTGGCGGGGACTTGCCGGGGAATTGCCGCGCAGCGCCAACTTCGCCAATTCACCGGAGTCGTTTACGGCGAAAATTATTCGATAAACATGTTTCGTTTTAGTCCGTGCCCGATCCTCTCGGAAGATGTAAGGCGCGTACATGCAAAACCGGCGGCTCGAGGCGCGGAAGGAAAGGGGGAAAATGAGGGAAGAGCAGGGGGATCGCCTTTTTGTGCCCGTTTTAGACTACGGCGCGGGAGACTTAGCGAGGGTGTTGCGAAAGTTGGAACTAGGTGAGAAGTGATGGGCGGGACGTCGTCGCCGAGTTAATCTCCAGCTCGGTTTCCGGTTCGGAAAGTCGGATTTCGCGGAAGGGATCCGGGGAATTACATAAATCGGGGGACTTTTCGGGTTATCGTCGAGTTGTCCGGCTATGCTTCCGCATCATTGACTAAACTAAAGAAATTAAGGGGGAAACTTATCAGGAAACATCGTAGTGTAAACAGTAAACAGATAACAATTGTGTCATCACTTACCTACGGAAACAAAAGAAATTGGGGGAATTTTCGGGTTATCATCCGGTACGAATCTGTATCATTAACCAAGCGAAAGAAATGGAGGGGGAGAGATTGGTGAAAAAAACTGCGTCAGCGGGGAGTAAGTTATCGGGGGACTGTGGACACAGTGGAAAAACAACAGTAACATAATTATGCCCCATTCCAATGTAAACACGATATCCTCGCTTGTACGAATTCGAACCAACTAAAATAAACAAACTGAGGGGAAAGGTATGGGGAGTTTGGGGAAAAGGGGAAAGGTATGGGGAGTTTGGGGAAAAGAGGAAACACTTCGTCATCGTCTTATTTCCACTCTCTCACCCGAGCGATACGCCTCAGGTGTAAGATCGGGCGTAAAAAACAAAAGCCATATCCAGAACTTTCCCCCAAATCCAAACGGGGCTTCTCCATTTGCCCATTTTCCCCAGAAAGCAAACGAGAGAGAGGAAACTAAGATTTCCGATTGAGTAACGACGAATCTCAATCAACTTTCATTGCTCCAACTTGAGCCATATCCTCCACAACCAAGCGGTTTCTCCATTCCCCTCCTTCCAATCTAAAATTATGGATGTTAGCGATGAATCTCAATCGGTCCTAGTCGCTCCAGTTACGCCCCCTCTCCAAGCGCGATATCGCTGTTTCCCCCATAAAATTCCGGTTAAATATGAACGAAAGACAGGTCGCTCCAGTGACGCCATCATCGGCGAATCTAATGACGCATCACTCCCTTCTTCTCGCATTTAAAGGGATGAAACTAGGTTTCCGCAGGGGAGCCGATCATATCAACGTCAACAACGAATTTCAATCTCGGCTCTAATCGTTCTCGGTACGGTATTGCTCTCCTCCTCCCCTCAGAATCCAACTACGGTTTTATCATGTCCCCCTCTCCCTCCTCCTAACCGTTTCCACTCAAATATAAACCAATGAAAAGGAAGCACGTTTCGGAACAAGCACAGAACACATCGATTTAAAAAGTTAAAGTAATGTTATTACGTTTCCCTCCTCTGCTCCCCCTGCATTACGGTTTTCTGACCTCCACCCCTTCCCCAAATAAAAAGGGGAACTAGATTTATCGATAGAGCAGCCTGGTCTACATTCAACGGTGAAGTTTAATTAATTTACTTACGTCAATATGTCCCCCAAATCTACGCACGACTTCCCCAATTCCCAACAAACGCAAAACAAAGATAAGTTTTAGTAGAGACAGAGGGCGTTGTTACCATCTGTCTACTGCTGTCTTCGGCTTTAGTTCGAGGATAGGGGGAAACTGGGGAAAAATTGCATGAGCTTGGGGGAGGGGGTATAAAGTGTTGATGTAACTGAAGACTTTCCCCAGTTATCCCTAAATGAAAATTAAATGGCAGAAACTTGATTTTGACCATATCGAAGATTGAGATCTGGTCAACTTCAATCGGTCCAGTTACATCATTATTTCCCCGCCAAAATCTAACCGTTGGTTCTCTCAGTTCCCCCGCAATAAACACAAATTAAAGGGCGGAAACGAGGCTATCGGGTTTCATCGAAGTTTTAGTAATTTAGTCATCGTTCCAAATACGCGAATACCCCCCTCAAAATCCCCTCGTTTCCATTCTTCCGCTAGATGTCGTCCGGCGCCGTTCGCGAGCCGATAAATTTTCGCCGAAATAAAGAAATTCACCGCCAACGCCGCCGCCGCCGTCCGACGCTAACGGAAGGACGAGATAATTTTGTGAAGTCGACAAACGATTAATCCTGGAAGGGGATGGTCGGTTCGCCCCCTCTCCCCTCCTTTTTCTCGCGCCCGCGTTCACCGAGTCGGCGATAATTTCGGCCCCGCGAAAACGGACCGCCGCCAAATCTAGCGTGTCGGACGGAGGGTATAACTCAAAAATTCGGAAACGTGTCGTTTAACGCGGGAAGGGGGAGGGATACGAAATGAGATTTGCGGTTTGGGGGACGAGAAAATAAATTTCTTCGGCGAAGTAAGTAAGTTTTATTATAACGATGCTGACGATGTCCAGAAGGGTGAAATTCGGCGCTGCTTTCTTGAAGATGCAAGGGTAGTTCCGATTCGTTCCCTTGAAATTTGTAGAATCGAGACGAAGAGTTCGGTCAAGTTTAGTTGGAATTTCCCCCGAAACCAACCCTTTACTTACTACAAGGGGGAATTCATCTCCGTCACGGCAAATTCTTTAACGATGACCTTACTACGGCCCTGCGCTTCGCACGAGGACAATCCTTACCTCAAATTTCGTAATCGTTCAGCGGCTTCGCCCGCGTCTTTATTCCCGCACCACCTACCGAACCTGGACTCGCAAAACTTTGCTAATATAACACGAGATTAAGACGGGCAAACTTCTGATACTGGAACCGTCGGCGGGGGTCGTTGGGGCCAGTTTATGAACGGCGAACGGATGTCGTTACGACGAAACCGCCCTAACAACAATGTCACCACCGCAAGGTGCCTCCTTTGTCGTGGTAACAACGTAACGTGCGAGCATCGCGATTTGCAATTCTAATTCCATCAAACTCTTATTAGCCGGGCGGAGAAGATCGTGTGCTTACGACGAAATTAAAAACATGTTCTCGGGGAGCGAGGCGGACAGAGAGGAAGGAGGAGGAGTGGACGTGGGGGGTAGAAGACGACCGCGCGGAAATCCCGAAACGCCTCGTAAAAAGGACTCGTAAAGAGCGAAGCGAAGTGTGGCCGAGGATTCGGCATTAGAAGGGTTAAAAGGTGCGATCCTAGGGGACGTAACCCTACCTCCTCCTCCTCCCTCCATCCCTTCCATATGTATCGACGCATCCGCGAGGGGACGCAAAAGAAAGTTTTAAATTGGCTTTCGCTTTAACCGGTGGCGCGAGAAGGAATTAGTCGCGGCGACCGCGAAAGATTTATTTGCCCTGGGAGGTAATTAAAAGGGGACACCCTTTCCCTTTTTTCTTGCGGGGGATGGACGACGAAAAAGGGCAATGAATTATCGTTAAATTTGTTTTGGGGTATTTGACGTAGGGCGCTGCAAGTGCGAAAACGGATGAAAATAAGACGAAGGTGGTGTTTGTTTACGTTTAAGCTGATCGAGTCCGGATCTGGGAGCCGGTTCGATATTCCACTTTTTCTACTTAACCCGCGGAGTGTACCGTCGGAGATGGTTACAAATAAGAAAGCCACAGACGTCTTTTACATCTAAAAAACGATTTGTGCGATTTCCAGGGCGTACGTATTGACGGAGTCCGGATCTGGACACTGGTCCAGGTGTTCACTTTTTCCACTTCGCTTACGGAGTGTACCGTCGAAAATGGCCGGATATACGATACGGATTACGAAATGTATAGTTTAAAATGGTTGAGCTGGACACTGGTCCAGGTACCCACTTTTCCTACTTTGCTTACGGAGTGTACCGTTGAAAATGGTTGGAAATTCGAGAAATGTCAAATTGTGTCACGTTTAAGAAGTAGTTACCAGTATCTCTCGAGCACAAATGGTAACTTAATGAGTTCGGATCTGGACAATGGTCCAGGTACCCACATTTACTACTTTGGTTATGGAGTGTGCCGTCGAAAACGGTCGCAAATACCAGAACTATCAAATTATGTCACCTTTAAGACGCATGTGGCAGGTTCCCCTACGGCGTAGAGAGTGATTGGGTCTGGGGCTGCATATTGGTCCAGGTACCCGCTTTTCTTCCCTTGCTTATGGAGTCTACCGTCGAAAATGGTCGGAAATACGAGAAATTATGTCACGCTTAAGAAGCAGTTGCCAGGCTCTTTCAAACGCAAAGGCTAACTAACTGGGTCTGGATCTTGACAATGGTCCAGGTACCCACATTTGCTACTTTGCTTATGGAGTGTACCATCGAAAATGGTCGGAAATACCAGACATATCAAATTATGTCACGTTTAAGATGCATGTGGCAAGTTCCCTTATGTCGTAGAGAGTAACTAAGTCTGGGGCTGGATATTGGTCCAGGTACCCGCTTTTCTTCCCTTGCTTATGGAGTTTACCGTCGAAAGTGGTCGGAAATATCAAATTATGTCACGTTTAAGACGCATGTGGCAGGTTTCTTTATGGCCTAGAAAGTAACCGGGTCCGGGGCTGGATATTGGTCCAGGTACCCACTTTCCCTACTTCGCTTGCGCAGTGTATGGTTGAAAGTGGCCGAAAATACGGGACATGACAAATTGTGTCACGTTTAAGAAGCAGTTACCAGAATCTCTCGAGGGCAAGGGTATCTTACTGAGTCCGGATCTGGATACTGGTCCAGGTATCCAAATTTGCTACTTTGCTTATGGAGTGTACCGTTGAAAATTGTCCGAAATACCAGAAACATCAAATTATGTCTCGTTTAAGGCGCATGTAGCAAGTTCCCCTATGTCGTAAAGAGTGATTGAGGCCGGGGTTGGATATTGGTCCAGGTATCCACATTTCTCACGTCACTTACGAGGTCTAGCGTCGAAAAAGGTGGGAAATACGAGAAATGTAAAATTATGTCATGTTTAGAACGCATGTGGCACGTTTCTATACGGCGTAGAGAGTGACTAGGTTCGGGGCTGGACTACTACTTCACTTACGTAGTGTGCTGTCCAAAATGATTGAAAATACGAGAAATGCCAAATTGTATCACGTTTAAGACCCATGTGGCAGGTTCCCTTACGGCGTAGATAGTGACTGGGTTCGGGGCTGGACATTGGTCCAGGTACCCATTTTTCCACTTCGTTTATGGAGTGTACCATCGAAAATGGTCGAAAATACGAGGAATGTCAAATTGTGGCACGTTTAAGAAGCAGTCGTGAAAGGGGCTGGAATTGGCCGGTATTTATGGACTCGGTCGTCGATGAGTTGCCGCATTTGTTCCCTGACAGCTCGATTCATACATTAAACGCTTTCGATAACGGCTTGTGTTGGAGGCGTTTTGCGTTTGGCGATGTTCAGCGGCTGGGCAAGAGTAATTTTGGTCCATCGAGTCCGCATTTGGAAATTGCCTAGACTTTTGACTATCTTCACCTATTTCGTCACTTCCAGATGGCAATCCTGTCATTTCCGATAATCCCCGATAACCTTGCCCTATCCTATCCAGTTATACGCGTCGTCATGCTCTCCAAGATACCCCCCATTATTTTCTACCAGGGCGACGTTTCGGCGGTCATTTTTTATCGCAATTTTTCCATTTTTTCGCCTCCGTTCCTCGCTTTTAATACCGAAATTTACGCGCCGCCATATTTCACCATCTATCTCGGCGAATTTCCTTGTTTTCGTTGCGCCCTCGCCGCACACGTATACGTACGTGTACGTCGCGGTATACGTACACGTGCGATTTCGACTTTCTCCTTTTTTCCGCCCCGCGGCGAATTTATTTTTCTAACGTTGGTGGCGGCCGATATATTACGAGAGAGGGAGACAGAGAGAGGCGCATTCGAACGAACGAACGCGTCGTAATTTCCACCGGACGCGACGGTTGCATCCCGACGACCGCCGCGACGGCAAGAATTAAAAATGCTCGGCGTACAATAATGAAGTGCAAAATTAATAAATTTCGCGGACGACATGGGCGTCCGTCGTCGCTCGAGGTGGTTCCCGCAGAGATAGCAAGGGGTACGGGGACAATAATTAACGTTCCATACATGCGGTCGCCGCGGTTACACCGCCGTCGGTCGTGTTCCTTCCTTCTTTTACGTTTTTTCTTTTCCCGCCCCTCCCTCCGCCTTCGGGTCATCTTCTTTTTACCGCGCGCGATTTTTGCAGATTTACACAGAAATCCTATAAACGCTACATTTAGTTGGCCGTGCCCGGTTGTTTCTTTGTTTAGCGTCGCGGTCGCGGTCGCTTCGCTTTTGTTTCCGGCGGTAGCGGTAGACCTCACCGTCCTCCTCCTTCTTTTTCGGGCTGGATACGAATCCGCTTAAAAAAGGCGGAATCTAGGACGTACAAGTCAAAATAGGAGCAAAATTCATGATTTTTTAGCAAAAAGAAACGGTTGAGGTCCAGAAAGTAGTCCCTGCGGTCGACTGGTTACCCAATAGGGAAATTACGGTGCAGATTCTGGTGACAAAAGTTGGTAAACAAGCGTAGATTCGTCTTGAATGGTTTTAGTAACTGCGACACAACTAGCTGGGACAAACGGCGGTAATTACGAAATAAGTTACGACAGCCTACATATACCCGGAACTACTCCCATACAGCATCGATTTAGTATTGACTAGAGGAGAGGGGAATCGGCGATGCTGTCGTAACTTATTTCGTAACTGTACGCTGTTACCGGTGTACCCCTCTTCAAGCCATGGAAAAATGATCTAGTCCGTCCCTGTAGCCCCAACCAGTTACAAACGTCAACTTGAAGAAACGTCCACAACCAACGATAGGAATAAGCCGTCATAGATGAACCACTTGCTGATAATCACGTAACGTGTTCGATGGACAATATGGCCATGGTAGCTTCGAAGCAGCGCCCAAAACCACCGATAACCATAAGTTAAGTTCAAAACGAGCGATAAGCTGTTTTGCGCTGTTGAACCGGAAGTCAACGTCCCTTTATAGGCTAAAATCGGCTCTGTTAATATACTTCCCGGAAAGTATTTGACAAGCAATATGGCTGTTACTGTTTCGAAGCAACGCCCAAAACCACCGATAACTATAAGTTATGTTTAAACTAGAGATAAGCTGCTTTGAACCGGAAGTTAACGTTCGTTTTTAGCTTAAAATCGGCTCTGTAAGTCTAGTTTCGGAAAGTATTTGACAAGCAATATGGCTGCTACTGTTTCGAAGCAACGCCCAAAACCATGTATAGCGATAGGCTACGTTCAAAACGAGCGATCACTCGTTTAACATTGTCACAACGGACGTTAAAGTTAACTTTCGAGACACCGTTTTACTGCTCGACGAACAATACGGTTGCTACTGTTTCGAAGGCGCAACGCCCAAAACCACCGATAACGATTGTCCACGTCCGAAACCGGCGATAAGTTCACGTGACATTTTCCTCCGTCCCGGGAAGCATCTTTAGTAGTGATTTCGAATCACACCGCAAGGCAAGATTTGCTTCGAAACATTCGGATCAAATTTCGATAGAAATTGACGTGTTCGTCCCTGGTAGACGACCTGTTTATACTGACGTACTGCTTTTTAGAGGTGCG
This sequence comes from Chrysina gloriosa, assembly GCA_038088585.1. Lineage (NCBI taxonomy): Eukaryota > Metazoa > Arthropoda > Insecta > Coleoptera > Scarabaeidae > Chrysina > Chrysina gloriosa. The sequence continues at coordinate 35,544,904 of CM076095.1, read as the reverse complement.
ATCTCGGACGTTATCGTCTAGCACTGATGCGAAGCAAAAATCGGCTAATAATACTTCGATTTCGACCCGTTTCGAACGAAAATCGGCGAGTCCGCCCCTGTACACTCCATTTGTCAAGTATCTACATCGCGGTCTGAGCATTGAATTTAAATCAGAGCCTAAGAAAGTGATATATAGTCTGGGTAAACAGCGTTAATTACGATATAAGTTACGACAGTCCACATATACATCGAACTACTCGCATACAGCATCGATTTACTGGTGACTACAGTGGAAGAATCGGCGATGGTGTCGTAACTTATCTCGTAATTGTACGCTGTTACCGCTGTTTGCCCCTCACTAAGTGATATAGGAACAAAAAGGTAACTATCGAGCCAGGATGGCGTGGACTTAGTTCGGATCTGAATGAAAAAATTAGGCTAGTGCGTCCCTGTAAACCATTTTATAGTTGCGTATTTCGCTTTTTAAGTGCTATTCCCGGATCTGTACCGTCCGTATATCGGGACGAAACGTGAAACGAAAAACAGAATCTAAACAGAAATTAGGGAAGCCGCTCCTGTACGTCACTTGTTAAGTGTCAATATCACGATTTAGCCATTCACGTCTGGTGATGACTCGTGAAAGTGACGCAGGAAGAAAAATGAACTATTCAGCCTAGGGCCTCTGGATTTAACTTGAATTTAAAGTCAAATTGGGCTAGTCCCTTCCTGAAGAGCATTTCCAAGGTGTCCATATCGTTTCTCGAGGATTACTCTCAGATTGTACCGTGCCCTTAATCGGGGACGAGACCAAAAAGGGGCGAGCGGCTAACGCCCGACAGGCCCGACAACGGTGTACAAACGGAAATTATTCGGTCCGTCCCTGTACTCCACCCCACCATAGCCGTGTACACCACTTTTTACGGATTAATCTCTACACATACCATCCAAAATCGCCCGGAGAAGAAAAATGAACGTATGTGGCCCCCTTAAAATCAATCACCCGATCCGTCCCTGGACCCCCCCCAATTTAAGAAGCGACCTCTCCTCGTCCAAAATCGGTACTTCTTCCTTTTCATCGTCAAAATCTCCTTCTTTTATTTATCTATCGCCACTCCTCCTCCCCGATCTCCGACTTCCTGTTCTTACCCGCTGGATTAACTCGACCGCGAGCATCCCCTTAAACGTTTGATCTTTTCAACCCTTTTCTCCGAGATCTGCGGGCTCCACTTCCCTACCCCGCGCTTTCAGAACTTCATCTTCTTCAACCCTTTCCGCGATCGGATACCGATCTCCTCTCCAGCGAAAACGCGCCCGGCGGATGAGCGGTCGGGGGCGGTGTCTTCGTCGTCATCAACCCTTAAACTTCTTTTAAAACTGTCATCGTAATGTGCCTCGCTCTCGAAGGGTGGTCCAAACGTGGCAACACCTGTCCCGAAATTTTCAAACTTCCATTATATCTGTCAGCGCAAGGCGAAGGCTATTATATAATACGGGACCCCGACGCTCCTTTTATGACGACGTACAGGGTGGGAGTGGGGACCGGGAGTTTGGGGGATATCCGACGAGCGCTACTTATATAATAGTATACGTTCCCGCATTAAATTAAACTTCTTCGCAATTTGCTGCCTTATTTATGTCGTCACTTCGTTTGTATTTAATGTCTTTCCTGCCGCCGTGTGGACCCTCCGCCCACCTATACCGTTCGCTTTCCCCCTTCCTCCCATTTTAAGGCGCGCGGGGACGTATCCGAAGCGACGGAATGCTTTCGTTACGTGAAGGATTACAATTACAAATATCACCAAGTAGCTGTTTATACGTAAAAGCGTGGAAAAAAATTGAGGGGAAATTGCGTTTGTGCGATGCGTCCACATTTGGGGAGGGAGGGGGGGGGGAACTTGCGTGTTTATCTGATAAGACAGCACGAGATCGTTTCGAAGTGATTAAAACGATATGTGTGCGTGCTGTCGTACTAGTGCTAGTATCGAACTCAAAATCCTACGCTTTCCCCCAAATTCGTTGATCGCGAAGAATTTCCCCCTTAAAAGGTGTTTTCGATGGTAGATATGTGCGACAAGGATATAGAAATGGCATCGGAAACAAAATTATTTATGACAAAATTGAAAATAACATGATCCACCTTTCCTGAGGGGAGGAAAGAGGAGTGTTTTCTTCGAATTTAGGGGGAGGAGAAGTCACGAATCATTCCGGTAAATAGAGCGAGAACGTTTCGATGTGATTAAAACGATTCCGTGAGCGTGCGCTGCCGTACTAGTGCTAGTGTCAACCTGAAAATCCCACGTTTCCCCCAAATTCGTTGTTGGCGGATACGTTCCCCCAAATATTTTCTATGGTACAACTGTCCGATAAGGATATAGAAAAGGGTATTGAAAACAAAATAATTTACGCCAAATTGAAAATAACATGATGTACCTTTTCTGAGGGGAGGAGAGCGAGGCGGTACGTCCCAATTTGGGGGAAAGTTGCCAATATTTCCGGCAAATAGCGCGAGAACGGGTGGAAGCGATTAAAACGATTCACTAGTGCAGTGTCGAACTGAAAATCTTACGTGGCGGGGGCACCAAATTCGTTGCTCGTGGCGAAGCCCCCTCCCCTCCCCCGCCTCTGCCCCATGCTATCGATACCAAAAATGCGGAAGAAATTAAGAGATTAGAAAGTATCGAAAACAAAATAATGTAGGCCAAATTGAAAATTATTACATTAAGTATATTTTGGGAAGTGTGGAGGACGGGGACGGTATGTCCGATTTTTTGGGGGAAACTCGCCAATATTTCCGGCAAATAGCGCGGAAACGTTTAGGAGCGATTAAAACGATTCCATGGGCGTGCGCTGTCGTACTGATGGTGGTGCTGAACTGAAAATCCTACGTCTCCCCCAAATTCGAAGTTCACTCCCCCAAAAGGAAGGGTTTCAATGCCAAAAAGTAAGTAGGATAGAAAACATCGAAAACAAAATATTATTGAATGAATTGAATACAACTTTTTCTATGGAGGACAGCGGGGGCATGCGTCAGAATTGAAGGGAAGAGGGGGAGTTTCGAAGGTCCCCGGTAAGTAAGGCGAGTTACGTTTCAAAGTGGCGCATCGTCGCCCGCATATTAATTTAGAACGGTCGAGTTCTCCTATTCCCCCTCCTTCCCCCGCCCAGGAAAAATTTACCGGTGCGCTTTTACCCTTCCCCCTCCCCACTCCTCGCCTCCAGAAAGACATAAACCTCTAATAAATGTCCCCGGCGAGCGGGTAATGAAAAGAAATTCTAATTAGGCAGTAATATAAGAAGAATAAGCCAGAGAGATGGAAGCCGGGGCGACCTGAGACACTCAGTTGTAATGTGCCGGATTTATGGTTTTTATTCGTCGAGCGCGGAGGTAGATATGACGATAGGGAGAGGGGAGGGGGAAGAGCCGGGGCGCGCGGGCGGGGGAAGGGGGCGAAAATGGTAATGAGCGACATGTTTTTACATCAGGACGTAATGGATAAGTTGGGTAGAGCGGCGCGCCGGGCGTACCGGAAAAGAATGGAAAGGGTAAGGAAAAGTTGTCCCCTCCCCCGTTCTCCGTTTCCCGCTTTCCGCCGCCGCGTTTCGATCTCACGGCCGCCGTGTCAGATATTATACCGATAAATAAAAGTTAAAACGGCGTCTCTTCATTAAGGTCCGGAGCATGAAACGCGGCACCGGATTATTAAATAATTCTCCGGGAATGGAACCGGTGTCTCGGAGATTAATAGCGAGCGAAATACGCTAAAAAAGCGAGCGGGCGGGCGGTAATCTCGCCGCCTCGCGACGCTATTTTTGTAATAATTCGAGTGTAAACATGATAGGTCGGTAATTGCGAACGAGTTTACTAAGATCGATTCGAGCTCGGTCGACGTCGGCGACTATTTATCTTAAAATTAATGCCTACGAACCGGCCGAAGTAGTTATCGTCGTGAAAAATTGTTGGGGGAGGGGGAAACCGCGGGCGGATTATCGAAATAAAAGAGAGAACGAACTTCAAACCACGCAGCGTTGAGAAAACACGATTACATTCGCATCGCTAGACACGTTTTTCGAGTTTGACAAATTGTATATCGGACAGACAAAACGCGTAATCACCACCAGATTTCGAGAATACGTAGCACATTATCGCACGGTGGCACGGCAAAATCTAATGCCATCAGCGAAGCACATGTATCGGAAGCAATAAACGATTGTGTAATGCGTAGACTTTGTTAAAAAGGTGGTAGCGGGCAAGGGCGCGTGTCGGTGAACGCGGCGTACTGGAGTCAGTTGATTGGAGCATAGGTAGGAGGGCGGCTATGTCGGTTAAAAAATGCGCACTAGACCTAGCGGTCACAGACATACGTCCATGCCCGGTACCACCTTTTTAACGAACTCTAGTGATAAGCAGTTTATCACTTATAATCCGCAAGAAGTTTCTACCGAATTAGGGTCCTACCGATCGTACCCCGGATGCGTTTTGTTTATTTCCTAGCTTCAATTGTTTCTTTTTCTTTTTATTGTAGGAGGGAGTGGGGGAACTAACAAATCCTATAACTGGACGAACTCCAAACGCGGTCTCGTGGAAACATGATTCTATCTTCATCGCTAGACACTTTTTTCGAGTTTGTTAAATTGTATATCGGACAGACAAAACGCGTAATCACCATCAGATTTCGAGAACTCGCAGCGCATTAAAATGCCATCTTCGACAAACTATGTATAATTTCGTCAAAACATATCATATCGTCTGCAGTCTTCATTTATTTCCTAACTTCGCTTGTTTTTGTTCCTTCTCTGTTATAGGACATGGGAGGGAGATTATCGAGATAACAAAAGAAAAATGAGTTAGTTTGTTTCATTTTTATTTCACCTTGGTTTCTGTTTCGTTACATTTCCGCTGCTATTTCCGTCATTTATTGTTTCATTCAGTATGTTTCATGATGTTTCGGTGATGACAAGGTGATGCACTTGACTTTGAGATAGTAACGGAAGTGAAACAAAAGAGAAACGAAGTCGAAACTAAGAACGAAACAAACTAAACCGGAGGAGAATGAAACAATGAAGACGGCAATAGCCAGGGAAGTACTACAAGAAAAAGAAACGAAAATGAAACAAACTAAAACAAATAAGAAACAAAAAGTGAAACGAGAAAAACGGAATCAACAATGAATTGGAAACAAAAGAGAAACGCAGATTAAACAAACTAAAAGAAAGAAGGAACGAAAACGAAGCAAGAAAAATGGAAATAGGAGGAGATGTGAAACAAAGCTCAAGCTAAAAATGAAACGAATTAAAACAAAAATGAAACCGGAAATACGAAACGAAAGTGAAGCAGACTAAAACAAAGAAAAAACAAACATGAGACAACAGTTAAGTGCAACGAACGAGAAAGTGAAACAAAAGAGAAACGAAGTCGAAACTAAAAACGAAACAAACTAAACCGGAGAAGAATGAAACAATGAAGACGGCAATAGCCAGGGAAGTACTACAAGAAAAAGAAACGAAAATGAAACAAACTAAAACAAATAAGAAACAAAAAGTGAAACGAGAAAAACGGAATCAACCATGAATTGGAAACAAAAGAGAAACGCAGATTAAACAAACTAAAAGAAAGAAGGAACGAAAACGAAGCAAGAAAAATGGAAATAGGAGGAGATGTGAAACAAAGCTCAAGCTAAAAATGAAACGAATTAAAACAAAAATGAAACCGGAAATACGAAACGAAAGTGAAGCAGACTAAAACAAAGAAAAAACAAACATGCGACAACAGTTAAGTGCAACGAACGAGAAAGTGAAACAAAAAGAAACGAAGTTGAAACTAAAAACGAAACAAACAAAAACATAGAAGAAACAAAAATGAAACAATGAAAACGGCAATAGCCAGGGAAGTGAAACAAACGAAAACGCACGACGAAACTATGTTTTCCGTTTGTTTCACTTCCGTTGCTGTTTACCTTTTTTATTTTAATAATTTCTTCTCTTTCTTCTCTGTCTTAGTCTGTTTCATTTTTTGTTTCATATTTGTTCCTTCTTTGCTATAATTCGCTTTATTTTTAGTTTCATGTTTGTTTCTCCCTGGTTTCACTTCCGTTGCAATCTCATTTTTGTTTCTTCTCTTTTTTACTTCGATCCATTTTTAGCTTCATCTTCGCTTCTCTCTTGTTTCACTGTCGTTGCTGTTTCCGTTTTTCTTGTTTCGTTTTTGAAAATTCTATTTCATTTTAGTTTTATCTTGCTTTACCTTTTGTTCCATTTTCGTTGCTGTTTCCCATTTTTTCTTGTTTCTTCCTTGTTTCTTGTTTGCTTTAGCTTGTTTCATTTTTAGTTTCACCTTTGTTTCTTCTTTGCTACAATCTATTTTATTTTTAGTTTCACGTTCGTTTCTCCATTGTTTCACTTCCGTTGCAATCCCGATATTTACTGTCCCATTTTAGTTTCTTCTCTCTATTAGTTTGTTTCATTTTTAGCTTCATCTTGGTTTCTCTTTTGTTTCACTTTCGTTGCTTTTAAAGTTTCTCTTGCTTCATTTTCCAAAATTTTATTTTATTCTAGTTTTATCTTGCTTTCCCGTTTGTTTCATTTTCCTTGTTGTTTCCCTTTTTCTCGTTTCTTTTCTCTTTTTTTCTTTGCTTTAGTTCCAGTTCTGCTTTCAATTTTGTTTTTCTTTAGTTTCACTTTTGTTGCTATTTCTGTTTTAATTGTTTCATTTTTGTTTCTTCGGTTTTAGTTTGTCTTATTTTTAATTCCCTTTGGTTTGTTTCATTCTAATTTCATCTTACTTTCCGTTCGTTTCACTTAGCTGTTTCCCTTTTTCTTGTCTCATTCTTGTTTCTCCTTTGTTTTTGGTCTGTATCACTTTCGTTGGTATTTTCGTTTCTCCGGTTTCATTTTGGTTTTAGTTTGTTTCATTTTTAGTTTCATTCGTGTTTTACATCCCCTGCTATTTCCGTTTTTCTTGTTTTATTTTCGTTTCTTCTTTCTTCTCTTTTGTTTAATCTGCGTTTCCCTTTTCTCTCACATTCGTTGTTGATTGCGTTTTTCTCGTTTCATTTTTTGTTTCTTAATTGTTTTAGTTTGTTCCATTTTCGTTTCTCTTTTTTTCTCTTCCCTGGTTATTCCCGTTTTCATTGTTTCGTTTTTGTTTCTTCTCCGTTTTACTTTGTTTCCTTTTTAGTTTCAACTTCGTTTCGCATTTGTTTCACTTTCGTTGCTATTTCTGTTTTAATTGTTTTATTTTTGTTTCCTCTGTTTTAGTTTATGTCATTTTTAATTCGTTTTTGGTTTGTTTCATTCTAACTTCATTTTGCTTTCTTGTTCGTTTCAATTCGCTGTTTCCTGAGAGAAGCATTTTTGTTTCCTCCATGTTTTTGGTCTGCATCACCTACGTTGGTATTCTCGTTTTTCCAGTTTCATTTTTGTCTTAGTTTGTTTCATTTTTAGTTTCATCTTTGCGTCACATTCCTTGCTCTTTTCTTCTTTCTTGTAGTTTGTTTAATCTGCGTTTCGCTTTTGTTTCACATTCGTTGTTGATTCCGTTTTTCTTGTTTCACTTTTTGTTTTAGTTTGTTTCATTTTCGTTTCTTTTTCTTGTACTTCCCTGGCTATTGCCGTCTTCATTGTTTCATTCTTCCCTGTCTTAATGCTTCATTTTTAGTTTCAACTTCGTTTCTCTTTTGTTTCACTTCCGTCACTATCTCAAAGCATTTGGTGACTTAGTATTTACGTCACGTGCATCACCTTGTCACCATTGTATACAAAAGTCGAATCTAAGCAATAAAAACAAACGAAACTCACCTGCAGTAGATCAGTTCTTTATTATTAGCGAAGGCTCCGTACGGTGGACACCTATCCGGCAGTTCGACAACTAACACCCCTTTGGACCCGAACACAGCGACTAATGTGTTGGTCTCGTTTACCGTCAGGGTGTGCGGGATGAATAAAAGCGGCGATTGTGGCAGCAAAGTCTGTAACGAAAGAGAAAAGAGTGAACTTTTATGTACGCAAAAATTTCGATTTTTTCCAATTATTTCGCGATGATCGCGCTCGAAACCTGCTCCTGCCATTTAAATTTCTCCATCTCCACCCCCCACCTCGTAATTACACGCCTCTATTTTTACGACCGTAGGCGATCCGGAAAGTCGAGAAAGGAAAAAAAAAAATTAAACGACCGCAAAACGAGGATGAGGAAAAACCGCCGGCGGCTTTCCCGAAAATAGCTATTAGTTAAAAAACGGGAGTTCTTCGGGTATACGCGGATAATGGCTCCTTTGACTTCTCAGATGGATTTTTTAATATAATAATTCCGATAATTTATAAGGGGGAGGGAGGTCGCGTTCGGAGGTGGAAGAAGGCGAACGGGAATATTACTAGATCGGGGCTTTCGCCCGAGCAGGACGCGTAGGAGGCGGCGTTGAGGGGGTGGAGGTACCGATTTAAATTAGGCAATAACGGAGATTAAGCGGCAATCTCCCTTAAAAATTCCCTATAACGTTAATGTCCCTATCGTTCGCCGACGCCGACGCCGCCGCCGGAGGCGGCGGCTGCCTTACCTTACCCGGAAAAATCCGGGGGATCGTCGCTCACGAGCGTAATTATGATTGTCTTTATATTGCTCGTGGAACGTTAGATTCTTGCTTTTTTCTTCTCTTTTTTCGTCTTTGTTCCGGGAATAAGGGGGCGGAGTGTGGGCGGGGGAGATGCGGGAAAAATGGATCTTGATAAATTGCGGGTAAGTGGGTAATCGCTTAATTTCGGAATTCGAAGGAATTTTCCGGATACGTCAAGCGATTTAATCCGAATCGCCCCCGATCTGCGGAGTCCACGCGGTGTGATCCCCCGCATCGGGGGAGGGGGTCATACCGCGTGGATTTTCGTTTTGAACGACGACTTTCTCGATCGGTGGTTACGCGCGCGAAGCGCGTTCGTCGCCCTTTTGCCCATCGAGACCTTCGAAGGGGGCGGGCGACGACTAGGAAGTCGGCGGCGGCGAGGGTGGAAAAATTACGCCGGCGTTTTATCTTTTAATATCCAGGTTTTTCGTTATTTATTGGAGATATTTTCCGGACTGCGCCGACCGTACCGCCGGCAATTAAAAGAAAAATATTGGAGGAGCGGCGGCAATTGTAAATACGGAGAGAGCTCACGGACCATAATAATTTTTAAATTTACCGTGCGACGGCGGTGTGTACTTAGTTACGGGAAAGGAGGGAAAAAGGACGCGCGGCGAGGAGGACGAGTGGAAAAAAGGAGGAAGGGGAGGAATCGGGGGACGTAGATCGTAAAAAGTTGTTTTTCCGCGCTAAGGGTTCGCTTCGTTCGTTTTCTCCCTTTTTCATTCTATCCTGGCGAGATGTTAGTCAAATAGTGCGGGGGCGGGGGTCGATGTTTGGCGGCGGTAAATAGATCGGTTTCCCGGGCGAGGTCTTTCATCCTCGGATTTTTCAGCGATTTGTGGAGATTCGGGGCGATTTGCCCCCACGTATGTACGCACGTAAGCGGGAAAAAACCGGTTGAAGATCAAGTCCCAGTCAGTAGGGTTCGGAATCTG